>JAFEUB010001534.1:240000-567500 GCA_024529925.1 Ophthalmolycus amberensis | reverse complement strand
CTTCAGTCCTACTTCCTGTCTGTCTCACTTATAATTTATTATTTATTATTATACATATATACATACATATATATATATACAAATTCCTTGTAGGTGCACACTTGCTTGGCAATAAACGATTCTGATTCTGATATAATATATATATTAATATATAAATATATAAATATATATATAATATATATATATAATATATATAATATATATATTATGTATATATATTATATATTTAGATACAGACACACATATTTCAACTGTTTAAAGTGTTCACACCTGTAACAGACAAACAGGTGTCTTTTCTTCATCTATAGTTACAGATGTCTGTCTGTCTGTCTGTCTGTCTGTCTGTCTGTCTGTCTCAGGGCTGTCTGTCTCGCTACCTGTCTGTCCACACAGTGGACTGGTCTACCTGCTGCAGGATGACTCATGGAGTGACGAGAGGACTTGCCTTCCTGCACACTGAACTCTACAGAGGAGGTATAATTATTATAATAATTATCATTGTTGTTATTATTGTTATTATTGTTATTATTATTATTATTATTATTATTATCAGTATTAGTATATTCTCCTGTGTGTGTGTTCAGGTATTAAATGAACAAACAGCTCTCTGTACATTAGTTGTAGTGTTTCATGGTGAACATCACTGCTCCCCCTGCTGGTGAATGGAGGAACTGTTTCTGTTTCTTCTGTCTCCTCCACATTCCTCTGTCCCCCCTCAGACCAGTATAAAGACTGGTCTCTCCTCTGTCTCCTCTCAGACCAGTATAAAGACTGGTCTCTCCTCTGTCTCCTCTCAGACCAGTATAAAGACTGGTCTCTCCTCTGTCTCCTCTCAGACCAGTATAAAGACTGGTCTCTCCTCTGTCTCCTCTCAGACCAGTATAAAGACTGGTCTCTCCTCTGTCTCCTCTCAGACCAGTATAAAGACTGGTCTCTCCTCTGTCCCCCCTCAGACCAGTATAAAGACTGGTCTCTCCTCTGTCCCCCCTCAGACCAGTATAAAGACTGGTCTCTCCTCTGTCCCCCCTCAGACCAGTATAAAGACTGGTCTCTCCTCTGTCCCCCCTCAGACCAGTATAAAGACTGGTCTCTCCTCTGTCCCCTCTCAGACCAGTATAAAGACTGGTCTCTCCTCTGTCCCCTCTCAGACCAGGATAAAGACTGGTCTCTCCTCTGTCCCCTCTCAGACCAGTATAAAGACTGGTCTCTCCTCTGTCCCCCCTCAGACCAGTATAAAGACTGGTCTCTCCTCTGTCCCCCCTCAGACCAGTATAAAGACTGGTCTCTCCTCTGTCCCCCCTCAGACCAGTATAAAGACTGGTCTCTCCTCTGTCCCCCCTCAGACCAGTATAAAGACTGGTCTCTCCTCTGTCTCCTCTCAGACCAGCATAAAGACTGGTCTCTCCTCTGTCCCCTCTCAGACCAGGATAAAGACTGGTCTCTCCTCTGTCCCCTCTCAGACCAGGATAAAGACTGGTCTCTCCTCTGTCCCCCCTCAGACCAGTATAAAGACTGGTCTCTCCTCTGTCCCCCCTCAGACCAGTATAAAGACTGGTCTCTCCTCTGTCCCCCCTCAGACCAGTATAAAGACTGGTCTCTCCTCTGTATAAAGACTGGTCTGAGGGGGGACAGAGGAGAGACCAGTCTTTATACTGGTCTGAGGGGGGACAGAGGAGAGACCAGTCTTTATACTGGTCTGAGGGGGGACAGAGGAGAGACCAGTCTTTATGCTGGTCTGAGAGGAGACAGAGGAGAGACCAGTCTTTATACTGGTCTGAGGGGGGACAGAGGAGAGACCAGTCTTTATACTGGTCTGAGGGGGGACAGAGGAGAGACCAGTCTTTATACTGGTCTGAGGGGGGACAGAGGAGAGACCAGTCTTTATCCTGGTCTGAGAGGGGACAGAGGAGAGACTGTCCCCCTCAGACCAGCATAAAGACTGGTCTCTCCTCTGTCTCCTCTCAGACCAGTATAAAGACTGGTCTCTCCTCTGTCCCCCCTCAGACCAGTATAAACCAGCGGTGGCCCACAGAGACGTGACCAGTAGGAACGTCCTGGTCCGGTCCGATCTGTCCTGCGTCCTCGCTGACTTCGGTCTGTCCATGAATCTGACAGGAAGTCGTCCCTGTCGCCCTGGAGACGACGACACTGTGGCGATATCTGAGGTGTGGTCATGTGACAGGTGATGTCCACAGGTGTGAGCAGAGACGTGAGGGCTCACCTGTGTGTGTGTGTCTACAGGTGGGGACGGTGCGCTACATGGCTCCGGAGGTTCTGGGCGGAGCTCTGAACCTTCGGGACTGTGAGTCGGCGCTGAAGCAGGTGGATGTTTACGCTCTGGGGCTGCTCTACTGGGAGAGCTTCAGGAGGTGCTCTCACCTGTTCACAGGTGAGTCACACAACACAGTACCATGGATTAAAGTCAAATACCACAAGTACTTTGTCCTCAGCTGTCCTCAGCTGTCCTGTTCTCAGCTGTCCTGTTCTCACCTGTTCTGTCCTCACCTGTCCTCTTATGTAAATACATAGAATCACACGTGGATCATGAGTCAAAGTACAGACGTATTGATGAAACTGAGTACTAGTATCAGCACTACATAATAATGTACCTGGTGTGTGTACAGGTGAAGCAGTACCTGAGTACCAGCTGGCGTTCCAGGCCGAGCTCGGGAACCATCCCAGTTTTGAAGAGATGCAGATTCTCGTCGCCAGAGAGAAGTTCAGACCCAGATTCCCTGAAGCCTGGAAGGAAAACAGCCTGGTTAGTGTTCCTGTCCTCACCGGTTCTGTTCTCACCTGTTCTCACCTGTTCTCACCTATTATCACCTGTTCTGTCAGTCGTACTGTGTCAGTAGTACTGTGTCAGTCGTACTGTGTCCCTGGCTTTGTGTATTTGTAGGCGTTGCGTTCCCTGAAGGAGACGATGGAGGACTGTTGGGATCAAGACGCTGAAGCTCGACTCACCGCTCAGTGTGCTGAGGAGAGACTGAGTGACCTCACACTGCTAAGCACACACAACGCAGTACACAACCACAGGTACACACACACACACCAGTACACAACCACAGGTACACACACACACATCAGTACACAACCACAGGTACACACACACACACACACACACACATCGGTACACAACCACAGGTACACACACACAAACCAGTACACAACCACAGGTACACACACACACACACACATCAGTACACAACCACAGGTACACACACACAGTTAATAACTACTTTACTGGTTTCTCTCTCAGGAATCTGTCTCAGGGCCGATGGCCTCCTCCGGTTGGCTCCGCCTCCTCCTACATAGAGGATCTCCAGGTGGGCGTGGTCAAGAATCTCCAGGGAGACGTCGAAAAGATGACCACGAGTGCAGCAGAAGGTTCTGAAAAGAACATAAACTTTATAAACTATGAGAGACAGCAGACACAGGTACACACCATCATATTCATTATATTTATTATATTCATTATATTTATTATATTCATTATATTTATTCTATTTATTATTTGTCTCTCTCTCCGTCTGTCTCAGGCTCGCTCGTCCACACACATCAATGTGTTGACCAGCACCGCCTTCACCCTCTGCACCATTATAGAGTCCGGTGTGTCTCTCTCACACACACACACACACACAATCACTCACACACACACACACACATTGGAGTGGACATGTCCTCAGTAACTGTGTCCATGATGTCCTCCAGGTGTCCCCGTGTCCAGTGGTCCAGTCTGTTTGCAGCTGACAGAAGAAGACCTGGAGGCCATCAAACTGGACCCCAATGAGGTCTTTGTTATTGATTACTGTAGTCTCTCCTTCTGAGCCAACACATCATAACGTGTCCACATTCTGTCTCCACAGGTTGAGAAGAATTTGAGAGAAAGTTCTGATGAAAACCTGATGGAACATTCAAAGAAACAGTTTGGTTCAACGGAGCATGGACCTGCCCGCCTGCTGTACCACCAGATCCTCCAGACCGAGGTCCAGTAGTCCTCCTACCTCACTGAATGCTGTTGTTTAACGTTCGTAGTAACCGACCTCTGGTCCCATCGCTCCTCTAGGTGAACCACTCTGTGCTGGTTCTTCAGGTTGATCGGGGGGTTCTTGGTCGGTTTGATGCCCCTCCTCCCTCTAAACAGCAGAACCTGCCCCAGAGACCCACCAGCCTCCACCTTCTCCACAAAACCAAGGACACCTGCCGACTTAAGCTAGGGAAGCTCAAGTCAAACCACAGACAGGTACAGTAGGAAGTGACCATATTAGGACTGAGGAGGAGTGGCGTAGAGACCTGTCAATCAGCGTGTAGCCCCGCCCTAAAGCATCCCCTGCTTTATGGTCTGTTTGACTCTAAGTGGACCATAATTTACGAAATGAACATCATGCTGTATTGAAGAAGACTTGAAACTAGAGATTGAGACCATAAACTCATGTTTACAATGTTTACTGAGGTAATAAATCAAGAGAGAAGTAGAGTCATTTTCTCATAGACTTCTATACAACCAGAGGAGTCGCCCCCTGGTGGACACTAGAGAGAATGCAGCTTTAAGACATGACGCTTTGACTTTAGAGAACCAGAGGTTGTCTCCTGATCGCAACAGGAAATTAAACAGTATTGTAGAGAAGTGAGCCAAAGATCTGATACTCAAACTCCTTTCTGGTTTGGTATCACAACTTCATTCAAAGGAATCTCATACCGTATGTTTAGTTGCGTCACTGATCCAGAATGTTCTGTGTTTCAGGTGGAAACAGGTGTCGCTAAGATGAACACGGTAACGTTCGCCACAGCTGTAGAGCCCCATCAGGTAACCACAGTGACCAACAACATCGCCACGAGAGGCAGCGTCGAATCCGGTGGTCGAGTCGTCTCCAGATCGATGGTCGCCAACGGCTACAGCGCCGGCGTCCCCACCCTGGTGACGAACGGTGTGACAGGAGGAGGTCAAACCAATCCGGCGGGGCCGCAGCTGGAGGAGGAGGACAAGATGGAGGCGGCGGTGATCGGAGGAGAGGACAACCGTATGAACCTGCTCAACTCCAGTCCAGATGAACACGAACCGCTGCTGAAGAGACAACAGCTGCCAGCTGAGAGCGAGCCCCTTCCTCATCTGCATCATCATCGTCATCAGTCACAGACCGGCAACACCGTGTCGGGACAAGGCTCGAACTCCAACAACAACAACAACAGAGCGGCGTTGGGGTCATGTGTGAAGATCCAGGGTTTGAAAGTTGAA
Source organism: Ophthalmolycus amberensis (assembly GCA_024529925.1). Taxonomy (NCBI): domain Eukaryota; kingdom Metazoa; phylum Chordata; class Actinopteri; order Perciformes; family Zoarcidae; genus Ophthalmolycus; species Ophthalmolycus amberensis. The sequence goes on along the minus strand of JAFEUB010001534.1, from coordinate 562,264 downwards.
CCCGAAAGGATGGTCGGTTCAGAGGTCCATCAGGGTCGGAGCATCGACGATCCTAAACCTGAGCCACATCCACCAAGTCAGCAGAGGAGTGAGTCTCCTGTTACTGGTCCAGCTGGACCAGCTACATCGGACCATGACCCAACACCACAGGATAGAGGTCATGGTTCAGATACATTCCCATGTGTCCAGAGAGCCCGTTTTGCAGAACCAGTACTGACCCCTGAATCATCCAGAAGCCCAAAGGCTCATCCTGGCCACTCTACTGCCATTGCACTGGTACCAGACCGTAGAAATACAGATTCTGGCTCAGCTCCGATCCTGGCAAAAGCTCCAGTGCCAATCCCAGAGGCCCCAGGATCCCCAGCTTCACAAGCACAAGACCCGGACACCTCAACCTCACCTTCAACAGCCCTGCTTTTAAATGCCCTAACCCTTGGTCCAGACGCCCTAAAACCTCCAGTCTCAGATCCAGAAGCTCCAGTCCAAGAAGCTCCAATCGTGAATCCAAAAGCTTCAGTTTTAGAGTTTCAAGTCTCAGCAAATCCAGCTCCAGAACCTGCAGCTCTACAAAGTCCCGCCTTAGATCCAGAAACTCCAGGTCTGCTGCAGACCCAGATGGGAAAGGCCAAAGCCAAGAGGCGTCAACGTCCTTGTTCCCTGGACCTGTCCTCCTCCTGCATCTCCTCAGGTGAGTCAAGATTAAGTGTTGAAAAATTGATTGGCGCCAAAGTACCATAAAGTACATGCTCAGAATCAGGGGGATAGAGGTTCAAGCTCCCAAAGTACCACTCAATAAATGTTGTGTATCTGTGATTTTAACTCTAATAATGTTTCTTCCTCTCTCTTCCTCTTCATAAGATTTTTCCCTGACAGATAACGACAGTCTGAGCGCTTCAGGAGAGAAAATAAAACGTCGTGTCAAGACTCCGTACACCCTTAAGAAATGGCGTCCGGCCTCATGGGTCGTCTCCACGGATACAGCTCTCGACCCAGACTTCGACTTCAACCCCAGTGGCAGTAGCAGCCAGACCCATTCATCTTCTGGTCTTCATGGAGCAGGGAGCATCTTCAAAAGCAATCAGTCCAAATCCAGCATGGCTGTGTTTCTGGTCGGACGCGGAGCCACGGCGACCACGACCTCCGAGCCCGACGGAGTGACCTGCTTCTAAAGCTGTCGTTTGATTAAAAAGGAGATTAATTTTTTTCACTTCTTTGTCTTCCTTCTCTTTTTGTTTTGGAAAATGGAGTTCACCATTCAGCCTCCCCAGAACTGAACACTCTTTGAAGGACTGTTACCGAGCGGCCGAGTCCAGTGACCGCTTCACCCCTCTGACTTTCTAGCCGTGACCCTGTCTGTGTAGCATATACGTCCATGATGTCCAGGAGATATTTCTGTTTGTGGATTCCCGAACTTCTGGATGATTGGCTTCTGTCGCAAATAGTCTTGTGGCTAATCGAGTATCGGTAAGGCCTTGACCCTACCTGGGTCACAAATTTACCTAGAAGGCCACTAAAGCAGACGTTCGGGGTCCACTAAAGTATGTTCCTCACTAGTAGACGTTCGGGGTCCACTACAGTATATTCCTCTCTAGTAGATGTTCGGGGTCCACTAAAGTATGTTCCTCACTAGTAGATGTTCGGGGTCCACTAAAGTATGTTCCTCTTTAGTAGACGTTCGGGGTCCGCTACAGTATGTTACTCTCTCGTAGACGTTCGGGGTCCACTACAGTATGTTCCTCTTTAGTAGACGTTCGGGGTCCACTACAGTATGTTCCTCTCTAGTAGACGTTCGGGGTCCACTACAGTATGTTCCTCTTTAGTAGACGTTCGGGGTCCACTACAGTATGTTCCTCTCTAGTAGACGTTCGGGGTCCACTAAAGTATGTTCCTCTTTTGTAGACGTTCGGGGTCCACTACAGTATGTTCCTCACTAGTAGACGTTCGGGGTCCACTAAAGTATGTTCCTCACTAGTAGACGTTCGGGGTCCACTAAAGTATGTTCCTCACTAGTAGACGTTCGGGGTCCACTAAAGTATGTTCCTCTTTAGTAGACGTTCGGGGTCCACTAAAGTATGTTCCTCACTAGTAGACGTTCGGGGTCCACTACAGTATGTTCCTCTTTAGTAGACGTTCGGGGTCCACTACAGTATGTTCCTCTCTAGTAGACGTTCGGGGTCCACTAAAGTATGTTCCTCTTTAGTAGACGTTCGGGGTCCACTACAGTATGTTCCTCACTAGTAGACGTTCGGGGTCCACCAAAGTATGTTCCTCACTAGTAGACGTTCGGGGTCCACTAAAGTATGTTCCTCTCTCGTAGACGTTCGGGGTCCACTAAAGTATGTTCCTCTTTAGTAGACGTTCGGGGTCCACTACGGTATGTTCCTCTCTCGTAGACGTTCGGGGTCCACTAAAGTATGTTCCTCTCTCGTAGACGTTCGGGGTCCACTAAAGTATGTTCCTCTCTCGTAGACGTTCGGGGTCCACTAAAGTATGTTCCTCTTTAGTAGATGTTCGGGGTCCACTAAGGTATGTTCCTCTCTCGTAGACGTTCGGGGTCCACTAAAGTATGTTCCTCTCTCGTAGACGTTCGGGGTCCACTAAAGTATGTTCCTCTCTCGTAGACGTTCGGGGTCCACTAAAGTATGTTCCTCTTTAGTAGACGTTCGGGGTCCACTAAAGTATGTTCCTCTTTAGTAGACGTTCGGGGTCCACTAAGGTATGTTCCTCTTTAGTAGACGTTCGGGGTCCACTAAAGTATGTTCCTCACTAGTAGACGTTCGGGGTCCACTACAGTATGTTCCTCTTTAGTAGACGTTCGGGGTCCACTACAGTATGTTCCTCTCTAGTAGACGTTCGGGGTGCACTACAGTATGTTCCTCTTTAGTAGACGTTCGGGGTCCACTAAAGTATGTTCCTCTCTAGTAGACGTTCGGGGTCCACTAAAGTATGTTCCTCTTTAGTAGACGTTCGGGGTCCACTACAGTATGTTCCTCACTGGTAGACGTTCGGGGTCCACTCCAGTATGTTCCTCTTTAGTAGACGTTCAGGGTCCACTACAGTATGTTCCTCTCTAGTAGACGTTTGGGGTCCACTAAAGTATGTTCCTCTCTAGTAGACGTTTGGGGTCCACTACAGTATGTTCCTCTCTAGTAGACGTTTGGGGTCCACTAAAGTATGTTCCTCTCTAGTAGACGTTTGGGGTCCACTAAAGTATGTTCCTCTCTAGTAGACGTTTGGGGTTCACTAAAGTATGTTCCTCTCTAGTGGACGTTTGGGGTCCACTACAGTATGTTCCTCTTTAGTAGACGTTCGGGGTCCACTACAGTATGTTCCTCTTTAGTAGACGTTCGGGGTCCACTACAGTATGTTCCTCTTTAGTAGACGTTCGGGGTCCACTACAGTATGTTCCTCTTTAGTAGATGTTCGGGGTCCACTACAGTATGTTCCTCTCAAGTGGACGTTTGGGGTCCACTACAGTATGTTCCTCTTTGGTGGACGTTCGGGGTCCACTACAGTATGTTCCTCTTTAGTAGACGTTCGGGGTCCGCTACAGTATGTTCCTCTCTAGTAGACGTTTGGGGTCCACTACAGTATGTTCCTCTCTTGTAGACGTTTGGGGTCCACTAAAGTATGTTCCTCTTTAGTGGACGTTCGGGGTCCACTACAGTATGTTCCTCTCTAGTAGACGTTTGGGGTCCACTAAAGTATGTTCCTCTTTAGTGGACGTTCGGGGTCCACTACAGTATGTTCCTCTCTTGTAGACGTTTGGGGTCCACTAAAGTATGTTCCTCTTTAGTGGACGTTCGGGGTCCACTACAGTATGTTCCTCTCTTGTAGACGTTTGGGGTCCACTAAAGTATGTTCCTCTTTAGTGGACGTTCGGGGTCCACTACAGTATGTTCCTCTCTAGTAGACGTTTGGGGTCCACTACAGTATGTTCCTCTTTAGTAGACGTTTGGGGTCCACTACAGTATGTTCCTCTCTAGTAGACGTTTGGGGTCCACTACAGGAGGATTTTGGGTCAGTTGTTATATATTTTTAAAGCACTTTAAAGAAAGTTAACATTATTTAGAGAACTACAAACCAGACACTCGTGTGGTTGCTATAGTTTTTGTATGATTTTGAAGATGTGATCTTGCTTTAAAGCCTTTACTCTATGCAGTCAGCTCATGACGTATCAACACACTTACTGTTGGCGGGGGGGGGGGGGGGTTGTTCTTTATCCTTTATCCTCTAGTCTGCACTCTTTTATGAAGTTTTTTAATCTGCCTTGTGAGGTCTGCTGTGACAGCCATGTTAGAGAAAGGAGAGAGGAAGAAAGGAAAGGATAGATGAGCCTTGTGACCTTCGTAACCTCGGCCACGTTCAACCTCAGGAACCTTTAACAGCGCTGATGAAGGCCGGAACGCTCACACATTTATGATTATTATTATTATTTAAAACATATGAAAAGATGAGCAGAAGAAGAAAAGAGACGAGAGGAAAATCTGTCAGAAGAAAGAAGACGAAAAGACGCCTTCAAACGACTCCAAAGCGGTCCTATATTTAAATGTGTTCGTCATCCAGTCTTTAAGTGGGTTTAAGGAAGTATCATGTCAAGTGAATTAAAGATATCCTAGTTGACGCCTTCTCATTATAACAAAGCCCTCAAAAACATATTCATAAAAGCATTCAGTAGCACATTTCTACAATATCGCATCTGTTTTAATTAAAGAAAAGACAGGAATTTAGTGAGAAAATGACCCAGGCTGAATTAAAAGTCACTCCATTTTCTGCTTTTTTATATTTATGTTCTGAAATGGTTTTTTTGAATGGCTGATTTCATAAATGCCAAGTTGTGAGCTGATGGTTTGAATATATATGAGACAGACCTGTAACTGCTCCTTTAAATGAATTACAATAATTATACAGAACGTTGAGAGAATATTACACATTATTTCTCCTTACACTTATCAGATCTGTTTCTCCTTCCTTCCTTTTCCTCAACATTAATATCATCATGTTATTTTAATGTATTTTAAGATGCTTTCTAATATGTTTCTGTTTTGTTATTTTTGTATTTTCTACTGTTTGTACTGTTTTTAAATATGCTAATGTGTACAGATGACAATTATTTGTTTCACATGTAAATGTGTGAAGGCAGATGTGTGTGTGGCTTAGCTAACGTTTAACTAGCTCTTGTTTAGCTAGCTCTGGTTTAGCTAACTCTGGTTTAGCTAGCTCTGGTTTAGCTAACTCTGCTTTAGCTAGCTCTGCTTTAGCTAACTCTGGCTTAGCTAACTCTGGTTTAGCTAACTCTGGTTTAGCTAACTGGTTTAGCTAGCTCTGGTTAAGGTAGTTCTGGTCTAGCTATCGCTGGTTTAACTAGCTCTGGTGTAGCTAATCCTGGTTTTGCTAGTCTTGCACTGGAAGCTTCTTTTCTTTCACATTATCGGAGTATGATTTGAGAACGTTGTGTGTTCAGACATTCAGACTGAGTGCGAAACACATTTCCACCTCGCGGTCAACGTGCAACTTACCAGATATTAGCTGTAGCTAGCTGGCAAAGTATGCAATGAGTGTGATGAAACCTAAATCTAAATTGTGCATGTGAACACACTCAGGCTGGATGTTGTGGACGATCCCTTTAAAGTAACTGTAGCTCACATAGTTCCCATAGAGCTCCATGGAGAGGACCTACATTTAGAAACAACACACTTTAACCATGTTCAGCATCCTGCATGAAATATCTAATTAAAATGTTTTATTTCTGACGTCTCTTCAGCCGTTTGTTCTCTAAACTCTGAGTTACTGTATAATATTCTATTCGTGTATATTGTAGATATAAACAAACAAACATATTTAACTGCTATAAGTCTTCTGGGATGTTTGCCTGTCTGTTGTTGAATGTTCTGTGTATTTCTTTAGTTATCCATTTGTATTATTGATAGTTTTTGACTTTCCAGTGGTGTAAATACTGTGTATCACTACTTTCATATGGGAACCAGCTGTACTACTACTACTAGTGTAATACATGATACACTTGTACACAAAGCATGTAACAGTCCTGTAGATCTCTGCTGGTTCATAACAACATGAAAACGTCATAATATCATATCATCATAATATCATAATTTCAAAACATATCATAATGTAATATGACATGCTGGAGCTCATCGTTGAATAAAGAGTTTTATTATGTCTCGTCTGGTGTGAAGCTTCTATTTGACTGTAAATTAGAGTCGTTTAAGTATTCTTATATAAATATATATATATATATATATATATTTTATATATATTATACTGTGTTGACGTACAGCTAGTAGTATCTACAAGGTGTGGACATCAGGACACACGTGACGCTGGTGTGATATTCTTTGAAACATCTCTGAATATCAGGTATTGTTGTCAGAGACAATAAGGAATCCTTCTTCAATATAATTGGAAGGTATTGATGACAGAACATTTATCACCTCCTTTAGGAGCTTTAATAAGTTACATAGCTCATGTTTGTTCACTTCAGTTTTAAAATGTCTAACTTTTAAATGGAGTTTGGTGTGAAACCCTCTACTGGCACTATTTATTAGACATCATGAAACAATAGATATGTGATGCAGATCATTCCCATTCGTGAATATGATTTCACAATAAGTTGCTTTTGAGTTTTATGTGTAAAAATATTAACTTGACCTTGTTTTCTTGCTGCTTCCATGTTTTCTGATCCTCTCAGACCGACTGTGAAGATCCTCAGTCCTCTCCTGGAGAACCACTCTGCCTTAAATATGACAATTTTTAGCAGAGGTTTGGCATATAAATAGATGTAATGTTTTATAATCTCAATTTAGTTTTATTATTATCATGGTGTCAAAACCGTTAATCTGTTAAAACAGTTAATCAGCCGCACGTGGCATCAAATTAGTGTCAATGTCTCCTAAACCCCACAGACCTTCATGTACACAGTCTATATGAGATATATCTATATACTGTATATAAATACTCAATATGTACAGTATATATACAGCGGGTAAAATAAGTGTTGAACACATCATCATTGTTCTCAGTAAATATATTTCGAAAGATGATGTTGACATGAAATGTTCACCAGATGTCGGTAACAACCAAAGTAATCCATTCATACAGAAAACCAAACAAATAAGTTCAGAAATGAAGTTATGTGTAATAAAATGCAATGACAGGGAAACAGTATTCAACACGCTTACTGAAATTGATTAAATCAGAGGTTTTCAACAGGGGGTCCGCGGCAAAGAGTCTTCAATTCTTGAAGGTTCCGTGTTCCTCTTCTATGAACTCTGATCTTTAGTTCTTTCATAGATTTTGTATTGGATTCAAGTCAGCTTATTGGCTGGGCCATTCTATCAGCTTTATTTCATTTATCTTTAATATTGTCAGAAACAGAAACAACGTAATAGTCTCGTTCTGTGTGAAATTATGTTTATGTATTATTATGTAAAAAATATATATTGACCTACAAAAAAACCTTTAGTTTAGTCTTTGTGATTAAAACATTTTGTATAATTAGAGTTAACTGCACAATTAAACGTGTTTTTTAAGCTGTAAATATGACTGTGATGAACTCAGTGCTGGTTTAAATATTAAGATTCCTCAAAAAATTGATATAAATCTGCATTTCATCTGTTTTAAATTGACATATATGTATATATTATACATACATATATATTATACATATTATATACATACATATATAATATATACATATAATATGTATGTATATATTATATAATAAAGTCATGTGAACGTCCTCATTTAAATAAAATGAATCAGTGTTAATCGTGACGATAACAATGTGAACGTGAAGCTTTCAGTTATTTTACTGATTTAGCAGCTTGCTAGTTAGCTAGCTAACGTTAGCTTGCTAACTCCACCATGTGTTCATGCTAACATTAGCTTGCTAACTCCACCGCGCGTTCATGCTAACGTTAGCTTGCTAACTCCACCACTTGTTCACGCTTGCGTGAACTCGGTTACAGTAATTGAGCAGAAAACACAATAAACAGCAGACGCGCTGAGTAGTGCTGAAATCATGCTTTATTAAATCAGAAATGCATAAAACTCAAGGAGGATATGAAATATAGTTCTACATCAACAGATCAATAAAATAAATCAATGAACAGAGAATCTTTACTGGTCTCACAGGAGATGGAGTCGCTGTGGAGAACCAAGAAAACCCAGAACACCAACACGGTGAAACGACTAAAAGCTACAAAACACTCACACTCTTTAACACGCAAACACGTTAGCTAGTTAGCTAGCTAGCTATATGTTATATGTATGCTAGTTAGCTAGCTAGCTATCCTCCGAGAGACGGCGCTGCTTCTGCAGCGCAGAGCCGGCGTTGGTTTCCTCTTTTCTTTCTTTTATTGCCAGAAGATGTTTTGGTTTTAGAAGAAGTCGACCCGGCCGTCCGGTGCAGAAAACATCGCTCTTTTTTAAAATAAAAAGGATCTCTAAACGCTGAGAGTGCAGGCCGTCGCACTCTGCTGGTCGTCAGATCCCGGTGGTACGACGCAGTCGGTCTGAGCTCAAGGCCGCTTATGCTGCTTAAACATGAGGGTACAATGCAAACAGCACTCGGGGTCTTAAACGCTCACGGTACAACTCATAGGAAATAATATCGTTTATATCCAAAGACAATATAATGTAGTCTTTGTGTTTGTAACGTCAACAGGGAGCCTCTCTACCTGTTGAGGCGATCTTTAGACTTCAACGTATCGTTGAGGCACAGAGTTTAGTTTCTCCGTTTGACAGGGTATTCGTTCCTCAGGGAACTTTCTCCTGTTTAAACATTTGTTCTTTTTTCAGTTTCGCTTCATATTATTGTCATAAATAACAATGCATACATTTCCCATAACCGTTAAATTCGGCTATATACATTATGTACATGTGTCACAGAAAAGTTGTTCAAAAATTCCTAAGTCATAGTTATCCAATATGGCACATTTTATAACAACGTTAGACTCCGAGTCTAGTTTGGCATAAATTAATGTCAAGATTGGTACAAAAATAGTTCATATTTACAAGAACAGAAATCCAGATCTTTAATCACGTCGATTATCGTTGCTAATTCGCTAAATAAAAAGGTTCTGGAAGAGGGAAACGGGGGAATAAATTAACTTTCTTTCTTTTTTCTTTACATGGACCGAATGTGAACGTTGACGGTGGCGGAGTCGGAGCCCAGTTTATTGGACAGCCGGAGGGTGTATGCTCCGCCGTCGCCCTCCTTAACCGCATGGATCACCAGGGTGGAGAGGTCGGCGGCGTTCTCCACATGGCACCGCTCGTCTCCGTCGGGTAGAGTCCGACCCAAGCGGACCCACTGGACGGACGGAGCCGGGTCTCCAGAGAAAACACCGGCCACCGTCAGGGACCTCCCAGGCTCGGCACTGACGACCTGGGGAAGAGCTTCGATCTTTGGTGGAGCGCCTGGAGACGAGGAGAACAACGAGGTCAGAGATATATAAATATATATGTTATATATTATGCTATATTTATTGCATTTTTGACAAGAGAGTTGTTTTGTTTTGTACCAAAATATAACGTTGTCTTATCTGTCATTTATCTATATTACTGTTATATACGATTAATTAACATTTAATGTATAATAAGAGTTCTAAGTTTCCCATCATCACTGAACCGTCAAAAACAAGTATTTGCAACTTTGGTGGCCTTGAATCTTTTGATAAATTGAGTACTTCTGGTTGCCGTCTTTGTTTCATCTAATCTTAATGTTTATGACAGCTTCCTGTTTGTAGACTTCAACATTTTCATGTCAAAGTTTCAAACAAATCCACTCACTTCCATTAAAATCCATTTATTTCAGGCCTTCGAGTCCCAGTTTGTGCTTCATTGGCAGCGGACTGATTACTTGTTATTATAAATTATTGCTTCTTTTCAACATATTACAACATTTTATTTTTGGTAAAAAACAAAGGCTTATTTCTTTGTAACCATCAATGCAAAAGTCAGGACTCCATCTCTCATCACATTCATATTTACCTCCACCTTCACTCACACAGATGCTCACATCTTTGCATCCTCTTACTGAAGTGTTGAACTTACCAACAGATTGATGCATCTCACCTCTTTTAACCGCGGCCTCGACATGCGAACGAGCAGACGTTTCCACCATTTGGCTGCTGGAGCTCATGGAAACCATGGAAACCATGGACTCAGCCGTCATGGCGGACATGCGAGACGCAGACGTGCTCTCAAACGAATACTCGGCCTGCATGGAAGCCGCCTCCATAAGAGCCGATGAGCTAGATACATGTTTCTGCATTCTGGCAGCAGCAGCGTCAGTAGAAGCTCTTTGCTCCACAATTATCATTTGTGTTGTTGCTTCTTCAACAAGAGCTGTGAGGATGCAAATGACAAGCACATTTCATCACAATGTGCATGAGTACAAACACTGTATGGAAGCTCGGGGGCTCAAGTGCATCAGCTTTTCTTGGGTTTGAATGTTAAAGTAAAGTTTTTTTTTGGTGCAAACAAAGCGCCCTTTTTCATCACAGATGTTAGTATCCAGGCCAATTAAACACCCTGAGAGAAGAGTGTTTAATTGTGTTTCGTAGAAGTGCAGCAGAAACTTACTGATGACGTTGAGGGAGGATGTTGCAGAGCACTGTCCAAACTGATTTTGAGCTTTTATCGTGTATTTTCCGCTGTCTGCAACTGTGGCTTCACAAATCTCCAGAATGTACTCAGTCTTGAAGCGGCTCAGCCTGATGTTTGATGTGACAGAAATCTGCAAAAAGAGAGAGAAAGAGAGTTAAGTGTTAAGTCGGCAACGCAGGTTTCTATTGCTAAGTAAGACAACAAATAACTTTCAGGAGACTCACAATCATGTTGTCTTTCAACCACTCCACTTCAGGGGAAGGCTCTCCTGCAAGTTCACACGTGAATTTGACATTTTGTCCCTCGATCACGTTCTGGGACCTGGGCTGCACCAGGATGTGGGGTGCGTCTGAGCGCTTAGCCGTGCAACTTTTGGAGCCTAAAAGGGAAATAAATGTAAAGAGTTCATGTTAGGAAACAGTTTGAATGGTTTCAGCTGCAGGTTTATGAGGGATACTTGCTTCCACCAGCAGGTGTTACCAAGGTCTTACCTCGTACAGTGACTGTGCAGGTTGTCGACACCACTCCAGCACCGCTGGTAGCGGTGCACTTGTACAGCCCACTATCAGAGACCTCCATTTCATAGATCTCAAGAGAAGCTGAGCCATTCTCCTCAAAGATTTCATACTTCCCTCCCTGAGACAAAGCCTGTCAATCATGAAGATATGATTCAGTTCCTCACAAACGCAAACACAAACTTCATACATCCATAAGTAATTGATAACAGTAGGACAGTTTCAGTGTTATAGAATCAGTTACCTCTCCGTCCTTCATCCATGAGATGGCAGGTTTGGGCTCTCCGGTTACCTTCACGGAGAGCTTGACGACAGAGTCCGGAGCTGCAGTGACGTCGCTCAGCCTGACGGAGAAGGACGGCTTCTTTTCAAGAGTTGGTGACATCACTCTCTTTGGTGACTTGATTGGAGAAGTCCCCGATTCCTTCTCAGATGGAGCTGGGGATTTGGGAGGAGGGGACTTTGGTGAGACTGGAGACTTTATTCTCTGAGGTGACTTGATTGGTTCAGGGGACTTGACCCTCTGAGGAGTTTTGACCGGTTCAGGGGATTTGGCAAAAGGGGACTTAGCCTCTGGGGACGTGATTCTGGGAGGGGCGACTACTTTCTCCTTGGACTCAGACTTGCGAATGGCCAGACTGAATTGGGCCTCTTGTTTGCCTCCAGCATTTTCCACCAGCAGCGTGTAGCTGCCTTCATCTGACGTCTCAACACATGAGATCTCGAAGGAGGAGCTGTACTGAGTAGAGACGATGTGGTGACGGGCAAAGGAACCGATAACTGCTCCATCATGCAGCCAGGAAATAGAAGGTGCTGGTTCGCCATCCACATCACAGTCAAACCTGGCGAGGCTTCCCTCCTCTACAGTCAGGGACTGTGGTTTGGTCAGGATCTTGGCAGGAACACCAGGCTTCTCAACAACAGTGGTGGTCTTTTTCATAGTTTCAGTCACACTTTCCTTCACTGTTTTGGAGGAGGAGACGTGATAAACCTCTGTTCTGGTCATTTCTGGCAGATGGGAGGATGGAGGCTCCTCATCTTTCCGGAATGAAGAGAAGGCAGCATATTCTTCTCCTGCTACATCCAATGTGGTATAGTCGGTAGTCTCTCCTTTGGTGTTCTTGCAGACCACGCGGTAAGTGCCGGCATCTTCAGTCACACAGTTGCTGATCTTCAGAGTCAGAACTCCACTGATGTTGGTCATGTGGTACTTGCTTGTCTGATGAATCTCTTTGTCATTGTGGAACCACTTGACCTCAGGATCTGGTTTGGCCTGGACATTCAGGGTGAACTTTGTGCTGGATCCATGAGGTACGCGATGAGATCGCATCCTGATGGTAATACGTGGGCGGTGGTCAAGGCTGAAAGGAGCTTGTGTCACCACCTCAAAGGTCCTCTCCACTGATCTCCTCTCTGATCTCAGAGCCTGCTTTCTCTCCTCATACCTGGAAGCAAAGTCAACTTTAGAAATGGTCACTTCAGTCTTGGCAGCCCGTTCGGGGGTAGGAGATCTCCTTGCGAGTTCAGGCATTTGGAGCTTCTTGATTGGTTTAGGAACATATTCTGAGGTAAAAGATGACAGGTGCTCAGATTCAATGCCCTGAGAGTATGTTGCAACAGTGACAGTTGATTCCCTTTTGAAGGCTCGAGTCTTCTCCTCAAACTCAATGCGCTTGAGTTCACTCTTGTAAGCGGACATTCTCTGAGCAGTTGTGTGTGGGCGCAGCAGCTCCTGATCTTCCCTCTCTTCATACACCTTCTGCCTTGGAGGTCTGTATGTGGCTTTGTCGTGACGCTGGCGGAGGTCAACAAAACTTGGGCCAGCCTCGTATTTCGATGGAATTCGGTAAGAGTCATATTTGCGGATTTCGTCTCCTTCTTCATCATCGCTGTAGACTTTTCTTGGAGATGAAGGATGCAGGGCAGACAGCTCAAAGCGAACTGGGCTGAGGCTGGGTGGAGAAGCTGAGTAACCATACTCCAGCTCTTCCTCCAGACGAAGCCTCTCCTCCTCGGTTCTCTTCATGGACAGGTACTCATTCACAGGCAGCAGTAGCTCCTCATCCGACAGGTCACCCAGGGATCTCCTCCTAATCCTGTGGTAGGCGTCCATCTCAGGGGAAGGAGTGCGATGCCTTGCAGGCCTCACAATCTCCAAGTCATCCTGAGTCATGTCTGAGATGCGCCACTTAAGCTTATAGTGGTCCTTGATCCTGATTGGCACCTCATAGAACTGCTCCCACCTGGAGAGGCGGATACGCTTCATCCTCTTCTGCTTGATTTTGTCCATTGGCTCAGGGAACTCGTACTGGTCCCGCAGCTTCTTGTACCATTTCATGTCAGAGAACGGCTGGAAGTGTTTTATTTCCACGTCCTCCTCAAGAACAGCTGGGTTAAAGACTCGAGGAGGGGGGACGTCATAAGGCATACGCAGCCTCTTCTCATCTGCCCGTTTCTTCCTCTCCTCTTTTTCTTTCTGCATCTCAGCCTCGGTCTTCTCACCCTTCTTTGTCGTCACAGCAGGTGTGAACATGGTGGCTGCCTCCCTGACAGCTTGTACTGCGATGGGTGGTAAAGGTATAAAGACGGTGTCAGACAAAATCTGAGACAGCCTAACCTTTTTGTCCAATTCTGCCTTTCCAGCCATCAATTTTTTCTCCTTTTCACTGGGCTCATATTCCTTCTTTACATGAGTGACGCGTTCTACTTTGAGTGTCGCCTGGCAACTGGCAGATCCAGCAGAGTTGGTAGCAGTAACTCTGTACACACCAGAGTCCTCAGGGAGAGTGTCTTTCACGTGAAGGATGAAGTAATCCAGACCTTCATGCACAACCTCAATAGATGGTCCAAAGGCTAAAGGCATACCATCCTTCTCCCACTTCAGTTGGGGATGGCCCGATACTCTAATCTCAAAGCGTACATTCTGGCCCTCCCTGCACTCGACATTTGCGAGCAGACGTTTGAACATGGGCCTCAGGGTGAGGTCTGCCGGTTTAGGTCGAGGAACAACAGTAAGACGGGCCTTGCAGCTGTCGTCTCCATACCTGTTACGGGCCACAACGCTGTACTCAGCATCATCCTCATCATCAAGTTTGTGGATAATCATCTGGTACAGACCCTTGTCGCTGATGAAGGTGTATTTCTTGTCATCTTCTCCAGGGATGAGCTTCTGTCCGGATTTGTGCCAGATGACACGAGGCTCAGGGTGAACAGTGATGGTCACACTAAAGCGCACATCCTCACCAATGTAGGCTGTACAGTTTACCAGAGGAAGGGTGAACTCCGGTGGCTTCTGAAGCATTCTGGCAGTGTCGACTCTGCGCTTTGTTTTCTTGACCACACGGGTGGTGAAGAAGTCACGGTAAGATCTAACCCCGTTGATAAACAGCTCTGCGTAGGCACTGTCCTCACCATACTCATTCACAACCTTGCACCTGTAAGTGCCATCATCTGCTCTTGTGACCTTGTTGATGGTGATTACAGCCAGGCCATCCTCAAACTCAATTTCATATTTGTCACCAGCTTCAAGTTGCCTGACGCCACAGTACCATGTCACTTCAGTAGTGCTATCATAGTTATCAATGTTGCAGATGAATTTCACATTGTCGCCCTCATTCACCACTGCATGGCTGATCTGGCCTCCAACAGGACCGTGTTCAAACGGAGCGATCTTCACCTTGGCGATGAAGACACCACGCTGGGATCTGATGGAGCCCCCGCTGGCCACACGAGCTGCAGAGACAACAGTTTTCCACTCTTTCTTTACCATTGTCTGGTAGTATCTCTTGTGCCTTCCTGTTGGGATGGCTCTGGTGCCGATCTCCTCTGTGGACTTGGTCAGCCATGGATGTGCCAGAGCCTCAGCAGCAGTCATACGATGCTTACGTTCCTTAGTCATTAAGCGATCGGTGAAGTCTAATGCCTCGACACTGACCTGCTTGAAGGACTCGTCATCGTAGCTGTAAGCTGCATTTGAGATGTTGTCAATCATCTGTTGGTTGGTCTCAGCTGTGAATGGATTCAGTCCACTGAGGAGCACATAGGCAAGGACACCAACCGACCACATGTCAGTGACGGTGCTAACCATGTCACACTGGTGGATCTCAGGGGCAGCATACTCTGCAGCGGTATACTGGATCTTGATTTGGTCTCCAGGAGTCAGGTGTCTGGACTGGCCCAACTCAATAATCTTCACATTAGAGCTGGTTCTAGTTGTGTACACAATGTTCTCTGGTCTGATATCAAAGTGTCCATAGCTCTCAGCGTGCAGGAACTCAAGAGCTGAGCAGATCTGCCTGATGTAGTTGACAATCTCACGCTCATTAAGCTCAAACTCAGCTGTGTTGAGGCGTTCAAAAATGTCAACGCCAGAGATGAAGTCATAGATCATCACCAGCTCCTCAACGCTTTCGTAAGACTCGTGGAGGAGAAGGTAGTTGGTATGTTTGGCCAGATTCAATGTTGCAATTTCCTTCTTGACAATTGCTTGATCAGCGCCTCTCACCTTGAAGAATTTAGCCATGTAGGTTGTCTCAGAGCTGATGTTGACACAGCGGTGGACAATGCCAAACTGACCTCTGCCCAATTCCTCTGCAATGGCATATTTCTTGTGCATGTTCTTGGCATCAGAGTGAGCCTTGCCCTTGGGGACACGTCCAGTGTCGTTAACCTCTCTGTCATAGAGCAGAACTCTTGATTTGTCCTCCTTGGTCATGACAGGTCCGCTGGTCTCAGATGGAGCACTCTGTCCAAATTTGTTCTCAGCGATGATTCTGAACTGATAGCTGGTTCCTCCAAAAAGATTGGTAACGGTGTAGTGGGTGTCACGGGACTGGGCAACGCGCTCCCACCTCTCAGCAGTGGTGGGGCACTTCTCAATGATGTAGCTAATTACCCTGCTGCCTCCATCGTTCGCTGGGGCTACCCAGTTCAGTGTGACCGAGTCTCTGGAGACGTCACTGGCTTTGACACCACGTGGAGGATCAGGCACGTCAGCTACATCCAGCTCAACTGTCTGCTGGTCAATGCCAAATCTGTTCTTGGCACAGACAATGTAGAAACCAGCATCCTTCTTCTCGACTCCGTTGGTGAACACCAAAGAAGTAAATGATCTGGTGACAATGACCTGGTAGTGGCCATTGCTGTCAATAAGATCTTGTCCCTTCTGCCATGTGATGACAGGATCTGGTTTGCCGCTGAAAGGAATCTTGATATTGACGACCTCTCCACGTAGGGCAGGGATCGCTTCCTTGTCCTTCAGGTTCTTTGGCAGGTTAATCTTGGCAGGGACTGGAAATGAGAGAAATTATTTAAGTGAGATGTCATATTTTAGTAAAAATTCAAAATTTGTTTAATATGTTTGAATTGGTCAGTGTTAAAGTCAGCGTGTAAAAACAATGATCTAGTTGGAGAAATTTGGTATCTGTGAGCTTACCTTCCACATCCAAAGAGACTGTAGCACAGATGGAGCCTCCTTGATTGGTGGCCCTGATCT
This sequence comes from Ophthalmolycus amberensis, assembly GCA_024529925.1. NCBI lineage: Eukaryota > Metazoa > Chordata > Actinopteri > Perciformes > Zoarcidae > Ophthalmolycus > Ophthalmolycus amberensis. Next base: position 545,623 of record JAFEUB010001534.1, on the reverse strand, counting down.
GGTACACAGTGGAGTCTTCCTCAACTGCCTCGGTGATGACCAGCTGGTGGTAACCTCCCTTGAACTCCTGTATCTTGATCTTTTTGCCATCAGAGTGGATCTCCTTTCCTCGTCTGAACCATTTAATCACAGGCTTTGGCTGCCCTGTGATCTTGCAGACAAGGGTAGCATTGCTATTGTACTTGACGCTCATGTTCCTCAGCTCTTCCTTGAAAGCAGGAGCATGAACCTCAACTGCTGTGGCTGGAACGATGGGAGCGGTCTCCTCGCTGTAGTCACTCTCTCCCCCCAGGTTCTCGCACTTCACACGGAAGATGCACTCGACGCCCTCGGTCAGACGCTTGACGGAGAACACCGTCTGTTTGATCTCGTCTGTGGTCACCGGACTCCAATCGCTCCATTCCTTCTTGTCCTTCTTGTGCTTCTTCTCAAGGCAATAGCTCTTGATCTTGGAGCCGCCATCGCTGAGTGGAGGCTTCCAGGAAACCACGCAGGAGTCCTTGGTGATTCCAGAAACAACTGGCGACACAGGTGGTGATGGTTTCTCTGTGGACCGGAATATATAAATCACAAACCATTGTCAGAACTTCTTCAGTATACTGTACATAGGTATCTCTTAACATGTAGATTGATGCAGTGTATTAAAGTTCTCTTGCATTTGAAGTCATGAAGTATTGTGACACATTTATTGGATATTGGATTAAAACTTACCCAGCTGGCTCTTGATAAGGATGGGGGATGTGAGTTCCAGTGGCTCACTGTTACCATAGCGATTCTGGGCGTACACCCGGAAGAAGTATCCGGCGCTGTCAATGAGGTTGGGCACACGGCAGGATATGCCATTAATGGATGACGACACCAGTTCCCACTCGGTGCTCTCCTTGTCCTCACGTTTCTCCACAATGTAGTTGGTAATCATGCAGCCTCCGTCGTCCTGGGGAGTCTTCCAGCTGATTATGACGGAGTTCTTCAGGAGAGCTTCCAGCACAATGGGACCCTGAGGCATCTCAGGTTTGTCTAGAAACAGTATTGATATCAATTATAAATCTAATACTATCACTTTTATGAATCCAGTGCCCTCACTTCAATAAATACACATTAACATACCGTAAATCTCGACATTGAATGCGGTGTCGGCCCTGCCAAAGTGGTTGTGCAGTCTGATCCTGTATTTGCCTCCATGAATTCTGCGCTGCACATTCTTGATCACCAGGTGCGTGTAGTGCTCAGTGGTTTCAATGCTGATGTCCTCTGAGTTCTCCAGGGTCTTTGCCCCATGCAGCCACATGATTTTTGGCTCAGGACGGCCGATGTAGACGGCATGGATACGCAGAGTGGATCCCAGGCCGGCGTAATAGGTTTCCTTCAGCGGGTAATCAGGGTGGAAGGATGCAGCAGCCTCCAACACCAGAACGCCTGTGGTCTCGGCTTCTCCGGCGTCGTTGATGGCCTTGCAGGTGTACTCTCCCTCGTCCTCCGTCTGATCCGTCATAATAGACAGCGAATGGTTGCGGCCATCAGAGCTCATCTCATACTTGCGAGACTCAACAATCTCCTTGCCGGCATGGTACCACTTGATGTCAGGGACAGGTCTGCCAATAATCTGGCACTTCATGATACCAGGCTGGCCAAGCTTGGCAGTCACTTCATCCATTTCCTTTCTCAGGCCTGGTTTAGTTTCAACTATACATACAAAATGAGGATGAATATTTTGGAAAAGTTTGTTACATTTAGTAATGTCTCATAGTAAAGGTCTCTTTAGAAGAGCAAGTTGGGTAAATGCTTACAAATAATGTTCACACAATATACTACAGTGTACTCACCACTCAGTTTGGTCTTGATGCATGTGGCAGTTCTACGAGGTCGACTCATTCCTGTCTCATTCTCAGCAAACACTCTGAACTCATACTCTGTTGCCTCAGCCAGTCCAGGCATGGTGAACTCCTTTTCCTTCAGTCTCTGCTTGTTGGACTTCTTCCAGGTGCTCTCAATGGACTTCCTGTACTCCACCCAGTAGCCCAAGACCTCCTTTCCACCATCGCACTCTGGAGCTTGCCAGCGGATGGTGATGAAGTTCTTTGTTACGTTCACTGTGTCGATCTCGCCTGGTTGACTTGGTTTGTCTGGAAGGAAAGAAACAACAAATTGCTGACACCAACAATAACCACTTTGCCTTTTTATTCTGATGTTGTTTGACAAACTTTACTGTGAAAGAGTATATGTTCCAATCAACTTTTGGAAGTTGTCTTGATTAACTGATTGATTGACGAAAATTCCAGCAACTATAGTAATGCTATTAATTATCAGTAAGTGGAGACTCACCGAAAGGATCCTTGCATGTGACTGGGTCAGACACCGGACCAGCCTCACTCTCGCCGATGTTGTTGACGGCAACAATGCGGAACTGGTAATCTGCGTCAGGAGTGAGTCCAGGCAGAGTAAACATGGTAGAGGTGATCTTGGTCTGGTGTCGGGACCACGTTTCAGCGGACACTACCTTGTACTCAACAAAGTAGCCAGTGATGGTAGAACCACCATCGTCCTTTGGTCTGGACCAGGCCAAAGCCACGGAGCTCTTGGTGACGTCCATGATCTCTGGTGTGGTGCTTGAAGGCTCAGGGCGACCTGGTTTGAAAAATGTAGTGTTTTTTTCAGTCATTACTAAATGGTCTCATACTGCTCACTTAAGACTGAAAAAGAGGAATACTTACAGAGAGGAGTCTTGGGTACCAATGGCTGCTCTGACTTCAGAGAGGCGCTGACACCGAAGGAGTTTTCAGCTGTGACCTTGAAGTGGTACTCTGTTCCCTCCTTCAGGCCCTTGACAGCCAGATGAGTGTCAGTCACTCTAGAGTCCACTGTGTACCAGGCATTTCTGGCTACCTCGCGTCTTTCTACGATGTAACCCAGGATCTCTGAGCCACCGTCATCCGTGGGCGTCTTCCAGGACACCTTGACAGAGTTGGCCTGAATCTCCTCAAAGACCATTGGTCCCTCCGAAGCACTTGGGCGGCCGATGACCTTCACCTTGATTTGGACCTTCTTCCTGCCAACCCTATTCTCCAGCAGGAGGTCGTACACTCCAGAATCACTCCTCTCGGCTCCCTTGATCACAAGCTCACTGGCATCCTCCGTGGAGGCAATCATGGCCTTGGTGGAGACTGCACCACTATCCTTGGACCACTTGCAGGTTGGATGAGGTTTACCCTTAATGGGCAAAGAGAGTCTAACCACACCTCCATGGCGTACGACGTACACGTCTTTGTATTTCAGCTCAAGTTCATAGTCAGGAGATTCTGGAGGACAATGACAGTTATAAAAATGTGTTTAATTCTACATTAGTTTTAAACAACTACAAGTGACAGCAGGTAGTTAATGTAACCTGTGTACTCACCAAGCATCTCGGTCACAGCCACAGTTCCAGGGACTTCAGCAGGTTCTCCGAAGCCACCAGCATTGCAGGCCATCACACGGAATTTGAACTCCTCTCCTTGTGGCATTTTGGTCAGTGTGTACTCGCAGATTAAAGATGGTGTGGTGTTGCACTTGATCCAAGGCATGGTGCCCACCTTCTGCATCTCAATCAGGTAACCGTCCACCCTCGCATCTCCCTCATCATCGGGAGGACTCCAAGCCAGCGACACGGAGGATTTGGTGGTATCGGTGATCCTTGGGTTCTGAGGACTGCCAGGTGGATCTGAGCGGGGAAGAGAAGCATGTCAGTATGTTTAGCTGATGCTACAAAATATACTCTGAGTCTGTGCTTTCTCTTTTAAGACTTCTGGTACCACGCCACTGTAGTTATGAATTCAGTTTTATCTAAAAATCTAAATATAACAAGACTTTCTTTGAAACTGTTGTCTTACCAATGGGATCTGTTGCCACTGCTGGTTTGGATACCAGACTTGGTTTGCTAAGTCCTCTGGCATTGAGGGCAGTGATTCTGTGTTCATACTCCAGGCCCTCAATAAGCTCTGTCGACCTGTATCTGGTCATGGTGATGGGATTCTTGTTGGCTCGCACCCATCTGTCAGACCTGACTTCTTTGCGCTCGATGATGTATCCAGAAACATCAAGGCCGCCGTCTTCTTCTGGCGGGTTCCAGGCCACGGTCATGCCATCACGAGAAACATCAAAGATGGTTGGACGGCCAGGAGGTCCAGGCACATCTGTGGAGGAGGAGAAACATGTTACCATACTTCTGTTGACATAGCTCAGTCTGTATAATCATTAACTATTTCTGTAACCTTAAACAAAGCAAGTCTTACTCTTCAAGCTCCTGCAGGTGATGATCTCAGATTGAAGGAATTCTCCAGTGCCATAGCGATTAATGGCAGCTGCACGGAAGACATACTCATCTCTCTCAATTAGGTTCTCAAACTTGAAAGTTGGACGGCTAACAGAATCGCAGACGGGCACCCAGCCGGGTCTGTGAGCATCACGTTGCTCCACTGCGTAGCCACTGATGGGAGCTCCGCCATCTCTGGCTGGAGGATCCCAGCTGCAGCTGACGGTGGTAGCATCAATCTCATCAATCCTGAAGGGTCCCTTTGGTTCATCAGGTTTAGCTGGTAAAAGGGGATTTACAGGATTAATTGTTACAGTCAACGTGATGGCCTGACACAATGACTTTATTGTAACATGCTCTTGATGAGCATCAGTAATACTTATTGAAACCAAATAACAGAGGGATGGTTCCTTACAGAGGATGATGACCTTGATGACCTCGATGATAACACCGACAGCATTCTTCACCTCTAGGGAGTAGTCACCAGTGTCATCGATAGTGGTCTGAGACATAGTCAGTTTGGAGAACTTGCCAGTGCTCTTGATCGTGACACGATCTGTGACTTTCATCTTGTTATCTCTGAAGTACCAGGAGCAGATGGGAGGAGGCCTGCCAATGAGGGGCAGGTCCAACTCCAGAGTCTTGCCGGCCAGAACATTGACAACTTTCTGAGGAATACTGGAGAAGTCCTACCACAGGCATTACTGGAAAAGGAAAAAGAGAGATGGAAAAACTGTAGTTTACATCCCACTTTGGTTGGTAAATAGATTGCGAACTGAGCTGTGATGTTTTGCCTAATGTTGCTGCTGGACAGAACATCTTCAACATGTACAGATTTCTGGAGCCCAAAGTAGCAACCTCATGGTTTCCTTGATAAGCATGTATTTCTAACTTTTCCTATTTTAAACCCTTTTGGTTAAAGAGCTAAATGATAGCACGGTGCAGTGTTTTTAGTAAATGTTTCTGCTTTAAACATTTGTAAAAACATGTTTTTGACTGCTGTTACCTCTCTGTTCCTGTACAGTGATGGCAGTAACAAGCTCTTTGGGCTCGCTGGCTCCTCTGCTGTTGATCGCTCTGATCCTAAACAAGTACTGCTCGCTCTCGTTCAGCTTCTCGATGGTGTGCTCAAAGTCAGTGGTCTTCAGCGTGGCCACCTTCATCCACTTGTCAGTGCCAAACTTGCAGGCTTCGATGACGTAGCCCGTCAGTCTGCTGCCACCATCGTGCTCGGGCTTCTCCCAGCCCAGGGTGACGGTGCTCTTGGTGACGTCGATCATCTCCAGCTTGTGTGGCTGCAGAGGCACCTCGCAAACCAGGATGACGTCGGGAGTCTCACAGGGCTCACCGATGCCATAGATGTTCTCAGGGAGGACCCGGAAGTAGTACAGCATGCCCTCCATGAGGCCGTCGATCTTGTAAGAGGTCTTACTGCACTTGGAGGTGACAGTCTTGTAGGCTCTCATGGAGGCCTCACGCCTCTCAATGATGTAGTTGTTGACAGGAGCACTGCCATCGACAGTTGGGGCTTCCCAAGAAATGGTTGCAGACTCCTTGGTCAGCTCCTTGATCTTAATTGCTCCAGTTGGTCCAGGAGTATCTAACAATAAAACAATACTTTGTCAATATATCACATTTCCATGAGCTACTGTATCAGTCACATTTAAAAAAACTATGCCCTATGTAATATGACACTTCTGTTCGGTGACATCTTCATTAACTTACCATAGACCTTGACCAGAATGTTGACTTCCTGTTTCCCGGCAGAATTCTCGGCTACCAGCGTGTACTTGCCAGCGTCGTAGCGGTGGACCCTATCGATGATGAGCGTGGTAGATGTGGTGGTGACATCAATGAAGCCTCTGTTGTGGAGATCAACACCAGGTTTGCTCCAAGTGATGGCGGGAGCGGGACGACCAGTAACGTTTATGAACAGGCGGAGGTATCCACCAGCACGCAGACACATGGTCTTCTTCAGGTCATCGTGGAGCTCAAAGTCAGGAGTTTCTGTGTGAAAAGGGAATAATTAATATATGGCAATATAAATGTTAACACATCATGAAAGACATAATAATATTTACTTTATTGGAAGAAGAAAAGTCAAGACTAAAACCAAATTTAAACCTGGTGTGCATGTGGATTTTGTATGTGTATGTGATTTTTGATTAAAATAGGTAGCTAGTATAAAGGGACATATATTTCATATCTCATCATAGAGAAAGATCTCTATAAAGGTATCAGATATTTGCTTTTCCAGATTCCTTACCAATTCTCTCTACTGGCTCAGTCTCAGCGCACTGCTCACTGAAGTCTCCTGTGCCGTTGATGTTGATACCGGCCACTCTGAAGCAGTACTTCTTGCCTGCTGAAAGTCCGGTCACCACGTACTCTGCAGCACGTAAAGTCTTCTCATGGGCCTTCTTCCATTCCTCTGCTCCGGCTTCCTGCATCTCCAGGATGTAGCCCATCACATCAGATCCTCCGTCATCCACGGGCCGGGACCAGGCCAGGCTGATGCTGTCGGCATGAGTGTCGGTGATACGAGGGATGGAAGGAGGAGCAGGGGTGCCTGAGAGGACAGCATACAGGAATGAGGATCAATAGATCTGTGACATCTAAAAGGATCTACTGATGTGTTTATAGACATTGTTACCCATTAGTCATGTTCCAAAAGACAAACTGGACTTACATGTTGGCACTCTGCAGACGACGTACAGAGAAACCTCGCTGGGTTCGCTCTCTCCGGCCTTATTGATGGCCGTCACTCTGAACTGGTAGATGTTGCCTTCAGTCAAACCGGACACCTTCAGCATGGTGTCCAGGAAAGCTCCGTCTCTGTTCACCTTCACCCAGCGGGCACTCTTTCTCTCGCGCCTCTCCACCAGGTAGTGGATCAGCGGGCTGCCGCCATCGCTCTCTGGCTTCAGCCACTCGATGGTGGCAAAGTCCTCTCCTGACACCAGGATCTCTGCAGTGCCAGGAGGAGTTGGCACAGCTGGAGGGCAGGAAAGGTGTTTGAAGTGTTAGAAGTTATGAGAATTTCATTTGTTGTTTTATCTTTAAGTCGAATAGTTTGCGAGTAGGTTTTCTCTCAGGGTTTTGTCTTGCTTTCATCTTAGTGGGATCCTTGTTTAAAGATAAAAGAGCAGTTTATTCGGAATATTATCAACAATAATCACTTACTGAAAGTGTTTCTGGCTACCATGGCCTCGGACTGCAGGTGGACTCCAGCTCCGTATTTGTTGACTCCCCGGACTCTGAACAGGTACTCTGTGTTCTTGAACAGTCCTGTGATGTTGCAAGTGAGCTCTTTGCACTCGGCATGCATGATGACCCAGTTGAGTCTGTTGGTGTCTCGCCTCTCCACGATAAAGTGGGAGATCTCGTCACCGCCATCCTCGAGAGGAGGCTTCCAGCTCAGTGTGCACGACTCCTGTGTGATCTTGCTGACCTCAATGCAGCCTTCACATACTCCAGGGGTGTCTGGAAAAAACAAAAAGGTGTGCTCATTGTAATACTCTTAAGATAACTATGACAAACTAATAAGTGTAATCTGCAATGCTGAAAAACAAAGCTCTCTCTCTTACCAAGCACTTTGACGTTAACCTCAGCAGTCTTGGTTCCGCTTACGTTCCTGACCGTGAGGATGTACTTTCCAGTGTCATCTCTGTCACAGAACTTAATGATGGCCATGGCCTTGGTGGAGGTGTACTGCAGGTGGTACTTTTCACACAGCTCCAGATCCCTGCTGCCCTTTGACCAGGAAGCCTTGGGGTCCGGCCTGCCTCCCACAGCAGCGTCCAGAACCAGGTCTGAACCAGCTCTGACCCTGACGGTTTCAGTCAGGAGTTTGCTGTCCAGCTGGGCCTTTGGAGGCTCTGTTGGGTGGAAAAGGAACATGATCATGAAGCAATTTTTGATAAGATAGGACTCCTTTTCTGGGACTGTAATAAATGCACAATGAATTCATTCTACATCTTTAAGCCTTCAGGTGTTGCTCACGCTAACTTAGCAGGGCACATTAGACTGTTTCATCTTCATGTTATTGTTTTATTAAATACTTTTCATTGTGATGTATTGACGGTATTGTATCACAATCCCAGATGCAGATCTTACCGAAGTCGGTCTTGCACTGCACAGAGCCAGTGGACTGCGAGGGGATGCTGAAGACCTGGTTGGCATTCTTGGCGATGACTCTGAACTCATAGGGCTCTCCTTCTCCCAGGGCGGTAACGGTGTAGAAAGTGTCCACCACATTGGTGTAGTTACACTTGAGCCAGCGGCCTTCACCCGCCAAAGTGTACGGCTTACGCTCAATGATGTAGCCCACAATCGGACTACCACCATTGTTGAGTGGAGCCGACCATTTGAGGGACACAGTACTTCTTGTAACATTTGTGACTTCTGGCTTACTTGGTGAATCTAAAAAAACAGATCAGACATGTTGGATTTATGGAGTATTACCTAAAAAGTCACTGGATAGCTAGATCCTAAACTGTCAAAACTTACCAACTGGGTTTTGAGCAACTGCTCCCTTGGAGGCCTCGCTGGCTTTGCTTAGTCCAGCACTGTTCATGGCATAAACCCTGAACTGGTACTCTAGGCCTTCAACTAGGCCTTCCATCTTGCAGTAGCAGTCAAAGCAAGGGATCTTGTTCTCCCTCACCCACAGGATATTGTTCCTCTCCTTCTTCTCGATCCAGTAGCCTGTCACCTTGCTTCCGCCATCATGGTAGGGCTCCTCCCATTTTATGGTCATTGTGTTATCAGTGACATTGAAGACTGAAGGCCTTGTTGGAGGGCCAGGAGGCGCTGTGATAAAAAATGAGATTTTGTCATTATGTCACAGTCATCTTAAGGCCAGCCTGATTCAGTAGAATACTTTTCACAGATATTAACAGTCTAAGAAATGCTTAAAAAGTAAATCTGTTCTTAAAATGAAAAGTTACATTTGTGAATAGGTTTGTTTGGGGAGTAGTACTTACTGAAAGGATGCTCTGCAACAATAGTCTCAGACTCAGTGTGCTTGCTGACACCAAATCTATTCTCAGCGGAGACCCTGAATGTGTACTGCATGTACTTGGTCAAGTGACTGACATCGAGAGATGTGCGCCTAACGCTGGAGTTGATCAGCTGCCAGGCGGTGGAGCCAGACTCTCGCTTCTCCACGATGTAGTTGGTGATTCCAGTGCCACCATCATCCTCTGGTGCTTGCCAGTTAATGACACAGGACTCAGAGGTGATGGATGAGATTTCGATGGGTCCGGTTGGAGGACTGGGTCTACCTGTGACAATAACTTCAATAGTGAACGTCCTGGTTCCAGCCACGTTCTCCAGAGTCAGGTAGTATTTACCACCATCTCCTCTCATCGCCTCCTTGACTGAGATGCTGGTTCTGTCCTTAGATGTTTGGATGGAGACTCTGTCTGAGTTCTTTAGCCTCATCTCTTCCAGCTTCCAGGTGACCTTAGGAGCAGGTCTACCAGTAATGGGAACATCAATGATGAAGGTTCTGCCAGAATTACATGTGATGAGCTGGTTGGTAATCTCACTGAGGTCAGCAGCAGGTTCAATATGAGGCTCTTTGACCAGCGCAGGAGCCAGAGTTTCTCTGGGTGTGCTGGAACCCGATTCATTTTTGGCCTTCACACGGAAGTCATACTCATCACCCTTGTTGAGCTTTTCAACCACATAGGTGAGATTATTGGTGTTGCCAACCACTACCCATTTGTCTGCACCCTTTGGCTTAGCCTCAATGATGTAACACTGGATGCGGCTGCCACCATCATGCTCTGGTTTCAGCCAGCCCAGGACAACAGAGCTGTCTGTGGTATCCAGGATGTCCATTCTCTTTGGTGATGCTGGCTCTGCGGTGGCAATGACAGGCTCAGTGAGCTCAAACGCCTCACCCACACCGTTCTGGTTCTCGGCTGAGACCCTGAAGAAGTATGGCACTCCCTCCAGCAGGTCCTGGATCTTCAGGATATGTTGCTTGCATTTGCCACCAGACTGCTGCCATGTGCGACGGCTAGCCTCGCGCCTCTCAACAATATAGTGATGGATTCGTGCTCCACCGTCATTGAGAGGAGGCTCCCAGATAAGTGTGACCGAGCCTCTGGACACCTCCTTCAAGGCAACAGCTTGTGGAGGTCCAGGAGTGTCCAAAACCTTTACAGTGAATGTAATGGCCTTGCTGCCACTCGCGTTCTCCAGGTTAACAGTGTATTTGCCTGTATCATTTCTTGAACAGTTTTCAATGCTTAAAGAACTGTATCCATCTGTAGTTGTGACCTCTGACATGACGCCCAGCTCGCCTTCTTCCTTCACCCATGTGGCATTGGGAATTGGCTTTCCTCTGAAGTGGATGCCCAAGCACACTGAGCCTCCAGGCTTGACAATGTGTGTCTGCTTGAAGGTGGCGTCAATATCCACCTGTGGTGGTGTTAGCCTGTCTACAGCCTGAGCAGGCTCTGGAATCTCCTTGTCATCGCCTCTACCCACATGGTTTACAGCTGCAACACGTAACTTGTACTCAGCTCCTGTCTGTAGACCAGTCACCGTGTAATTTGTTTCTGCCACCAGCTCCTCATTTACTCTCTTCCATTCGGTCTCTTCTCCCTTCACCATTTCAATAATGTAGCCCATGATCTCCATGCCTCCGTCCTCAGCTGGCCTGGACCATTCCAGGCTGATAGAGGTGTTGGTGGAGTCGGACACACAGACCACAGATGGAGCACAAGGAATATCCTTTGACTCGGAAGCTTTGATAGGTATAGAGATGCTGCTAGGAGCTCCAGCACCAGCATCGTTCACGGCCATGACACGGAACTCGTATTCCATATCCTCTGTCAGGTGGAGCACCTTGTGAGCACATTCGACGATGGGCTTCTTGGTAGTCACCTTGTAGAATCGGACAGTCTTCTTTTCCCGTTTCTCCAGGAGGTAATGCTGAATGGGGTTTCCTCCATCAGATGTCGGAGGAGTCCACGACAGTGTGATGCTCTCTCCTGTCGTTTCAGTAGCGTCAGGAGTGCCTGGAGCATCAGGAGTAGCTGAGGGAACATTTTTGATAGATTAGTTCAATATTTGAAAAATATAGAAAACTAAAAATGTAATATTAAATTTAAAAACAAGAACAGCTTTTCCAACTTTCCACTTACTGTATTGCATCTGTGCAATGACCGGGCTGGACTCCAAAGGTCTGCCAACTCCAAACGTGTTAACAGCAGAGGCCCTGAACTGGTACTCATTGGTCTTGATGAGCTTGGTTACATTGAAATTGCACTCTGTACATTCGTCAGACACCAAAGACCAAGAAATCTTGGCAGTCTCACGCCTCTCAATGATGTAATGCGTAATCTCCGAGCAGCCGTCGTTCTCCGGTGGGTTCCAAGTCAGAGTGCATTTACCCTCCGAGATGTTGCTGAAAGTCATGGGTCCCACCGGCTCCCCAGGTGTGTCTGTATCACATGGGAGTGTGAGATTGAAGTTAGAACATGAATAAGTAAATAAAGCGGTGTACAACTGCAATGTATTATAAAGAGTACAAATGTCAAAACTGCGTACCTTGGACTTGAACAAGGATATTCTCCTTCCGGCTTCCAGATCCGTTAGTAGCCTCCACAGTGTAGTGGCCACGGTGTGTACGATCAGCGTCCCTGACAAACAGGGTGCTGGATCCAGCTACATTGATGATGTCCATCATCCTTTTGGTAACCTCCACACCATCTCTGAACCAGACGACCTTGGGAACAGGGCGTCCGGTGATGGTCACCTTCAGCCTGATTTTATCTCCTGCCTTCACCGTCAAACCCTCAAAGTACTCTGGGCCAAACTCAATGTTAGGAGTAGCTAGTTTAAAGGATAAAGGAATGGAATTAGTACAGTACTTATCTTAAAACTTGACAACTCAACGTTGAATGACAAAGAAAAGATGAAGAACACATTCAAGCTGCTAATATTACAGTCATCCTCCAAGTTCTTTTTACTCACCGTTCTCACTTCTGACCACAATCAAGCCAGAGGAGTTGGAGGGAGGACTGACGACGCCGATTGAATTTCTGGCAGTCACTCTGAACTCGTAGCGTTCATTTGTTGCCAACCCAGTGACGGTGTACAGGCAGTCATGTACATCAGACAAGTTGGCCTTGAACCAGCGTCCATGTCCTTGGCGTTTCTCAAGGCTGTAGCTGGTAATCTTGCTACCACCATCACGTTTGGGTGCATCCCATTTCAGTGTCACTGAGTCACTTGTCACGTCAGTGTAGTCGGGCTGACCCGGAGGATCTGGAAGACATCAGATGAATCTTTGAATTTATTTTTGTTAAAGTGCTGTCATTCTAGTCCAATTTATGAACAGAAATTATTTTGCTGAACTTGCTATTATTCCAATATTCTGCATGTTAGAAGTGTAAAAAATAAACAAAATAATGCAATGGTCTAAATCTGCACTCACCAACAGGACTGACAGCCATGATTGGCTTGCTCTCATCACTCATCCGGCTGAAGCCAGAGTCGTTCTGGGCGTAGACTCTGAAGGAGTACTCAAGACCTTCAATGAGCTCCAAGATTCTGAAATCCGTTTCTTTGATCAGCATAGTGTTTACCTTTTGCCACATGATGCTGTTCTTTTCCCTCTTCTCCACATGGAAGCCCTGGATGGGGGTACCGCCGTCATAAATGGGCTGCTCCCACTGGATGGTCATGCCATCGTTGGTGACGTTGTATACAACAGGCTTGCCTGGTGGGCCTGGAGGCCTGAACTGGTGCTTGGCAATGACTATCTGGGATACAAGAGGCTCGCTGACACCGTATCTGTTCTCAGCACGCACTCTGAACTGGTACTGGACACCCTTGATCAGGTTGGAGACCTTGAACTGAGTATCCACTACACTGGAGCAGGCCATCTTCCAGTCAGATTTGGAGGTGTCACGCTTCTCTACAGCGTAGCAGGTGATGTCTCCACCACCGTCGTCATTGGGTTCATCCCAGGAGATCATGATGCTCTCAGCTCTCACTTCATCCAGGCGGATGGGTCCAACAGGCTTTGATGGAGGTCCAAGTGTGATGACATGGATGTGGACTGATTTCCTATTGACTTTATTGTCAAGGGTCAGAGTGTATCTACCCTCATTCTCCTTGGTTACATTCTTAATCATTAGAGTGGCTTTGTTTTCTGTCTTCTTGAAGCGGATTATGTCACTCTCCTTCAGAGGCAGGTTGTCCTTCAGCCACAGGATAGAAGGTTTGGGTTTACCTACGTATGGCAGCTCGATGTGCACATTGTGACCCAGACGAACATTGATACGGCCACCTGGGTACTCTGAGAGGCTTGCCTCAGGTGTGATAATGTAGTCAATAACCTTGATAGGCCCAATCTCAACGAAGTCGCCCCGTCCCTTGTCATTCCTGGCAGTAACTCTGAAGAACACGTCTGAGTGCTCCTTGAGTTTCTTGACTTCAAACTCACACTGTCTGCTGATTCCTTCCATTGACCAGTCCTGGTCCTTCAGCTTCTGCTCAATGACGTAGTCAGAGATGATGCTGCCGCCATCGTAATCAGGCTTCAGCCACTGCACAGTGACGGAGGTCTTTGATGAATCCTTCATAGAAACCTCCTTCACTGGTCCTGGAGTCTCTGTGGCCTTCACAGGGTCAAGTGTTTCACATGGATCACCAACACCGTTCTCATTTTCTGCTAACACGCGGAAGAAGAAGGATGTCTTCTCTGAGAGGTCTTCAATGGTGTATGTTGTGTCCATGCATTTGCTTGCCACTGCAGAGTAGGATCTCTTGGAGGAGTCCCTCTTCTCAACAATGTAGTGTGTGATCTCAGCACCTCCGTCGAGAAGTGGAGGCTCCCAGCATAGAGTGACCTGTCCACGGGTCACGTCCTTCAGGACCAGGTTCCTGCACTGAGCTGGAGTATCCTGGACCTTCATGGACAGGGTTAGCGACTTTGGCTCTCCGACGCCATTCTCGAGCTTCACTGTGTACTTTCCGGTGTCCAGCTTGGTCACCTCACGCATCACAAGAACTGTGGTGGTGTCTGAGTGGTGGAACTCGTATTTGGGGTCACGGTCAATGCATTCTTCTCCCTTACTCCAGGAAGCAGTGGGAGCAGGTCTGCCCTTCACGGGAACAGACAGCTCCACGTCCTTGCCAGCCTTCACAATATAGTGAGTTCTCATGGCCACATCAGAGTCAATCTGGGCCTCCTCTGTGAAAATCATGAATACACATCGTCACACAGGGACTATTATATTTGAGCAACGTAAAAACGAACGAGACATATATGTTACATACTGAACACGCTTCACATTTTCAATATCTGTGATTAATTTACCCAGGATATCCTTAGCTTGAATGGGCTCCGTCATCTCCAGAGGCTCTCCGTGGCCAGCACAGTTGACAGCAGAGACTCTGAAGAAGTAGTTGACATCTGGTTTTAAGTCGTGAACTGTGTATTCTGTTGTCTTGACCTCTCCCCTGGAGGTTCTCATAGCCCATTCTGGCTCTCCCTCGACAAGCTTCTCCACAATGTAGCTGGTGACCTCACTGCCTCCATCCCATTCTGGCTGGGACCAGCCCAAGGTGATGGATGTCTTGGTGGAGTCCACCACCTTCAGCTTGCGAGGCTCATCTGGTGGATCTGTAAGCAGAATGTATTTGTTTAGTGGGAGTGTTCTGTATTTATCTCTCTTGTTATGGTTCGAAATCTGTGAATGTTGGACCACTTACCAACTGGGTCAGCAGCCTTGTAGTAGTCTGACGTATCAGAGAACGGTCCCTCTCCGGCCCTGTTAATGGCACAGATGCGATATTGGTACTCGTTTCCTTCTGTCAGATGGTAGACCGTCTGTTTGATGCCAGTGACAGGGTCTTTGTAAACTCTGATCCAGCGCAAGCTCTTCTTGTCGCGTCTCTCCAGGTAGTAGCCCGTCACGGTGCTACCTCCATCTGCACCTGGTTTGTCCCATTCTACCACCATGGTGGTCTTGGTTTTGGTATTCACCTCAGGAGTACGAGGCTGTCCAGGAGTTACTATAGAAATGTATAACAAACATGTTTGAAATGATAACATTAGTAACAATAGATCAGTTCTGCAGAGAAATGTATTTAGTTTATATAGAGTGTTACCTAAACAGGACAACTTAGAAAACTGGAGACACTCATACCGGCACTCATAAAATCTCCTCTGGCTTCACACTCACATCAACAATCAAATTCACAGCATCCTACAGCCCAAAACTTACCAAAGGCGTTCTTAGCGATGACAGGCTCCGACACCAGTGGCTCTCCAACTCCGTACTTATTAACGCCCATTACGCGGAACACATACTCGTTTCCACGCATTAGCTTGTTGACGGAGGCATATGTCTGCTCGTGTTGGTCAGAGATTGTCGACCAGACCACTCGGCTGGTTTCACGCCTCTCAACAATGTAGTGGGTCACCTTGAAACCTCCCTGGTCAGACTCAGGCACAGGCTGCCAGCTGAAGGTTATCCTGTCTGCCGTGATGGAGTTGAATGTAATGGTGCCGGCTGGGGGTCCAGGTTTGTCTAAGGGGGGTAAAAAAAAGTTAGTGTATATGATCATAAAATACAGGAATTACATCTCCATTTAAATTGGATATGTACAGAATTATGGAAATATGAAAAGGTGAGGCAAGAATTTGTAAATACCTAGGATTTCAATCCTAATGGTTGCAGATGCTGAGCCCAGAACATTCTTGATCTTGACCTCATATGAGCCCGTGTCAAAGCGGGCTGCATCCTTGATCAGTACAGCAGAAGAGTCGGTGGTGCTTTCAATAGACAGGGTAGAAGTTGCTCTCAGCTCCTTTCCGTCCTTGAGCCACTCAATGGTTGGCAGAGGCTTGGCGATGATTCCGACTTTAAGCTTAACTGAAGCTCCAGTCTTGAACTGAACCACATCCAGATACTCCGGAGGAAGGTCAATAGCAGGGGCACCTGTGGGACACAAGATTATCAATATTAATAATGTACATATAAATCCAACAAATCAAATAAGACATGCAAACACATCTAAATCAAATACTCACCACACGCGTCAACACAATTGACTGGGCCAGCAATGAGAGACGGGTTACTGACGGACCCAACAGCATTCTTGGCGTATACTCTGAACTCATAAGACTCATCCTGGGTCAGTCCAGAAACAGTGAAGCCCAGTTCAATGATGTTTGTGAAGTTGGCCTTCACCCATCTGCCACTGGGAGCTTCCCTCCTTTCCACACTGTAGCCGGTAATCTTGCTGCCACCATCGTATGGAGGCCTCTGCCAGGCCAGTCTAATTGAGTTCTTGGTGACTTCTGTGATATGGACATTTGCTGGGGGCTCTGCAACATTAAATTGTGAAAGATGCAATTTCAGTGAAACAACAGTGTTAGTGTAAGCTCTTATACTATTTAATGCTATGGGTCCCCTTAAAGCTCCAAATTAAAGTCACTTACCGCAGGCATCAATAGCAAGCACCTCTTCAGAAGTCTTGCTCATCTTTCCAATACCGGCGGCATTTTCAGCTGCCACCTTGAATTCATAGATGAGGCCAGGGCAGATGTTTGCGACTCGCCACTGGTTTCCTGAGATTGGCGTCTTATTGACCTTCTGCCAGAGGATGCTGCTCCTCTCCTTCATCTGGAGATGATATCCAATCACAGTGTTTCCACCATCATTGACTGGCTCATTCCAGCAGACTGTGAGGTTCTCTTTGGATACATAGCCGAGCCATGGTGTGGATGGAGGCCCAGGGATGGCTGTAATGGACAACACGTTAATGTTTATTCAGAAAGATCATCCACAAAACAAAAGTTGTCAAAGGAAATGGATAATTAAAAGAGTAAGACCCCAACACACACACACACACACACACTATTACTTACTGTATGGAAGCTTTATCATGATTGGCTTGGTGTCAATATGATCACTAACACCGAAGCGGTTCTCAGCCTTGATCCTGAACTGATACTCCTCTCCCTTGGTCAGCTTAGTCACCTTGATTGCGCTTCGGGCAATGCTAGTTGACACTTCTGCCCAGTTAGGAGTGCTGGTTTCACGTTTCAGAACAATGTAGTTGGTAACAGGACTGCCACCATCATACTCTGGAACAGCCCACTTCAGACAGACTGTGGTTTCTCCGACCTCACCGACCTCGACTGGACCAACAGGAGGTCCCGGTCTGTCCATCACAACGAAGATAAGGAAGATCTTGGTGGTACCTCCCACATTAGAGGCAGTGACTTCATATTTGCCAGCGTCACTTGCAATGCTTTCATTTAGGGTGATGGTTAAACTGCCCGGAGTCACTTCAGTTAGCAGCCTCTTGGATCCCTTGATGACAACATTGTTCTTGGACATAGTCACCTTAGCCATGGGCCTGGCAGTGAGAGGAATCTCAAAGGTTAGGTTGGATCCTGCTCTCACGTAAACTGTATTCTTGGGGTAATTCTTCAGGTCAAATTCAGGAGCCTCTGTTTAAGAAGAAGACATCAATGTGAAAATTCCATTGCTTTTCAAAAATACTTCTAAATATGCATTTTCATTACATGGAAATACAGAATTCCTATTCATTATTTTACATCATGTATACCTTTTAAAGAAAATAAATCAATTAGTAAAAATATATTTCATTGTATTCTATTGTAATCATTTTCTCTGGACAGTAATAGTAACCAATATCAAATTGTCAAAAGATAATACCGTGTATTTCCTTGACGATAACGGGTACGATCATCTCCTTTGGTTCACTGAGTCCGGCATGGTTCTCGGCACGGACTCTAAAGTAATACTCTGCACACTCCCTCAGGCTCTTGATGGTGTGGGTCATGGTCTTCACAGTGGCACACTTCACCCACTTGGTCTGTCCCTTCTCCAGGGCATCAATAAGATAACCAGTGACTCTGCTACCGCCATCGTATTCTGGTCTTGTCCAGGCAATCGTAACGCTGTCCTTGGTAACATTTGCAACTCCAAGTTTCATAGGAACACTTGGTACCTCTGGAAAAGACAGTGGGAAATTTCATGAGGCAAATTTTGTCAAATGCTAAAGATCGTACAAAATCTATTTCACAGCTGCTAAATTTAAAAAGGGTCAGTTCATATATTACCTGTAATCTTTGTTCCAGCCTTGGCCTCCTGAGGGACACCCACTCCATACTCGTTTTCTCCAATAACTCTGAAGTAATACATGGCTCCCTCCTGCAAGTCTCTCACTTTAAACATCAATTCGTGACAGTTGCTGGTCACACACACCCACGCCTTCTTACTGGCCTCACGTTTTTCAACATGGTAGGCCTTCACTGCATCACCACCATCATTCTCTGGAGCTTCCCAACTGAGGGTTGCAGAATCCCTGGTCACTGCTGAAACTTTAACGTTGACAGAAGGTCCAGGAGAGTCGAGCACCTTGACAACCATGGGCAGTGTTGCTGTTCCCAGTGGTGATTCAATAGTGACGCAATAGTCTCCAGAGTCGCTTCTGGTTGACTTTTCAAGGGTGAGTGAAGTGCTCGATTCTGTTGATTCAATGGTTCCTCTGACCTTTAGATCAACGCCCTCCCTGGCCCATGCCACTGATGGCACAGGTTTGCCCTTGAATGGTACCTTGAGAGTAAATGCTGTGCCATGCTTGACAATAAGTACTTTACGCATCTCAATGTCAACATCAAATGATGGCTCTGCAGTTCTGTCCATTGCTACGGCTCCATCTGAATATGGGCTACGCACACTGCTGCCAACTTTGTTTATTGCCTTGACACAGAATTCATATTCTGCATCTGTCTTTAGTCCAGTGATTGTGAACTCCAAGCTCTTGGTAAGAGGGATAGCCTCAACCCATCTTGCTAGTTCTTCAGGGGATTCAGTTACCTCCTCTTCCTCCTCCTCCTCCTCCTCATATTCTTCCTCTTCTCCAACAACCTCAGGCTGTGGTTTGTGGATGTAGTCTCTGTATTCTACACTGTATCCAAGGATCTGAGAACCACCATCATGTCTTGGTAGTTTCCAGACAACGGACACACTGTCCTTGGTTGAACTGACAATCTTTGGCTTGGTTGGGCGAGAAGCAACAACGAGAGGATCGGCTGCTCTGAATGATGCAGATCGTTCACTTGGAGGACTCAGACCAGCCACATTTTCAGCATAGACTCTGAAGTCATACTCACAACCCTTGCGCAGTTTGGTTGCTACTGTGGTACATTCAACAACTGGTTCTCCATTCACACGGATCCAGCGCATACCAGTCTTCTCACGGCGCTCTATCACATATCCAGTGAGGGGGCTACCTCCATCACTGGCTGGCTTGCACCAGGTGAGGGTCATTGAATCAGCAGTTATGGCAGTGACATCAACACTAGTTGGAGCAGTGGCAAAAGTATATGGATCTGTGATCTTTACAGCATCACATTCCAGAACCTCACCAAGTCCATGCTTGTTGACAGCCAAAACCCTGAAAATATATTCGTTGCCCTTGAGCAGTCCTGTAACTTTGAGGTATGTTTTTGTGACGTCTCCCTTCACCACTGTCCATGCCAAGCGGCTTGTCTCACGCTTCTCAACAACGTAATGTGTGATGTCAGCACCACCGGTTTCCTGAGGAGGACCCCATGACAGAGTGCACGCCTCAGCTGTGAGACCTGTGATCTGCAAAGGTCCTGCTGAGGGTCCTGGCTTATCTAGAATCACACAGTGTATTGGCATGGTAACTGTTCCGCCAATATTCTGTAGAGTCAGAACATACTGTCCAGAATCTGTTCTGATGCTATCCTTCACAATGACAGAAGTGCTGGTATCTGTGGAAACAATCTGGATTCTGGCTCTCAGCTCAATCTCTTTGCCATCCTTGGTCCAGGAAATGACAGGGGCAGGACGTCCAGCAAGGTCAGCATTAATCTTCAGAGTTTCTCCTGCTTTCACAAGCAATGTCTCTCGGAACTTGACATCCATCATGATGCGTGGTGGGTCCACATCATCCTTGACAGTGATGGGGCCAGTGGTGTCAGATGGTTCACTGAACAATCCAGCTGCATTCTTAGCAATGACACGGAAGTCATACTGACTGTTCTCCGTAAGGCCTGTTGCATCATAGTGGGTCTCGGGCACATTGGTGAAGTTGCACCTTGTCCAGCGTCCTTCAGGAAGGTCTCTGCGTTCAATGGTGTAGCCAGAAACCTTGGCTCCACCATCATACTCTGGTTTATCCCAAGACAAGGAGACAGATGTTCTGGTAACAGCAGTGACCACAGGTGTGCCCGGTGGGTCACAAGGATCTCTGGCTGCTACAGCTTCACAGGACTTGCTGCATTTACCAATACCAGCTATATTTTCAGCATAGACATGGTATTCATACATCATGCCCTCTTCAATTCCATTGACTTTGTATTCTGTGTCTTTAATCATTCCTCTGTTCATCTTTGTCCAAAGAATGCTAGTACGCTCCTTCCTCTCCAGATGGTAGCCCACAACAGGACTGCCACCATCAGCAACTGGCTCATTCCAAGTCACCAACATGTAAGACTTGGTGGCCAACTTCACTATAGGTGTGGAAGGAGGTCCAGGTTGTTTGAAGTTGTACTGAGCAGTGATTCCAGGTGAATCCACATATGTACTCTTTCCATAACGGTTGACTGCATAAATGCGGAATTGGTACTCTGCTCCGTGTGTCAGGCGGCCAGCCTTGAAAGATGTTCTGGCAACGTTACTTGCTATCATCTGCCATTCTTGGGTGTTTGTGTCTCTCTTCTCCACAATATAGTTACTGATGGAGCAGCCACCGTCATAATCTGGTGGAGACCAGGACAGTGTGATGCTGTCTGATGTCACCGAATCCACCTTGACACCTTTAGGTGCACCTGGTTTATCGAGGACAACAACTCCAATATCTGCTGAGACAGTTCCTCCTGCGTTTGCCAGGGTGATCTCATACTTGCCAACATGTTCTCTGCTAGCCTCTTTGATGGTAATTTTGGACATGGTTGCAGTGTTTAAGATAGTAACTGATGATGTTTGCTTCAAGGGAAGGGCATCCTTCTTCCAGGATACAACAGGCTTAGGCCTGCCTCTGACTGGAACCTCAAAAATGAGGTCACCTCCAGCCTTCACACTGTATGTGGTAAAGAGTAAGTTGACCGATGGTTCAATTGAAACATCCTTTGTAACCACAGGCAAACCAAGATCCTTTGGCTCACTTTTTCCCTTCTCATTAATTGCAACAACTCTGAATAAATAGGCTTCATTGGGAGTCAGATTAGGAATAGTTGCTTCAGTCACCTTGACTGTGCATGCTGTGCCCCATTTATCTCCACTCTTGGGCTTAAATTCTACATTGTAGCACATAACTTTGCTTCCACCATCATGTGCAGGTTTGTCCCATGTCAGTGACACGCTAGTCTTCGTCAAATCTACAAGTCTGACCTTGTTTGGTTGCAGTGGTACCTCAGACACTTTGATTTCTTTGGTTTCAACCATCTGTCCTTGGCCATACGTATTAACAGCACAGACTCTGAAGTAGAAAGTTCCACCCTCAGGCAGCTCTTCAATCTTGAATGAGTTGAGCAAGCAGTTGCTGGTGACAGTAGTATAGGCCTTCCTGACAGACTCTCTTTTCTCTACAATATAGTTTGTGATTTTAGAACCACCATCAGTAAGTGGTGTATCCCAGGCAAGAGTCACTGAATCCTTCTTGAGCTCCTTCACAGCAAAGTGTTGAGGTGCACTTGGTGTATCCAAAATTCTCACTGCAACGATAGCGGATTTTGCCCCACTGCTGTTCTCTAGTGTTAGTGAGTATTTACCACTGTCAAAGCGGTTAACATTGTCAATCACAAGCATGGTATATGAACTGGTGGTGTCAATTCCAGCACGCTCTGTGAGAGTACCCTCAACTTTCTCCCATTTCACAGCAGGTTCCGGTCTTCCTCTGATGGTGACAAACAGACGCAGAGTTCCACCTGCACGGACAGATACCACCTTCCTGAGATCAGCATCCAACTCAATCTCTGGTGCTTCTACCCTGTCAGAAGTAACCACAGTGCTGTGGACATTAGCAGCCTCCCCAACTCCCTCAGAGTTGATCGCACAGACACGGAACTGGTACTCTCCGCCCTCCTTCAGGTCTGTGATAGTGAGTTTAATGGCTTGTGTGCCGGTGGGTGGAGTACACATGTACCATTCTTTTTCAACTGGTGCCTGTACTGCCGGTGCTACTTCTGCCTCCTCTGCCACTTCGGGCACTGGTGTATACTCCCTCATTTCAACAATGTAGCCCTTTACATAGGCACCACCATCAAAGTCAGGTTTGCCCCAGGACAGAGACACAGACGACTTTGTGTAGTCTGTCACCTTGGGATGGTGTGGAGGTCCAGGTGGTGTTGTGGCATCACACGCTCTATGAAGTAGGGACACTTCACTAAGGTCTCCCATTCCAGCCTCATTTTCAGCAGCAACACGGAACTCATAGAAGTGGTCCATCATCAGACCTGTGACCTGGAAATGGTTGTCAGTCAGCTTTTGTCTGTTGCATTTTGTCCACCTCACACTATCCTTGTCACGTTTTTCAAGGTGGTAGCCTTCAATTTCAGCTCCACCAGTCTGTTCTGGAGCCGTCCATGACAGAAGCATAGATTCATTTGTGATCTGACTTGCTTCTGGATTTCCAGGAGCACTCGGTGGCTTGTAAGGATTGCGTGCAATGATGGCTTCACTCTCGAGACAATCGCCGACACCATATTTGTTGACTGCCCTGACTCTGAAAATGTATTCATTTCCAGGAAGCAAATTTTTTAGTTTATGGTACAGACCCTTGATATTTGGTGCAGCTACTGTCCAGGACAACCTGCTAGTCTCTCTCTTCTCCAAGACATAGTGAGCGATACTAGCCCCACCATCCAGAGTTGGTTCAGCCCAGGAAATGATGCACCTGTCAGCCATGACTCCTGTCATTCTCATGGGTCCAGCAGGTGGACCTGGTTTATCAAGGACTTTGACAGTGATAGGGAAGGTTTTTGTACCACCCAGATTTTTGAGGACCAGGTCATAGTGGCCACTATCAAGCTTGGTTACATCCTTAATGGTAATGGCTGCACGTTTCTGTGTAGTTTTCACTTCAATGCGTAGGGCTTTGTTCATTTCCTTGCCCTCTTTTAGCCAGACAACATCAGGAATTGGTTTTCCATAGATGTCAGCATCAAGAAGCAAGTGTTCTCCAGCATTGACAATAATAACATCCTTGTATTTGGGATCCATTGAAGCCCTTGGTGGTTCAATTTCATCAGTGGCAGTAATAGGTCCAGAGCTGTCGGATGGTATGCTGAAGACTCCGGCTGCATTTCTTGCAATAACTCTGAAGTCATATTGCTCATTCTCTGTCAGGCCAGTGACGGTATACTCAGTCTCAATTATATTGGTGAAATTAGCTCTTACCCAGTGTACATCAGGGGAGGAAATATCTTTCCTTTCCACAATATATCCATTGACTTTGCTGCCACCGTCATACTGCGGTTTGGTCCACTGAATCTTGATTATGGTCTTAGAAATAGACACAGCTTCAGGAGCACCAGGAGGATCACATGGGTCGCGAGCAACAAAGGACTCAGACACTTTACTGCATCTGCCAATGCCAACAATATTTTCACCATAGACTCTGAATTCATAGCCAATACCCTCCTCTAGATTGGAGATCTTGAACTGAGTATCAGTGATAAGCGTCTTGTTCAGTTTGTTCCACATGATGCTGCTTCTCTCCTTGCTTTCTAGATGATACCCAATAACTGTACTTCCACCATCATTGACCGGCTCATTCCATTCAACGATCATCATTTCCTTTGATGCAGATTTGATAAATGGTGTTCCGGGCGGCCCTGGTGGTTTGTATGGATATTGAACAACGATGGACTTGGAGTCCAGAGATGCACCCTTTCCATATCTGTTTTCAGCTAGGATTCTGAACTGGTATTCTGCACCAGTCTTCAGCTTGGTGACCTTGAAAGCTGTTCTAGCGAGCTGTGTGGTGACGGACTGCCATGTTTGGGTGGTGGTGTCTCTCTTCTCCACTATATAGTTCTTTACCTGGCATCCACCCATGTACACTGGAGGCTCCCAGGAGAGATGAACAAAGGTGTTGCTCACTTCAACAACCTTGACTGGACCTTTTGGTGGACCAGGCTTGTCAAGGATAATGACAGCCACATCCTTAGTGATCGTGCTGGCATTATTGGTTGCTGTGATGGAATATTTGCCAAAGTCCTCCTTGCATGCCTCAGTAATTTGAATTCCAGTTGTTGTTGGTGTCCTTATGACGTTGATTCTGGATGTCACCTTCAAAGGCTCACCATCCTTGGTCCAGGAGACTTTAGGTTTGGGTTTGCCAAGCACAGGGAACTCCAACTTCAAGTCCTTTCCAGCTAATACATTGTAGGTGTTAAATTGCATCGTAATGCTGGGCTCCATTGTTACATCATTGGCAACAATGGGTGCAGCAAGTGCCGTTGGCTCACTCTTTCCCTTCTCATTGTAGGCAATGATACGGAAGAGGTATTCTGCTCCTGCTGTGAGGCCTGTAACAGTGCCGTCGCATGTCTTTGTATTTGTTGCAACTCCCCACTTATCTGTACCCTTGGGTTGCATCTCAATTAGGTAGCCACCAATTCTACTGCCGCCATCATGCTCAGGTTTCTCCCAGGCCAGTGAGATACTGGCCTTGGTGACATCAGTGAGGGAGATTTTTCCAACAGGCAGTGGTACCTCGGAGGCCTTGAAAGCTGCCTTTGTTTCAACAGCCTGGCCGATTCCATAGTCATTCTCAGCCATGACTCTGAAGTAGTACATAGCACCTTCAATCAAGTTCTCAACTTTGAATGTTGTCCTGGTGCATTTGGTTGACACATTTGCATATGTCTTTCTGGTTGATTCACGTTTGTCAATGACATAGTTCTTGATTTTGGAACCTCCATCAATCAGTGGGGCATCCCATACAAGAGTGACAGAGTCCTTTTTGACTTCTTTAACCACAAGGTTCTGTGGGGAGCCAGGTGTATCCAGGACTTTAACAGCAACAAACTCAGACACAGTGCCACTGCTGTTCGACAGGCTCAGGGTGTATTTTCCAGAGTCACTCCTGTCACATGAGTCAATGGACAACTGTGTGAAGTTGAGAGCTTTCTCAACCACTGTTTTGTCGGTCAAGTCTCCCTCATCCTTAGTCCACTGAATCTCAGGTGTTGGCCTGCCCTTGAATGGAATATGGATTCTAACAGATGCACCAGCTTTCACAGTAATGCCCTTCCTCAGCTCAGAGTGTAGGTGGATCTGTGGTGGGTCCAACCTTTCCTCTGGCTTAGCTGTTCCAGAGAGAGCTGCTGGCTCACCAACTCCCAGCTTGTTCAAAGCACACACCTGTATTTTGTACTCCTGACCCTCAGTCAGTTTGGTAATTTCATACTTGTTGACACGCAGGCCAGTGGGGGGCGTAACCATGGTCCATTCCTCCTCCTCAGCTTTGCAGACTTCAACAATGTATCCTTGAATGGTGCTGCCACCATCAGACAGAGGCTTACCCCATGACACTGTAATTGAACTCTTTGTGGAGTCAATCACATTCACATATGCTGGGGCGCCAGGTTTGTACTTTGGATCACTAGCCTTGTAGTATGAACTTGGAAGGCTTGGTTCTCCTGCTCTAACTACATTCTCAGCAGCCACTCTGAATTCATATTCATGGCCGGTGGTTAGGCCTGTAGCTCTGAAGGAGAGATCAGTGACTTTCTGTCTGTTGCATCTGGTCCATTTTATTCCATTTCTGTCCTTCTTTTCAAGGATGTAATTGATAATCTCACTGCCACCATCAGTCTCAGGGGCTGACCAAGTGATGGTCATGCCATCATGAGCAATGTTGGATACATCTTCAATATGAGGTGGACCAGGAGGAACAAATGGAGTCTTCATAACCACTCCGCTAGACTCCAGTGTCTCACTGACTCCAAAACTGTTAACTGCCATGACACGGAACATATACTCATTGCCTTCCAGTAATTTGGTGACTTTGTAGCATGTGGCTTCACAGCTGTTGGAAACAACAGTCCAAGCTAGACGGCTGGTCTCTCTTCTCTCGATTAAATAGTGCTTAATAGGACTACCTCCATCATGTAGAGGGGCACGCCATACCAGTGTGCATCTATCTTCAGCCACTCCAGCAGTGTGGAGGGGTCCTTCACATTGGCTAGGCCTGTCCAGGACCACAACCTTGAATGGAACAGTTTCACTACCAGCCACATTTGTCAGCTGGAGTGTGTAAATTCCACCATCAATTCTAACAGAGTCCTTAATGACAATCATTGCATGGTTTTTAGTGTTTTTAATCTCCAGTCTGAGTGTATTCTCTATTGGTTTTTCATCCTTGAACCACTGGATTGTGGGGAGCGGTTTGCCATGGACATCGGCATCTAGCTTAAAGCTCTCTCCGGCATTAACGGTGATAGCCTTGATGAATGCTGGGTCAATGGAGAATTTGGGTGCTTCCAACTCATCACTTACAGTAATCGGTCCACTGTTGTAGGATGGCTTACTGACGGTGCCTACAGAATTTTTAGCAATGACTCTAAAGTCATACTGTGCATTTTCAGTCAGACCAGTGACAGTGAACTGGGTCTCAATCACATTAGTGAAGTTTGCCCTTACCCACCTGCCCTCGGGCAGATCACGCCTCTCCACAGTATAGCCAGTTATACTACTGCCACCATCATACTCTGGTTTAGTCCACTGGATGACGATGGTGTCCTTGGTCACATGGATGGCCTCTGGTGCACCAGGAGGATCACATTGGTCACGGGCAACACAGCCCTCTGAGACTTTACTGCACCTGCCAATGCCAACTATATTTTCAGCATAAACCCGGTACTCATACTCAATACTCTCTTCCAAGGGGTGACTCTTGAAAACAGGCTCATGAATAAGTGTCTTGTTGATCTTGATCCAGAGAATACTATTCCTCTCTTTCCTTTCCAGATGGTAGCCCAGGACAGGGCTGCCTCCATCTTGGACAGGCTCGTGCCACTCAACAATCTGGTGGTCCCTAGAGAGAGAGGAGATGAAGGGAGTGCCTGGTGGGCCTGGCTCTCTGTATGGGTACTGAGCAACCACACTAGATGAATCCAGACCATGACTCTTGCCATAGCGGTTCTGAGCAATGATCCTAAACTGGTACTCAGCTCCAGTCTTCAGTCTGGGCACTTTAATGGTTGTTCTGGCATAGTTGATGCTGACATTTTCCCATGTTGCTGTAGTAGTATCTCTCTTCTGTACAATGTAGTTAGAAATCTGGCAGCCACCATTGTGCTTTGGTGGATCCCATGAAAGAGTGACACTCTGTGTTGTGATTTCATCGAACCTGACAGGGCCGGATGGAGGCCCAGGCTTGTCAAGTACAATAATTTCAACTGTTGTGTCTTTCTTTCCAGCTGAGTTAGCAACATGTATACTGTACATGCCACCATCATCACCTGCTGCCTCCTTAATGCTCAATGTTGTATGTGTTGGTGTGCTGAGAATGTTGACTCTGGTAGTGAACTTCAAAGAGGCTCCATCTTTTGTCCATGAGACTGTTGGTTTAGGTCTTCCAAAGAAGGGAATGTCAATTTTCAGGTCTTTGCCCACGTTGACACTGTAGCTGCTGAATGCTGGTCGAACATCTGGCTCAAAGACTAAGTCCTTGGTCATCACTGGACCAGCAAGGACTTTGGGGTCACTCTTTCCCTTATCGTTGACTGCTATAACTCTAAACAGGTACTCCTCTCCTGGGTTCAGTTTAGTAACGGTAGTCTCCATTGTCTTAAATGTGTTGACACCAGACCACTTCTCCTGGCCCTTAAGTTGCACCTCGAGCAGGTACTGCATGACTCTGCTACCACCATCATACTCAGGCCTCTCCCAAGCCAAAGATATGCTTGTTTTGGTTTGATCTGTAACAATCAAGTTCTTTGGACACTGGGGCACCTCTGAGACCTTAAGAGGATCGTTAGTTGCTGCAGGCAGGCCAACACCATGTCCATTCTCAGCAAGGACTCGGAAGTAGTAACTACAACCTTCCTGAAGTGGCTCAATCTTCCATGAAAGAGCATGACAATTTGTTACAACAGCTGCATATGTTTTGCGTGTGCTTTCTCTCTTTTCAACAATGTAGTTCTTGATCTTGGACCCACCATCCAACAGAGGTGGCTCCCATGCCAGGGTGACAGACTGGTTTGTTATTTCTTTCACTTTCAAGTTAACAGGAGCACTAGGTGTGTCGAGAACACGGACAACAACAAATGCGGATTTGGTTCCACTGGTGTTCTCTGCAGTGATGGTGTATTTTCCACTGTCATTTCTGCTCATCTTGTCAATTACAAGGGATGAGTAACTGCTGGTCACCTCGACCTGAGCTGTCTCTTTAAGTGCAGCTTCATCTTTGTCCCACTTTATGGTAGGAGTGGGCCTTCCTTTGATAGGAATGAACAGTCGGAGGGAAGCTCCAGCTTTAATGGTCACAATCTTTCTCAGTTCTGGGTCAATGTCAAGGTCTGGCTCCTCTGCCCTGTCCTGGGCAACAACAGCTCCAGAAACATCGGCATGCTCACCGACTCCAACTTTGTTGATAGCACATACTCTAAACTTGTATGCCTGGTTTTCCTTCAGGTTTTCAACTTCAAACTTGGTCTTCTTGACACCTGTTGGAGGTGTGCACATTGTCCATTCCTCAGCAGGGGCATCTGTAGCGCCTGCCTCGGCAGCTGGGGCTTCAGCAGGAGCCTCGACTGACACAGATGGCTCTGTGGTAGTGCAAGACTCAACAACGTATCCCTGAATCTCACAGCCTCCATCACAGACGGGTTTGCCCCATGACAGGAATACTGATGTTTTAGTTGTGTCAGTTACTCTTGGATTGTGTGGTGGGCCAGGCCTGAAGATGGGATCAAGTGCTTTGAAGTACACGGTTGGGGAGCTTGGCTCACCAAGGCCTACAGCATTCTCAGCTACAACTCTGAATTCGTAACTATGGCTTTCCATGAGTCCAGTGACCTTGAAAGTCGAGTCAGTGACTGTTTTCCTGTTACACCTGGTCCATCTTACACCTTCTTTGTCATGTTTCTCAATTATGTATCCAGTGATAGGACTGCCTCCATCTTCAGAAGGAGCCTCCCAAGTGAGCACCATTGAATCTTTTTTAATATCTGAAACTTCCAAGCTCCTGGGTGTTCCAGGTACCGCAAACGGATCTTTAATTATGGCAGCATCAGACTCAAGTGGTGCACCCACTCCAAACTGGTTGACAGCGTGGACTCTGAAGATGTACTCATTTCCTTCCAGCAGCTTTGTGACCTTCAAACAAATCTTCTCCACTTTTGGATCAACAACAGTCCAGACTAGCCTGCTTGTCTCTCTCCTCTTTACAATGTAGTGAGAGATCTTGCTGCCACCATCTTGTAGTGGTGGTTTCCATGCAAGGCAGCATCGGTCTTTGGTTATTCCTGTGACAACGAAAGGTCCCTGTGGTTCGCCAGGTATATCTAGAACAACAACATTGACCTGTACAACCTTTTCTCCCCCCGGATTTTTCAGCAGTAGAGTGTATTGGCCTCCATCGGAAAGTTTAGCTTCCTTGACAGATATATAAGCTTTGGTGGGTGTGTTCTTAATTTCTCTATGAATAGTGTTGCCCAGCTCCTGCTCTCCCTTCATCCAGTGGATAGAGGGCAATGGTTTGCCACGAACATCTGCATCGATCTTGAAGTTGTCTCCGGCATTAACTACCATAGTCTGTGTATACTCTGGGTCAATGCTGACGCTTGGTGGATCAATCTCATCCCTGGCAGTAATAGGACCGGTACTGTAAGAGGGCATACTGAAAACACCAGCAGCATTTCTGGCAATGACACGGAATTCATACTGATTGTCCTGCGCAAGTCCAGTTGCAACGTATTCTGTCTCAATGACATTGGTGAAGTTCGCCTTCAGCCAACGGCCTTCAGGAAGCTCCTTCTTTTCCACAACGTAACCTGTAACCTTTGCACCGCCATCATATTCAGGCTTGGTCCAAACAATGGTAATGGAGTCCTTACTGATCTTTGAGGCCTCGGGGGTGCCAGGGGGATCACAAGGATCTCTAGCAACTTGTCCCTCAGATACTTTGCTCACTTTGCCTGTTCCGACAATGTTTTCTGCATAAACTCTGTATTCATATTCCATTCCTGGTTCAAGATCAGCGGTCTTGAAGGTTTGGTCCGTAATAAGAGACTTGTTGAGTTTGACCCAAAGGATGCTGTTTCTCTCTTTGCGTTCAAGATGGTAGCCCAAGATAGTGCTGCCACCATCAATCACAGGTTCATTCCAGGCCACCACCATGCTGTCTTTGGTGCAGACTGCAATGGATGGTGTTCCTGGTGGTCCTGGGAGCTTGTATGGGTATTGAGCCACAATACACTCTGAGAGAAGAGCTGGGCCTTTTCCATATCTGTTTTCTGCTGTGATTCTAAATTGATACTCAGAACCAGTCTTCAACCTGCCTACCTTTATTTTGTTCCTTGCGAGGTTAGGGGATACAACCATCCAGGCAGTTGTGGATGTATCTCTCTTTTCCACAAAGTAGTTTTTGATCGTGCAACCACCATCATATTCTGGTCTGGTCCAGAAGATGGTTACACTGTCAGAAGTGACCTCCTCCACCTTAACTGGACCCCCCGGCTGTCCCGGTTTGTCTAGTACAACAATACCAATGTCTGCTGTTGTCTCTCCTGCTTTGTTGCTAATAGTAATATGATACTGTCCAACATCATCTCTAGTAGCCTCTTTTACATTGAGGTTCAGCATTGTCTCTGTTGCACCAAAGTTTACTCTGGTAGTTCTCTTCATAGGCTGACCATCTTTTGCCCAGGAGACAGCTGCTTTGGGACGTGCAACATAAGGAACCTCTACTGCGAGGTCTTCTCCTGCTAACACACTGAATGTGTTGAACAACATCTTGGCAACAGGTGCAAACACAAGATCTTTTACGATCACAGGCACACCAATCTGTCGTGGGTCACTTGTTCCCTTCTCATTTCTTGCTGCGACACGGAACATGTATTCTTCACCTGCATTGAGTCCACTAATAGTAGCTTCTGTTTCCTTTACAATCACAGACTGGCTCCACTTATCGACACCCTTAGGCTGGATCTCAACAACATAACAGCCCACTCTGCTGCCACCATCATGCTCTGGCTTCTCCCAGGAGAGGGTGACACTGCTCTTAGTAACATCCTTAAGAGAGATTTTGCCAGGTGGCTGTGGTTTTTCAGACACTTTAACTGATTCACCAGATTCAATCGGCAGGCCGATGCCATATTCATTCTCAGCCAAAACTCTGAAGTAATAGTTGCATCCTTCCAAGAGCGGGTCAATTGTGAAGGTGGTGTGATGGCAGTTAGCACTGACTGTGGCATATGCTTTCCTTGTGGACTCACGTTTTTCAACAATGTAGTTTTTAACCTTAACTCCTCCATCATTCACAGGTGGTTCCCAAGTCAGAGTGACAGATTGCTTTGTTATAGCAGTAATCTTGAGATTCTGTGGGGCACTTGGTGTGTCAAGCACCTTGACTTGGACTGTAACTGTCTTGGATCCAGAGCTGTTTTCAACTGTAAGATTATACTTTCCACTGTCAAATCTGTTGACATTTCCAATTACAAGTGAGGTGTATGATGTTGTGCTGTCAATGGTTGCCCTCTCAATACGCTCACCATCTCCTTTGGTCCATGTAGCCTGAGGAGCTGGTCTGCCTCTAATAGGCACAAACAGCCTGAGTGAGCAGCAAGCTCGAAGACTGACAACCTTGCGGAGCTCAGCATCCAAATCCATCTCAGGTGGCAGGAGCCTGTCCTCTGCTTTGGTATTGTCAGGTACAGATGCTGCCTCTCCAACTCCTTCACAGTTGACAGCAGATATGTTAATCTTGTACTCCTGGTTCTCCTTCAGGTTAATAATGGTGAATGAGGTGGCAATGAGTCCTTCTTTGGGTGTCACAATGGTCCATTCCTCCTCTTCCACCTTTTCAGATGGGATGCAGGTCTCCATAATGTAGCCAGTGATGTCAGAGCCACCATCATATACAGGTTTGTTCCAGGCAACAGTAATTGAGGACTTGGTTGTGTCCAGGATTCTGGGGTTGCATGGGGCCCCTGGCTTGTACAGTGCATCAGTGGCCTTGTAGAATGGGCTCGAGATACTTGGACCACTCACTCCAGCAGCATTCTCAGCAATAATTCTGAATTTATATTCATGTCCGACATGAAGGCCTGCTGCCTTGAATTGTAGATCTTTGACCTTCCTCTTGTTGCATTTGACCCAGCTGAGGCCTATTTTGTCTTTCCTTTCAACATTGTAGTTGGTGATGGGAGTTCCACCATCACTCACAGGCACTTGCCACATAACAACCATTGCATCTTTAGTAATAGCTGTCACCTCAGGAGTCTGTGGAGGATCTGAAACCACATATGGGTTGTCTGCAATAGTGGGTTCGGAATCAAGAGACTCGCCAAGTCCATATTTGTTTACTGCCATAACTCTGAAGATATATTCATTTCCTTTGAGCAGCTTGGTCACCTTATATTGTGTAACTTGCAAGTCTGAAACCACATTGGTCCAAACCAGTCTGCTTGACTCGCGCTTCTCAATCACGTATCCTTCAATCTTGGCACCTCCATCATCTGCAGGTGGAGCCCAGGTGAGTACACAGTTGTCAGCGTTGACATCGGACACCTCAAGAGGTCCAACTGGTGGCCCAGGTCTGTCAAGCACTTTAACATTAAAGATGTGCTTAGCAAATCCACCAACATTAGTGGCAGTCAAAACAAATTCTCCGCCATCTGATCTTATAGAGTCCTTGTTGGTCAGAGTAGTTTCCAGTTCTGTGAACTTTACATCCAGTTTCATTGTGTTCTCAACCTCCTTTCCATTCTTTGTCCAAACCATAGATGGGGTTGGTTGACCAGCAATGTCAGCATCAAGCTTGAAGGACTCTCCCGCCTTCAGTAGAACAACATCCTTAAAGATGGCATCAACCATAATGCGTGGCTCAATAATGTCATCTTTGCAGGTAATTGGGTCTGAGTGCTCAGAGGGCAAGCTCACTGCACCTAATGAGTTCCTGGCTACAACACGGAACTCATAGGAGGCATCTTGAGTCAGTCCACTGACAGTGAATGTGGTCTCAGTGATGTTGGTGAAGTTGGCTCTAATCCAGCGCCCTGCAGGCAGTTCTTTCTTCTCCACTGTGTAGCCAGTGATTTTGAAACCACCATCGTACTCAGGCTTTGTCCACTGAATGGTGATGACATTCTTGCTGACAAATATTGGCTCAGGCTGACCTGGTGGGTCTACAGGGTCCAAGGCCAGTATTGGTTCTGAGGCCTTGCTGGCCTTACCAATTCCAGCCATGTTTTCAGCCATGACACGAAACTCATAGGCAGCTCCATCTTCAAGCCCCGTGGACTTATAGAGGTTGCCTTTCACAAGACTCTTGCTGATTTTCTGCCACATGATGCTGCTTCTTTCTTTCCTCTCAACATGATAACCAATTACTTCATTTCCACCATCAACCACAGGCTCATTCCAGCCAACTGTTATGGAGTCCTTGGTAAATGCAACAACACCTGGAGTACCAGGAGGTCCAGGGACTTTGAAAGGATAGGCAGCCACCACTGACGATGAGGTGATGGGAGGTCCAACACCATATCTGTTCTTAGCCTTTACTCTGAACTGGTACTCTGATCCAGTATTTAAGCGAATGGCTTTGAACACAGTACGGATGACCGTGGAAGACAGTTCTGTCCATGTTTGGGAAGTGGTGTCTCTGATCTCAACCACATAATTGTTGATTGGAACACCTCCATCATTCTCAGGAGTGTCCCATGCAAAGACGCAATAAGTACGCGCTATCTCCACGATGTTAAGTGGTCCCTTGGGTGGCCCAGGTACATCATGTACTTTGACAATGATGTTGTCTGTCACAGAACCAACAATGTTCTTTCCTGTCATAGTGTATACACCACTGTCACCTCTGTTGCATTCACCTATGCTGAGGACAACAGTGGCAGCAGTAGTTTCCACATTGGTTCTCTGTGTGAGCTTCAGGGCTGTGCCATCCTTTTGCCAAGAGACAGTTGGTCTAGGACGTCCCATAACTGGAATTTCAACCTTGATATCATCTCCTGCCTTGGCAATAACAGTCTTCTGACATACACCACGGAGGTCAAACTGTGGCATCAAAGTAGAACCCTTGACAACAATGTGTTTGCTCTCACGTGGAGAGCTTCTACCTGAATGGTTGACAGCCATTACGCGGAAAATGTACTCCTCCGTCTCATTAAGATTCTTTACTGTGAAGTCCATGGCCTTGACTGCTGTTACATGTGCCCACTGATCAGTTCCTTTCTTCTGGGCTTCAAGGACATATCCCGTAATTCTGCTTCCACCATCGTGCTTGGGTTTGGTCCAGGCCAGGCTCACAGAGTTTTTAGTGATATCAGTAGGAATAATGCTCTCTGGAGGAGTTGGTGCCTGTGATGCACGAATTGGATCAGTAGTTTCAGCCGCCTCACCAATGCCATACTCATTCTCGGCAGACACTCTGAAGTAGTATTCACAGCCTTCACCCAGATCACCGATCCTGACTGAAGTGGTTGGGCATTTTGTAACAACAGTAGCAAAAGCCTTGCGTGTTGATTCTCTCTTTTCAATGATGTAGTTGGTGATCTTGGCTCCACCATCAATGAGAGGAATCTCCCACTGAAGAGTAATGCTTTCCTTGTCAATCTTGACTGGTTTTAGGTTAAGTGGAGGGCCAGGTGAGTCCAGAACTCTCACATTTATACCGGCACTCTTCTTTCCAGCAGAGTTTTCGAGGGTCAGCTCATATTTACCCACATCAATCCTTGAACTCTCTGGGATGATCAGCATTGTGAATGACTCTGTGCTGTCAATGACTGCACGTGGGACAGGACCACCTTCCTTAGTCCAGGTGACGGTAGGTGTAGGGCGTCCCTTGATAGGCACAAAGAGGCGAATGGAGCAGCCAGCCCTGACAACAAGGGTTCTTCTCAGCTCAAGATCCAGCTCCAAATCAGGTTCAGCTGCACGCTCCACGATCTCAAACAGCTCCTGAGTTTCAGCAGGTGCACCTGCTCCCTTAGCATTCACAGCACTAATCCTGAAGTGATATTTTGCACCAGTTTCCAGTTTGGCAACAACAAACTCTGTGATCCTAAGTGGATATGAAGGGGTGTCCTTCACCCATTCTTCTGTTCCTTCCTTCTTGTGTTCAATCACATATCCAGTGACTTCAAGTCCACCATTATCAAGAGGTTTCCCCCAGTTCAGAGTGGCAGTGCTTCTGGTTGTGTCTGTGACTCTTGGATTGATTGGAGGTCCGGGCACATCTGTCAGACATATAGAAGTGGTTAGTGTTCTGTAAAACTAAATATAGCATTTTATCAAAAGTTATTCTACGTTTTCTAAGTTTTCTAAGCCACCAGGATTCAGGTGGCTGTTTGCTTTCCACAGCTGAAACACTCTTTTTACTTACAGGCAATAACTATTGTTCTGACAGGCATAGATGGTTCACTTGGCTCTCCAAAGCCGGCTCTGTTCTCAGCAAGAACACGAAACTCGTACTCGATGCCCTCAGTGAGACCGCTGACATCATAGCTGAGCTCAGCAATGGATTTCTTGGATGCCCTGACCCATCTCATGCCCTTTTTCTCCTTCTTCTCAACACAGTAACCTATGATGTCACTTCCTCCATCCTCGGCTGGTCTCCTCCAGGTCACAGTGACTGAATGTCCATCAACTTTATCAACTTCTGGTTTAGACGGTGGACCAGGAGGACCTACATGCAAAATTAGAAGAAACACATTCATGAATTAAAGTCTGTATTCCTCTTCCAGAGACATTTGATCTGTATAAAAATGAAGCACAAATGTAGGATGTAAGATGAATTGAGAAACATGAACTAACTGCACATACCGAATCTGTCAACCATCTTGACTGCCTCAGAGTGAGATGGCTCACTGGCACCGTACTGGTTAACAGCAGAAACTCTGAAGAAGTACTCATTGTTTTGGATGAGCTTGTTGGCGACATAGTGACAGTCGATGACCTTCTCTTCCAGGATAGTCCAGAGCAAGCGGGTGGTTTCTCTCTTCTCAAGGGTGTAATACTTGATAGGAGAGCCTCCATCTTCCATAGGAGCTGTCCAGGTAAGAGTCACCTTTTCAGAGGAGACACCACTGGTTTCAATGGGTCCAGGAACTCCAGGAACATCCAGAACTGTGACTTTGACGGTTTCTTCCTTTACACCGAAGGGATTGCTGGCAGTGATGATGTACTCCCCAGAGTCCTTCCTGCCGGCATACTTGACGGACAGAGTGGAGGAAGTTGCAGTGGTCTCAATATGAACAAGATCAGAGGGTTTGAAATACTTTCCACCCTTTGACCAGCACGAGGTCGGCGCAGGTTTGCCTAAAATGCTTGTGGCAGTGATGACAATAGTGTCACCGGCTCGGACAGTTAGACCCTCCTTCACCTGAGCTTCAATAATAATGGTTGGGGCAGCTGTTGGACGAAATAGGAAAGACTTTGTTGATCATGCATCATGGCAAGATAATCGTTGAAGGTATATTGAGATGTGAGTGAGACAACATTTTAGTGGTAGTTTTATATCTCACCATATTCATCTGCGCAGATTATAGTATCTGTCTGCTCGGATGGCGGGCTGATGGCGCCAGCGGAATTCTTTGCCCTGATTCTGAACTCATATTTGCAGCCCTCCTGCAAATCGGTGACAGTGAATGCAGGATCCATAACATTGACGTTGTTGGCCTTCACCCAGATCTTAGAGGGCAGGTCGCGCCTCTCAACGATGTAGCCAGTCATTCTGTGGCCGCCATCGAACTGTGGCTCGGTCCACTGCAGGGTCACGGTGCTTCTGGTGATGCTGATCACATCAGGTTTCCCAGGGGCATCTAATGACACAGACACAAATATATTCATGATTGTTGCATATTTTCCAGAATGATTCATTTTTATAACTTGTTGCCACTCTTACACTTACCAATGGGATCCAGGGCCACCTGTGGATCGGTGGGAGCACTTGGTCTGCCAATGCCAGCCAGGTTGTTTGCCATGACTCTGAACTCGTATTCCAGACCTTCAGTCAGCCCAGTGACCTTGTGTTCCCTCATCCTCAAGGCAGACGGGCTCGCTCTCTTCCACAACATGCTGTTCCTCTCCTTGAACTCAACATGGTAGCCTGAAACAAAATCAACATCAAGCTCCATTTCACACTGAAGGCAGGGTTGGTAATCTCTTTTTGAAATTCTCATTAC
Organism: Ophthalmolycus amberensis; assembly: GCA_024529925.1. Classification (NCBI taxonomy): domain Eukaryota; kingdom Metazoa; phylum Chordata; class Actinopteri; order Perciformes; family Zoarcidae; genus Ophthalmolycus; species Ophthalmolycus amberensis. The sequence goes on along the minus strand of JAFEUB010001534.1, from coordinate 507,926 downwards.
ATCCTGAAAGCAATCAATGAATCAAATGGCTCTGACTAGAAAAAAAGAAATTCTGTGGCTGTTGCAGGAGTGTAAGAAGCTGTCCAATCATTTCATTCAGAAAGACTGTAATGATTGGACACGCTACCTGCCTTTTGACCTGCCTGCACTTCTTCTGTCCATTCACTCATTGCTCATTGCGTACTAACAACAGCCATGTTAGTTGTTTACGGTCATAATGATCATTTTGGAGGGAGGCTCCTAGTGTTGACGACGTGGAGACCTTCTTGCTAGATTTTGCAACTTTTTCAGCAACTAGATTTAGTTTTTCAAAATTAGCCTAGATTCAAAGTGACATGAGAATCAATTTATGTCAAATCATACAAAATAACAGACGCTTGACAGGTAAGTGAAATGTTCAAGCTGACTGCACCTGTGATGGGAGATCCTCCAGTCTTCCTGGGGTCAGACCAGGCCAGGTAAGCAGAGTTGTGGCGCATGCTCATGATCTGAGGTGGAAGAGGAGCATCGGGAACATCTGTAGGAAAACAGCGATATTGTACAGTCAGAGCAAACTCAATTTCTAAGTTCAACATTTAAACATCCAGCTTTTAAAATATTAGTTTCAGTCACTTACTGAATGGATGTTTGGCAACGATTGGATCAGACTTGAGTCCCTCTCCAACGCCGTACTTGTTCTCAGCACAGACTCTGAAGATGTACTCTGTGCCCTCATGGAGACCCGTCACCCTCATGGTGTTGGTCTCCACAGTGGAGCACACGGTGACCCACATGTTGGTGACTGAGTCCCTCTTTTCTAGGATGTAATTTGTGATCTCTGAGCCACCGTCATCCTTAGGAGCGACCCACTTCAGCGTAGCACCATCGGCCGTAACATCTTTGAACTTAATGGGTCCGATAGGAATGCCAGGTTTACCCACCACCCTGAAAGGAGACGAAACATTGAAGTCTTTTTCTACCTTTGTTGCTTTTTTTTATACACAGCCAGTAATGTCTGGATATAATATGCACTTATTCCTCATGTTCAATGCTTTTCTCTGCCTGGGTACAGTTTGATTCCTACCTAATGAAGATAGTGGACTCCTTGCTTCCAGCACTGTTCCTCAGGGTGATGGTGTACTTGGAAGCATCGCTCCTCTGGCAGTCCCTGATCAGGAGGGTGGTGTTGACTGCAGAAGACTCTGCGCACACTCGGCCGGTGTCTGTCAGGTTTTCCTCGTCTCCCTTCTTCCAGGAGACCTTGGGAGTAGGTTTGCCGATGATCGGGATCTTTAGACGGACGGTGCTGCCCTCCTTGGCAATGTAACACATGTCGGGCAGCTCCCTCAAGTCACAGCTGGGATGAACTGCAGAGAGAAGGAATGATTATTTCAAAATGGTACTTTAAAGGTTCTCTAAATGATATTTAGATCATTAATATCTCACCAAACAACTATTATCTATGTAAGTATATAGAGGACTAATCCTCCAGTTCTCCCTCAGGTAAACACTGTTCGCTGCTACCCACTGGCTCAGCCATCGCCATGTTGAGAGCCGCGTAGAGGCAATCGCTATGCTCTGAATTAAGAATTGAGAACCTTTTAACAATTCCTCAATAGTTATTTCTCTGTAACTTTTATGAATATGGACTTACTGATCTGGTCCTTGGCGACCACTAACAGCTCCTTGACTGGACTCTCTCCTGAGTCATTCACAGCCTTGACTCTGTAGTTGTACTCTCTGCCCTCCACTAGGTCCTTGGCGCTGTACTGCATGTTCTTGGACCTCATTAGCTCCTTGTACTTGTCGTCACCGTTGAGAACCTCCAGCACGTAGCAGATGATGCGACTGCCACCATCGGTGAGGGGTTTCTTCCAGCTTAGAGTGCAAGAGTACTTGGTAACCAGCAGAGTCTTGAAGTCCATGACCGGCCCAGGCTCCTCTGGAAAAGTACAAATTTAGCGCAGTGAGTATAATATTTGCAAGAACAAAAAACAAAAGAAGCACAAAATCTGCTGTCATCAAACCCACCAGATGCTTTGACTGAGTCGGCTGTCTCGCAACACTCTCCAGTACCGAGCTGGTTAACTGCTGACACTCTGAAGCAGTAGCACCGTCCGGCGTCCAGGTCCTCCAACTTGAACGATGTCTTGGTGCAGTTGTTGGAGACGATGGACCAGGCCTTCCTCTCAGTGTCACGCTTCTCCACGATGTAGTGGGTGATTTCAAAGCCACCGTCAATCAGAGGAGGGTCCCAGTAGATGGAGGCGCTGTCTTTGTTTGACTCCTTCACCATCAGGTTGACTGGTGGTCCGGGAGTATCTGGAGAGAGACAACATCACGTCATAACAGTGTCTCTTAAAATATAAACCTGAACTTAGAACATATTCCTTTTCCTGGTGTTTCCATCCACGAGTGGCTAGTCAGTCAGTCTCTGCAGGGTACAGTCAATGCAAGCAAACTGAGACGAATGCATCCACTTTGTGAATAAACTATGAAAGTCCTTCACTCACCAATAACCTTGACCACAACGGTGTACACCTTTATGCCAGCCAAGCTCTCCAGGCTCAGAATGTATTTGCCAGCATCATATCTGTTGACATTCTCCACCACCACCAGGGAGTCAGTGTTGGTGGATTTCATGACAACGCCCAGGCGGTCCTTGATGTTGGTGTTCATCTTTGCCCAGGTGCTCTTGGGAATGGGAGTGCCCTTGATGATGGCATGCAGCCTCATGGTGGCACCAGCACGCAGCTCCAGGCCTTCCTTCAGCTGCGCACTCAGCTCTGCCTCGGGAGGAACTGCATGAACACACAAAGAGGATAGTTTGATGTGTGACTGTGTGAGATAAGGCTCTTATTGTGCTCTTATTCTGTTTCTATTGTTGTCTTTTCTGTGAAAGCCTCATATTATACATGAAAATGGAGCAAAAACTGCTCATTGTGTGCTCTTTTATCATAAAAACATGATTATAATACAATGCTTTGCTCAAGTGATACAGTGTATATTAACTATTCTATGTTGTCAATTGAAATACACCACAACCTTTTGATTTGGGCCAACATGCTGGTCATAATCCAGCTAAACTTTGAGATAACTGAGAAACACAGGTTGTATCTTGTAGACCTTGTTATGTCGATGATACGTTGTTCTACTCAAAGAATAAATGCAGTTGAAGAAATTGAAATCATACGTACTCATGATGTCCTTGGCAACATGCTTGCCGGGTACTTCAACTGGCTGGCTGAAGCCGACCTTGTTGACAGCAGTGATTCGGCACTGGTACTCGGCCTTGTGAATGAGGTTCTGGATGGTGTAGCTGGTGTCCTGCAGGTTCCTGGGGACGTTGCAACGGATCCAGTCTGTGGTGTCGGTCCTCTTGCACTCCACCAAGTATCCAAGGATGGGACTTCCACCATTGTTGGCGGGGGCGGTCCAGGTGAGGCTGATGGTGCTGTTGGTTGTGTTTGTCACACTGGGGTTCACAACAGGGCCAGGAGGAGCTGGGGAAGAGCACATTTACACAGGTTAGTTTACATACAGAGAATCCTATATTTCAGTAAGAAAAGAAACTATGCAAAGTTGTGTGAGGCTACTCACTGATAGGATTCTGTGCAGTGGTGCCAGCAGAGGGCTCGCTGGGTTTGCCCTCTCCTGCCACGTTGACCGCACGGACTCTGAACTCATACTCGGCTCCCTCTGTGAGGCCTGTGACTTCCAGGCTCCTCTCTGTCATGGGCTTCCTAGTAAATTTGGTCCAGTTTATGTCCTTGACCTCTTTCTTTTCCAGCATGTAGCCCAGGATGGTGGACTTTCCATCATCGGCAGGCTCCTTCCAACTCACTGTCATACGATGTCTGGTCACATTGGTGATCACTGGGGCCTCACAAGGGCCTGGGACAGCTGGAATTGACATCACAGTTCAGGGTTTAGTTTAGATATCAAATTTAGTATTTCAAGTTAGAAATAAGCAACCAAGTCTGGACTCAGTGTGATGAGAAGCTTTAGCTGTTGACAGAATATGCGTGACAGTAAACTGGTTTGGTGTAGCTGCTACTTGTCAAACTTACATGGCAGTATGAGACGCAGTTTAAACTGTAGCACTGATTTCTAATATTCGTCATTGATGTTGTAATGCAAAACCCAGAGAAAATGGCGGTAATGACTCACTGAATGGGTTCTTGGCGATGACGGGCTTGGTGATGAGGGGGTCTCCGACTCCCCATGTGTTCTCAGCACGGATTCGGAACTGGTACTCGTGACTCTCAATCAGCTTCTCCACATTTAACTCAAGGACATCGCCTTTGATCTTGGCGGAGACCTGGGCCCAGTTGGCTCTGCTGGTCTCACGCTTGTCCACAATGTAGTTGCTAATGGGAGCGCCACCGTCCTTCAGAGGAGGCTCCCAGGACAGCTTGATTCTGGTGGCAAACACCTCAACACATTTGGCACTGGCAGGAGGGCCAGGCACATCTAGGGAGACACGAAATAATGAAATGTCACCCAACTGAGCACAAGGTGTTGACGGTGAAGCTGTGTGCCCATCATGCATTAATGTGAATACAGCTATTAGACTGTACAAATATTATATATTGGTAGAGTTCCAACAGACATTTCCAAAGAAAAGATGAAAGCACTCACCCAGCACGTTGACCTGGATTTCGGCAGTCTTGGAGCCACTAGCGTTCTGGGCCAGGATGGTGTATGTTCCCGTGTGCTCCTTCGTGACCGCCGACATCTCCAGCTGGAAGCGATTCCTCTCGTGGGTGATGATCTGTCCTTCACCTGATTTCAGGCTGTCGTCAGCTCTCTTCCACGTCACTCTGGGCATCGGCTTACCGAACACCTCGGCCTCCAGGAGGATTGTGGCTCCGGCCTTCACCTTCAAACCTTTCTGCATCTTAGCGTTGACCTCCACCCTCGGAGGAACTGTGTTTGTAACGACGACAAAAAGCAGAGTTAAGACTCAGATCTGTGAGAGAACCTTCCGCTTTTAGTTTCTAAGTCACAAGCTTAGTAGTTTAGCTGAAAATACAGTAATGGTGTGATTGTAGTGACTGGTTTAGTACAAAATCAAAACCTCTCACCATTCTCAGCACAGACCAAGACAGGGTCTGTGGGCTCAGAGGGTTTGCTTATATTGACAGCGGTTTTGGCGATGACTCTGAACTGGTACTGCAAGTCTCTCTCCAGACCAGTCACCGTGTACTCCTCTCTTGGGACATTCTGGCTGCTGGTGTTGCAACGTATCCAGATGTCTCCTGGCAGCCGCATGGCCTCAACGTAGTAGCCAATGATCTTGCTTCCGCCGTCATTCTTGGGACGGGTCCAAACCAGAGTGACCGAGCTCTTGGTAACATCCAGGATCTCAGGTTTACCTGGAGTATCTGTGAGACAAAGAATCAAATATGCACAAGTCAGGAAACAAGATGAAATGAATAGAATAAAGCTTGTAACGTGGGTGTTGTTGTGTTGGTGACAAACGTACCAACAGGCGTTCTAGCCGTGACAAAGTCAGTCTTCTTGCTTGGTTTGCCCTGGCCAGCACGGTTGATGGCGGACACTCTGAAAGTGTATTCCAGGCCCTCGATGAGGCCGGCACATGGGTACTCAGTGGTGCGTACTACATTGTCGTTGGCCTTCACCCACAGCAGGCTGTTCCTCTCCTTACGCTCGATGTAGTAACCTGTGATGGGACTGCCGCCGTCGCTCTCGGGCTTATCCCAGGCAACAAACATACAGTCCTTGTTGGTCTTGTTTATACGACAGTTGAGAGGCTCACTCGGAACATCTGGTGACAAAAAAACAAAAAAAATGAATATTGTCGATAATGATACAACCTGTCAACTTTAGCCAGATGCTAACATCTGAAGCTAATCAAGGACTGCAATGATGGCATAATTCACTTACCGAAGGGGAACTTTGCAACCATCCTGTCGGACTGAATAGGGTCGGACACCCCGAAGCAGTTCTCAGCACGGATACGGAACGCATACTCCTTCCCAGGGACGAGTTTCCCAAGCCTGCAACTGGTTTTCTGACCAGAAGAGGTTGCCATTACCCAGTCGCCTCTAGTCACATCGCATTTCTCCACCACATAGTTGGTGATATTGCTGCCTCCGTCCTCCAGTGGTTTGTGCCAGGACAGGGAGCAGGCGTCGGAGTCGATGTCGCTGATCTCTACGGGGCCTTCGGGAGCACCGGGGATGTCTGAAACACAGAAAAGTCGGATTTAAACATGAAGAATCTCCATCACGCCAAGTCATTTTGTCTTCGAACGTTTTTCCTTTTCGTCACATTATCTAATTGTGGGTAAAACTGACCTCTAATGATCATCTTCAGGGACTCGACCACCTTTGCGGAGCTGTTCTCAGCCACCAGGCTGTACTCTCCGCTGTCAGTCCTTGACACGTCTTTGATGATCAGGACACATATGCTGCCAGACTGGTGCACGGCCAGACGGCTGGACGGGACCACTGCATCCTCACCACGCATCCACTTGCAGGTCGGGGTGGGTTTTCCGGAAACCAGCGCCTCCACTCTGAGCTTGGCTCTGGCTTTGGCGCTCACTGTCTCTGGCATGACGATCTTTGGCGCCACTGCAGGTGTGGACAATTTGACTCATTAGAGATATTATCTGGGGAAGCTCAGAGCAGCTTTGAGATAATAAATAGTGTACATATGTAGTGATATTCCTGTAAAGCTACATGCTCTGGTATCAAAAGTACAGTAACCATTAATAATTAAGTACTGATCGTGAGAAAACTGGACATTGCAAAAGTATTTCTTAATGGTCTTTTGTTAATCTGATGTAATAACTTACACATCTGTTCCTTGATCTCGATTGGCTGCCTGGTCTCAGTGAACGAGCTCTGGCCCATGATGTTCTTAGCAGCCACTCTGAACTTGTACCTCTTGCCCTCCTTCAGGCCGCTGATGCTGATTGTCAAACCTTTCACTGTAGTGTAGGCGTTCCACACTTCCCTTACAGGTTCTACATCCTCTTCCTCTACCACGGGAGGCGGTGGAGGAACTTCCTCTCCCTCTGGAACCTGTGGCAAATTGATGGTTGAAGAGTAATACTTTAAAATGTACTCAATAATATAAAAAAGCTTAAATTACTAAATTCTATAATATCATATATATTTGTAAAATGGCAGGGAGGATTGGGTTTTTTAGCACATGCATCCTAACTTAAATACTTAAAGTACAATAACAAAACAGAACAGATTTTTGAAAATGTAATGAACAAATGATTGCAACAGTCAGAGAATTTGTTTTATCACAAGACAAACCTCCATGGGTGCTGGAGGAGGTTTGACCTCGATGTATTCAATGACATAACCATCAATCTTGGCACCACCATCTCTTGCGGGCTTCACCCAGCCAACTGTGGCACTGTTCTTAGTGATCTCCAGAACCTCAATCTTCTCACAAGGATCGGGCTTGCCTGAAAAATGAAAACAGACAGGTGTGTTCAAGTGGTTCTAATGACAGATGAAAAAGAAAAGGGTGAGGCTGTAAGCTGAGCTCTGAGTTCTGGTGTCACATTGTGTGAATAAGAGACGATACGTACTGACAGGATCAGAGGCCAGGTAGGAAGTGGGTGACACCTTAGGAACCCCAGAACCATACTCGTTGACTGCTGTGACTCTGAAGTAGTACTCGGTGCCTGGCATGAGACCGCTGACTTTGAAGGGAATCTTATCCTTCTCAACTTCGGCCTTGACAGTTGCCCACGTCTTGCGGTCGATCTCGCGCTTCTCAACAATGTAGTGAGTGACTTCGCTGCCACCGTCGACCTCTGGAGGACTCCAGGACAGCATGGCTGATGTCTGTTTGATGTCAGTAGCTTCCAGATTCATCACAGGTCCCGGAGTGTCTGTCAGGAAAAATACATCATGACATTTGGATTTTGTTTTGATTCCGCTGTTACATGACTTAAGCAATGTTTGTGATTGTTGAGCTTATCAGCACAATTAAAAGAGAACCAGGACTTACCCAGAACCTTAACGTTGACAAACACAGCCTTCTCTCCGGCAGGATTGTGAAGTGTCAGGCAGTATTTGCCAGAGTCATCGCGGGTGCTGTCGGGGATGACCAGGAAAGTCATGGTGTCAATGATGTCGACTTTTCCCTTCCTGATCACGTTGTCAATACCCATCCTCCTCCAAGTGACCGTGGGAGGTGGTCTACCCCTGATGGTGGCGCATAGTCTGATTGGACAACCGGCTCTCACCGTCAGGCCCTGCTTCAAATTTGCATCCAACTCATACTCTGGTGCCTCTGTTGGAAGGAACAGTACAGTTGTCAGCTTGATGTTGCAATTACAGATCACATATTGATGTTAATCTTCAGTTACTCCACCATATTATTGAGTGGGACTACGACCTCATCTAGTTATCATAAAAGCAATTACAATTCAACAAAGTACTCACCTAGAATCTCCCTGGGGATCACACCACCCTCCAGGTTACAGGGCAGGCTCATGCCCACCTGGTTCTGAGCTGACACTCTGAACTCATACACAAGCTGGTCATCCAGACTTGAGACTGTGAACTCGCACACGACCAGCTGAGCTGCCACGTTGCACCTCTTCCAACCATCGTCTCCTTTCTTGGCACTTCCCTGCGCCCTCATCTCCACAACGTAGCCGATGAGGGGAGCTCCACCATCGGATACAGGCTTGGTCCAGCCCAGGGTGATGGAGGACTTGGTGCTGTCCAGGACCTTCATGTTGGTAGGAGGTGCAGGAGGCTCTGTAAAAAGACATAAAGATGTTTAAAGATCAAGCCGTGGATTTTGCGCATCCCACCATGAGCTATATTTGTTAACATGTGAACACAATGAAAAATGTATTATTGGGTACATACCAACTGTGTCCTTGGCAGTGATGGCACGTGAAGGCTTACTTGGGCTTCCAATGCCAATTTCATTGACAGCCTTGACTCTGTACTGGTAGTCATGGAGGGGCAGGAGTCCAGCAACTGTGAAACGAGTTGTCGGGATTGGATCCTTGTTGACAGGCGACCACCTAACGGAATGCTCTTCCCTCTTCTCCAACAGATACCCTGTGATTGACTTTCCACCATCTCTCTCGGGCTCTGACCATCGCACAGTCATCTCTTCCTTGGCAATCTTGGTGACATCTGGTGCCTCAGGAGCGTCAGGTACACTGAACTGGGTGCCAGCGACAATGGCTTCACTCTGCACTGCAGGGCCAGGACCCATCTTATTCTCAGCACGTACTCTGAATATATACTCATTGCCCTCAATGAGACGGGTGACGTTAGCTTTATTGGTGATGACAGCATTGGAGTGGACCGACCAGACTCCCCTCTTGGTCTCACATTTCTCAATAATGTAGTTGTAGATATCGCAGCCACCATCATCCTCTGGGATTTCCCATGCCAAATGGCATCTGTCGATGGTGATACCAGACACCTTGAGGTCGCTGATGGGGCCGGGTCTATCCAGTACATTGACCTTAGCATGAGCAGAACTAGTTCCTGCAGCGTTTGCGGCAGTAACAACATATTTACCACTGTCAGTGCGCCTGGCACCGGTAAGCAGCAGCTTTGAGAAGTCAGCACCAGTTTCGATCTGAAGCCTGGGGCCCCTTCTTATCTCATCTGAGCGCTCATCTCTGGTCCATTTGACACCAGGCTGTGGTTTGCCCTTCACTGTTGCCTCAATAGGAATGGAGTCTCCTGCCTTGACCACGAGTGTTCCATCCAGTTTTATCTTGATTTCAGGCTCCACAAGCTGTTCCTTAACCAGGACTTCAGGTGTGGTCACCCAGTTACTCTCGCCTCCCTCATTCTTAGTCTGAACTCTGAATTGATAGAGCTGGTTTTCGATGCACCTGTCGGCCATGAAGTAAGTCTCCTTGATAGCACCCTTATGTAGCCTCTCCCACTCCTCAGCCTCCTTTGGTTTCTTCTCAACATGATAACCCAGGTTACGACTACCTCCATCATAGTCTGGCTTCCTCCACTTGAGGAAGCAGAAGGTCTTGCCAATCTCAGAGACTTGGAAGTCAATGGGTTCACCAGGCTTCTCAATGGGATCAACTGCCAGCACAGGTGTCTTGGTTTCAATGGCTGGACCAGCACCAATCTTGTTCTCTGCACTGACACGGAAGAAGTATTCACAGCCCTCAGTAAGAGGGGCCTTCATTTGGCGCTTGGTGCAGTCATTGGACACCACAGTCCATCCTCTCTGGCTGGGCTGACGGCAATCAATAATGTACTGGTTGATCTCAGTGCCTCCGTTGTCTTCAGGGTTCTCCCAGGAAACCATGCAGGAGTTCTTGGTCACATAAGCCACCCTCAGGTTCTGGCAAGCCCCTGGTGTGTCCAGGACATTGACAATAATGGTGGCTTGTGCCTGTCCACTACTGTTCTTGGCGTTGATGGCATATTTACCGTAGTCTGACCTGACGGCATCGCTGATGACCAGTTCACACAGAGGGTAGTTGTTTTTCATCTCAATGCGCTTGTCCCGGGATATGGCTCTGGCATCCTTGGTCCATGTGATCTCTGGGTCTGGTCTGCCTTTCACTCTAGTGATCAAACTTATGATCTGACCTGCCCTGACAGTCAGAGAGTCACGGCAGGATGTGTCGACAACGACATCAGGGGGCACCAGGATGTCCTTTGCTAAGACAGTCTCAGCCAGCTCCCTGGGTTCACTGTCTCCAACCTTGTTAGTGGCTCTGATGCGAATCCTGTACTCCATTCCTTCAATGAGGCCTGGCACTCTGTAGGCACACATCTTGATAAGGTTATTGTTGATTCTGTCCCACTGAGCGGATCCTGACTTCTGAACCTCAACAACATAGCCCAGAATAGGACTGCCTCCGTCTCTTGTAGGCTTGGTCCAGCAGATGTCAGCATAGGACTTGTTCCAGTCTTTCAATTTCAGATTGCCAGGGGGTCCGGGTTTGGTGATGGCACGAGTGGCCTTGATGGGGTCAGAGGTGGCAGAGGGCCCGCTAATACCAGCAACGTTCTCAGCAAATACTCTGAACTCGTAGCTGTTGCCTTCAAACAGGCCTGAGAGTCTGTATCTGAGGTCCAGCACCGGTATTTTGTTGACACGGATCCACTTTCCTGTCATTTCTCTGCGTTCAATTACATATCCACTGATGGGGCTGCCTCCATCATAGTCAGGCAGGGTCCATTCCACTGTCACAGCATTCTCAGTGATATCAGAGCACTCTGGCAGGCCTGGTGGACCAGGAGGGTTAAACATGTGTTTGGCAATAGTGGGAGGACTCTCAAGCCCTGCGCCGAAGCCAATCTTGTTCTCTGCACGGACACGGACAATGTACTCACGACCCTTCTCCAGCCTGGACACCTTAGCCTTGGTGCTGGTGCTGCTGGAGCTAACAACAGACCAGGGCTCCCATGACTTCTTCACATCCTTCTTTTCCACCACGTAGCTGGTGATGGGTGTGCCACCATCATCTTTGGGTGCCCTCCATTGGATTATCATGTAATCAGGGGTAACCTCCAAGATATTGATGGGTCCAATGGGTGGACCTGGAAGATCCAGCACCGTGACATGCAGGGCAACGGTCTTGCTACCTGCAGGATTGGCCACAGTGAGTGTGTACTCTCCGGTGTCTCCTCTCTGGGTCTCAGGGATACTGAGGACGGTAGAGTATCCAGCAGTCTCAATGCTATGGCGGCCCTCAGATGTGATTTCCTTGCCATCGGTCATCCATTTGGCAGTGGGAATGGGAATGCCTGTCATCTTGGCTGGAAGGGCAATAGCTGTACCAGCTTTGACAACAAGACCCTCAATAAGCTTCACATCAACTTCAATAGTTGGTGGCACTAAAAGAAAAAAAACAATATTATGATGTTTTCAGGCCTGTACATGAGAACAGGAACAGCATTTGCAATGAGAAACAGCTCCATAAGAATAATGTTTCCTACATGTCTTTTCCTGACAGGTGACAGGGACGCTGGTGTCAGGACTGCTCACACCGATGTTGTTCTGAGCCTTGACCCTGAAGCGGTAAGTCTTGCCCTCCACCAGACCAGTGACGTGGGCATGGTTGTTGCTGACAGTCTTGAATGTGACCCAGTCAGTCTGGCCCTCTTCCTGGTGCTCCACAATGAAGCCGGTGACTTCACTTCCACCGGTGCGGTCGGGCCACTCCCATGCCAACCACACCTCTGTCTTGTCTGCATCAGTGTGGTGCAGGTTTTTGGGTGGGCCAGGAGGATCTTAAACATGTCCAAAAACAATGTTATTTGGAAGTGCAGAAACACTCTTGAGAATGACACGGTGGACAGTCACAAAGAGTCGAGCCTTCTGGATTTAGAAGCTTCACAATTTACACAAAGTGATGAAAAATAATTCTTTTGTTTAAAATAATAGGCAACATAGTTATGACTTTTACTCACAGAGAGGATCAAGAGCCTTGATGGGTGACCTGGTCACCACATAGTCACTCCTGCCAAACTGGTTCTCAGCAGCCACCCTGAACAGGTACTGGATTCCTTCCATCAAGTACATGGCCATCAGACTCAGCTTCTTATTGGATGCAGCGACGGGAACCCACTGCTCGGCGGCCACGTCCTTCTTATGCACGACGTAGTGGGATATGACGGCACCGCCATTGTCTTCGGGAATCTTCCATGTCAGGTAGGCAGACTCACTGGTTATCTCAGAGATCACCAGGTCTCTGGGAGGAGACGGCTTGTCTGGAGGAAACAAAAGCGAGTTTCAGTCAAATTTAAGCTTTTTAAAATTCAAACATCATCTTCAGAAATTGTTTCTTGTGTTCAAAACTGATCAAATCCCATATTTGTGTCGGTGGATCTTTCACTTACTCAGAACAAGTACGGCAACGGTTGCTGATTTCTTTCCAGCAGCGTTCTCCACAGTGATGGTGTAGTTGCCAGAGTCGGCCCGGACGCTCTTGGGGATGAAGACTTTGCTGTTGGTGGTGGTGACAGCGACGGTGATGTGAGAAGGAACGTCGCCGTCGTTCTTCTTCCAGCTGACGGTGGGCGTTGGTACTCCCTTAATGGTGGCGCTCAGGGTGATATCAGTGCCCAGCATGGCCAGGTGGTCGCGTGCCATGTTGGCATCCAGTAGCAACTCTGGCTCCTCTGTGGCGGCATAGTTGAAGTAAAATGGTATAGTGAGTGTGATTTACCAGTTCTAAGGATGTTCATGTATATTTTACTCTCATCCAATAATAATAATAATAATAATGCTAAACTAAACATAAAAATGAATTTGTTCTGAAAACTGTTGCTATGCTTTAGAGAAATAACAGAGGAGGTTTGAATGAACCCCTCACCCAGTCTGTCATGGACTTTGATGGTCTGCTTCACGTATGCAGGGTCAGATTTGCCGGCGGCATTGACGGTGAAGATCCTAAAGTTGTAGTCCTGTCCATCGGCCAGGCCCGTCACCACGTAGTGGAGGTCTGGGCACTGCTCTGGGGTCTCGTTGGCCGGATTCCACTCCACGGCACCGGGCTTCTGGTACTCGACGAGGTAGCCGAAGATCCGGCCCTTCCCATCATGACGGGGCAACTTCCACTTCAGGCTGACGGAGTCTTTGGTCTTATCGTCGGCCTCGGGGGTCACTGGAGGGCTGGGACGCACTGTGAGGAGAACACATCATAGACCATAAATCAACGGGCAAAACCTTTGGTACAAAACATCGACACAAGCATTATCTTAAGATTCATGAAGGTCTTCAGAGGTTGGATGTTGTTTTCATATTGTGCTATAGTATGGTGACAGCTTTGAAATGGAATGTTTAAGTGTGAGAATATCTAAATATCTAAATTGTACTTCATATGTAGTGCAATTGTAAAGAGTGAGAAAGACATTTGAGTTAAAACAATATCAACATATTAAACCTAATTAGCTATGCTAATGTGGTTGTTAGTGAAGATATATAGTCATGACGTAAGAAAAGAGAATACTAAATAAATACTAGTCAGAAATGCTAAATGACAAATGATTCATCTTCATTTACTGTAAATGACTTGTATAATCAAAACGTCAATGTTTTTATGCACAAACAAAAAGCTGATTTCAAAATAAAATATAGATTGTATGACGCAAATAAATATGAATGTAGAATAAAGTCAAATATGAATGTAGAGTAAAGTCAAATGTGAATGTAGAATAAAGTCAAATATGAATGTAGAGTAAAGTCAAATGTGAATGTAGAGTAAAGTCAAATGTGAATGTAAAGTAAAGTCAAATATGAATGTAGAGTAAAGTCAAATATGAATGTAGAATAAAGTCAAATGTGAATGTAGAGTAAAGTCAAATGTGAATGTAGAGTAAAGTCAAATGTGAATGTAGAGTAAAGTCAAATGTGAATGTAGAGTAAAGTCAAATATGAATGTAGAATAAAGTCAAATATGAATGTAGAGTAAAGTCAAATATGAATGTAGAATAAAGTCAAATATGAATGTAGAATAAAGTCAAATATGAATGTAGAGTAAAGTCAAATATGAATGTAGAATAAAGTCAAATATGAATGTAGAGTAAAGTCAAATATGAATGTAGAATAAAGTCAAATATGAATGTAGAGTAAAGTCAAATATGAATGTAGAATAAAGTCAAATATGAATGTAGAGTAAAGTCAAATATGAATGTAGAGTAAAGTCAAATATGAATGTAGAATAAAGTCAAATATGAATGTAGAGTAAAGTCAAATATGAATGTAGAGTAAAGTCAAATATGAATGTAGAATAAAGTCAAATATGAATGTAGAGTAAAGTCAAATATGAATGTAGAATAAAGTCAAATATGAATGTAGAGTAAAGTCAAATATGAATGTAGAGTAAAGTCAAATATGAATGTAGAGTAAAGTCAAATATGAATGTAGAATAAAGTCAAATATGAATGTAGAATAAAGTCAAATGTGAATGTAGAGTAAAGTCAAATATGAATGTAGAATAAAGTCAATATGAATGTAGAGTAAAGTCAAATATGAATGTAGAGTAAAGTCAAATGTGAATGTAGAATAAAGTCAAATATGAATGTAGAGTAAAGTCAAATATGAATGTAGAGTAAAGTCAAATATGAATGTAGAGTAAAGTCAAATATGAATGTAGAGTAAAGTCAAATATGAATGTAGAGTAAAGTCAAATATGAATGTAGAATAAAGTCAAATATGAATGTAGAATAAAGTAAAATGTGAATGTAGAGTAAAGTCAAATATGAATGTAGAGTAAAGTCAAATATGAATGTAGAATAAAGTCAATATGAATGTAGAGTAAAGTCAAATATGAATGTAGAGTAAAGTCAAATGTGAATGTAGAATAAAGTCAAATATGAATGTAGAGTAAAGTCAAATATGAATGTAGAGTAAAGTCAAATGTGAATGTAGAATAAAGTCAAATATGAATGTAGAATAAAGTCAAATATGAATGTAGAATAAAGTCAAATGTGAATGTAGAATAAAGTCAAATAGTGAATGTAGAGTAAAGTCCAAATATGAATGTAGAGTAAAGTCAAATATGAATTGGTAGAAGTAAAGTCAAATATGAATGTAGAATAAAGTCAAATATGAATGTAGAAGTAAAGTCAAATATGAATGTAGAGTAAAGTCAAATATGAATGTAGAGTAAAGTCAAATATGAATGTAGAGTAAAGTCAAATATGAATGTAGAGTAAAGTCAAATAGTGAATGTAGAAGTAAAGTCAATAGTGAATGTAGAATAAAGTCAAATATGAATGTAGAATAAAGTCAAATAGTGATATGAATGTAGAGTAAAGTCAAATATGAATGTAGAGTAAAGTCAAATGTGAATGTAGAATAAAGTCAAATAGTGAATGTAGAATAAAGTCAAATGTGAATGTAGAATAAAGTCAAATGTGAATGTAGAGTAAAGTCAAATATGAATGTAGAATAAAGTCAAATATGAATGTAGAATAAAGTAAAATGTGAATGTAGAGTAAAGTCAAATATGAATGTAGAGTAAAGTCAAATATGAATGTAGAGTAAAGTCAAATATGAATGTAGAGTAAAGTCAAATATGAATGTAGAATAAAGTCAAATATGAATGTAGAATAAAGTAAAATGTGAATGTAGAGTAAAGTCAAATATGAATGTAGAGTAAAGTCAAATATGAATGTAGAGTAAAGTCAAATATGAATGTAGAATAAAGTCAATATGAATGTAGAGTAAAGTCAAATATGAATGTAGAGTAAAGTCAAATGTGAATGTAGAATAAAGTCAAATATGAATGTAGAGTAAAGTCAAATATGAATGTAGAGTAAAGTCAAATGTGAATGTAGAGTAAAGTCAAATGTGAATGTAGAATAAAGTCAAATATGAATGTAGAATAAAGTCAAATATGAATGTAGAATAAAGTCAAATGTGAATGTAGAATAAAGTCAAATATGAATGTAGAGTAAAGTCAATATGAATGTAGAGTAAAGTCAAATATGAATGTAGAGTAAAGTCAAATATGAATGTAGAATAAAGTCAATATGAATGTAGAATAAAGTCAAATATGAATGTAGAATAAAGTCAAATATGAATGTAGAGTAAAGTCAAATATGAATGTAGAATAAAGTCAAATATGAATGTAGAGTAAAGTCAAATATGAATGTAGAATAAAGTCAAATATGAATGTAGAATAAAGTCAAATGTGAATGTAGAGTAAAGTCAAATATGAATGTAGAATAAAGTCAAATATGAATGTAGAGTAAAGTCAAATATGAATGTAGAGTAAAGTCAAATGTGAATGTAGAATAAAGTCAAATATGAATGTAGAGTAAAGTCAAATATGAATGTAGAGTAAAGTCAAATATGAATGTAGAATAAAGTCAAATGTGAATGTAGAGTAAAGTCAAATGTGAATGTAGAATAAAGTCAAATATGAATGTAGAGTAAAGTCAAATGTGAATGTAGAATAAAGTCAAATATGAATGTAGAATAAAGTCAAATGTGAATGTAGAATAAAGTCAAATGTGAATGTAGAATAAAGTCAAATATGAATGTAGAGTAAAGTCAATATGAATGTAGAGTAAAGTCAAATATGAATGTAGAGTAAAGTCAAATATGAATGTAGAATAAAGTCAATATGAATGTAGAATAAAGTCAAATATGAATGTAGAATAAAGTCAAATATGAATGTAGAATAAAGTCAAATATGAATGTAGACTAAAGTCAAATATGAATGTAGAATAAAGTCAAATATGAATGTAGAGTAAAGTCAAATATGAATGTAGAGTAAAGTCAAATATGAATGTAGAGTAAAGTCAAATGTGAATGTAGAATAAAGTCAAATATGAATGTAGAATAAAGTCAAATATGAATGTAGAATAAAGTCAATATGAATGTAGAATAAAGTCAAATATGAATGTAGAATAAAGTCAATATGAATGTAGAATAAAGTCAAATATGAATGTAGAATAAAGTCAAATATGAATGTAGAATAAAGTCAAATATGAATGTAGACTAAAGTCAAATATGAATGTAGAATAAAGTCAAATATGAATGTAGAGTAAAGTCAAATATGAATGTAGAGTAAAGTCAAATGTGAATGTAGAATAAAGTCAAATATGAATGTAGAGTAAAGTCAAATATGAATGTAGAGTAAAGTCAAATGTGAATGTAGAATAAAGTCAAATATGAATGTAGAATAAAGTCAAATGTGAATGTAGAATAAAGTCAAATGTGAATGTAGAATAAAGTCAAATATGAATGTAGAGTAAAGTCAATATGAATGTAGAGTAAAGTCAAATATGAATGTAGAGTAAAGTCAAATATGAATGTAGAATAAAGTCAATATGAATGTAGAATAAAGTCAATATGAATGTAGAATAAAGTCAAATATGAATGTAGAATAAAGTCAATATGAATGTAGAATAAAGTCAAATATGAATGTAGAGTAAAGTCAAATGTGAATGTAGAATAAAGTCAAATATGAATGTAGAGTAAAGTCAAATATGAATGTAGAATAAAGTCAAATATGAATGTAGAGTAAAGTCAATTATGAATGTAGAATAAAGTCAATATGAATGTAGAATAAAGTCAAATATGAATGTAGAATAAAGTCAAATGTGAATGGAGAATAAAGTCAATATGAATGTAGAATAAAGTCAATATGAATGTAGAATAAAGTCAAATATGAATGTAGAGTAAAGTCAAATATGAATGTAGAGTAAAGTCAAATATGAATGTAGAGTAAAGTCAAATATGAATGTAGAATAAAGTCAAATATGAATGTAGAGTAAAGTCAAATATGAATGTAGAATAAAGACAATATGAATGTAGAATAAAGTCAAATATGAATGTAGAATAAAGTCAAATGTGAATGGAGAATAAAGTCAATATGAATGTAGAATAAAGTCAAATGTGAATGGAGAATGAAGTCAATATGAATGTAGAGTAAAGTCAAATATGAATGTAGAGTAAAGTCAATATGAATGTAGAATAAAGTCAATATGAATGTAGAATAAAGTCAAATATGAATGTAGAATAAAGTCAAATGTGAATGGAGAATAAAGTCAATATGAATGTAGAGTAAAGTCAAATATGAATGTAGAATAAAGTCAAATATGAATGTAGAATAAAGTCAAATATGAATGTAGAGTAAAGTCAAATGTGAATGTAGAATAAAGTCAAATATGAATGTAGAGTAAAGTCAAATATGAATGTAGAATAAAGTCAAATATGAATGTAGAATAAAGTCAAATATGAATGTAGAGTAAAGTCAATATGAATGTAGAGTAAAGTCAAATGTGAATGGAGAATAAAGTCAATATGAATGTAGAATAAAGTCAAATATGAATGTAGAATAAAGTCAAATATGAATGTAGAGTAAAGTCAAATATGAATGTAGAATAAAGTCAAATATGAATGTAGAGTAAAGTCAATATGAATGTAGAGTAAAGTCAAATGTGAATGGAGAATAAAGTCAAATATGAATGTAGAATAAAGTCAAATGTGAATGGAGAATAAAGTCAATATGAATGTAGAATAAAGTCAAATGTGAATGGAGAATAAAGTCAATATGAATGTAGAGTAAAGTCAAATATGAATGTAGAGTAAAGTCAATATGAATGTAGAATAAAGTCAAATATGAATGTAGAATAAAGTCAAATGTGAATGGAGAATAAAGTCAATATGAATGTAGAGTAAAGTCAAATATGAATGTAGAATAAAGTCAAATATGAATGTAGAATAGAGTCAAATATGAATGTAGAGTAAAGTCAATATGAATGTAGAGTAAAGTCAAATATGAATGTAGAATAAAGTCAAATATGAATGTAGAGTAAAGTCAATTTGAATGTAGAGTAAAGTCAAATATGAATGTAGAGTAAAGTCAAATGTGAATGTAGAGTAAAGTCAATATGAATGTAGAATAAAGTCAAATATGAATGTAGAATAAAGTCAAATGTGAATGTAGACTAAAGTCAAATATGAATGTAGAGTAAAGTCAATATGAATGTAGAATAAAGTCAAATATGAATGTAGAATAAAGTCAAATGTGAATGTAGAATAAAGTCAAATATGAATGTAGAGTAAAGTCAATATGAATGTAGAATAAAGTCAAATATGAATGGAGAATAAAGTCAATATGAATGTAGAATAAAGTCAAATGTGAATGGAGAATAAAGTCAATATGAATGTAGAATAAAGTCAAATGTGAATGGAGAATAAAGTCAATATGAATGTAGAGTAAAGTCAAATGTGAATGTAGAATAAAGTCAAATATGAATGTAGAATAAAGTCAAATATGAATGTAGAGTAAAGTCAAATATGAATGTAGAATAAAGTCAATATGAATGTAGAGTAAAGTCAAATATGAATGTAGAATAAAGTCAATATGAATGTAGAGTAAAGTCAATATGAATGTAGAATAAAGTCAAATATGAATGTAGAATATATTTTGCATGCATTTGCGCTGCACTGACCGATGGGATCTTTGGCGAGGATGGGTTTGGAGGGGACACTTGGGTCTCCGGTTCCGAGCTCGTTCTCAGCCATCACTCTGAACTCGTACTCGCAGCCCTGGACCAGGTCCTGGACTCGGTACTGAGTGGCCGGGTACAGCGGGTCTCTGGTGGCTCTGGACCACCTCTTTGCAGTGGGCTCCTTCTTCTCAAGGACATAGTTGATGATGGGCTTCCCGCCGTCGCGAGGCCGGTTCCACAGCACCAGAGCGTTGGTGGCGTACACCTCCCTGACTGTGGGCATCTCAGGGGCCTCAGGAACTCCTGCAGGGGGGCCACAGAAGGAACACTGGGTTATCAGGGATGCAGTCTTTCTTTGCACTATTATTTTAAAGGAAAATCTTTATTGTTGAATTTTGTATTCGTAAAATGTTGAATTAGATCAATTTGAAAATAAAATAAATTCCTATTTTGTTTAAATGTGATTTTTCAAAAGGACATTTTTGCACAGTGGTGAACATAAATAAACTCAAATTGAATTGATCAAAAATGGAATTTCCTGAATTGCGTTTAGGAGAACTGAAACATGAGAAAAGTAAACGTACTGAAGAGATCTTTGGCTCTCATCTCCTCGGACTCCAGAGGGTCACTGATGCCGTACATGTTCTCAGCACAGATCCTCATGATGTACTCCCTGCCCTCCGTGAGCTTGGGGATCTGAGAGGAACAAATCACATGTAAACATCTCTGAATTTCAGAAAACAGGTCTTCCTGGGGTCAGGTACACCTTTATAGACTCCAGAACTAAAATAACACAACAGCCAACTGGAGTTAGGTTGACCCACCTTGCATATGGTCTTGGTGGAAGCAGACGTGACCATGGTCCAGGCTTCTCTGTTGGTGTCTCTTTTCTCGATGATATAGTTGGAGACATCGACGCCGCCGCTGTCCAGAGGAGGTTTCCAGGAGACCACCATGTACTCCCTGTGCACCTCCTCAAACACCACTGGGCCAACAGGAGCAGTTGGACGGTCTGCAGGGATGAAAGAGGAAGAAACAACGTCAGTGTGAAACAAACCTTCATGAGTAGAGCTTGCAGCAATATTCTATTTCAGAGCCCTTCTATTTCTCATCGAAATCAATAATGGTGTTGCTGCATCTTCACCTATATATCCATTGAGTTTCATTGGCTTCTTTCTTTCTTCTGTTTTATAGAAAACTGAGTTTATATTTCTCAGGTTTCAAGACCGATTTAGGTGTAATTTTGGCACCGATACTGAATCTCAGGTATCGTAGCAACGCGGGTTCATATGTCTCACAACTCTGCTTCTGCACCCATCAGAACCCTGACCAGAAACTCAAGTGAACATCAGCAAAGGTTCAAATAAACGATTCAATTAAATGAAATGATTGAGTTGCTGCATCTTCATCCATAGCTCATCTATAGATTCTTTGCAGAGGACACTAGCTTTTATAAGCCTCTAGAGAGTTACGCCGACATACCGACAACCGTGATGTTGCTGACTCCCTTCCTGGATCCGGTGCTGTTCTCCACTACCACCACGTATCTGCCGCTGTGCTCGCGCTCTGCCTTCATCAGGCCGAGCGACATGGTGGTCAGCGCGTTCTTGAACATGACGTGTCTGTCCGCCTTCAGCTCCTCGTCGTCTCGGTACCACATGATGGACGGGGATGGTTTGCCGGTGTAGCGGCCCTGCAGCAGGCAGCTCTCTCCCACACGGATGATGATCTTATCGCGGAAGTCCAGTTCGATGGTCGGCGGCTCTGTAAGACAAGAATGAAGTGTTACTACTAAGGATTCTCTCCCCTTTTCTATTCACCTCAATCAGTGATTGGGTTGTTGCACCTTTGTCTTACATTCTGCCGACGGTACTGGTTTGTTTCTATCGGCACGTAATCCTGAACTACAATTGCTTAAATTCTAACAGCAATATTTCGAGTCTCTGAGAGTTTAGTTTTATAGATTTCTAACAGAAATGAACTCAAACCTGAAAAACTATCAGAACAAACACCACTGGTCCTCACCCAGTTCGTCCTTGCAGCTGATGGGTTTGGTGGAGAACGACGGCTTGCTGGGTCCGACTTCGTTGACGGCGAGGACCCTGAGCTCGTAGGTCTCTCCCTCCCTCAGGCCGTCGTAGGTGTACTTCCTCTCCATCAGCGTCTCCTTCGTCACTCTGGTGAACTTGTCTTTACCGATCATTCGCGCCTCCAGGATGTACATGGTGATCTCTGAGCCGCCGTCAAACTTGGGCACCTTCCAGGTGACGCTAATCAAATCCTTGGTGACCTTGGTGACCTCGAGCTCCTCGGGGCGGTCAGGAACACCTGAGATGAGCACAGACAGACGGTTCTGTATCTCTGAAGATGGGAACTCGTTAAGGGTTTCTTTAACGGTTCAGTTCTGAGATTAATCAGAGAACTCGGAGGAAAGAGAGATCACAAAATGAAGACTTTATCTTATCTAAAAATTCAAGTTCTGCCATTATTACCCTTCAAAATGAAGACTTTATTCTTTTGTTAACGTTCTAACTTTTGTGTTGAAATTATCTTCAAAGTCTTGACTTTTCCAAAATGACTTTATTCTCTTTAATCTCATGATTCTGAATATTCTTTAAATGTTTTTGAACACAACTGTTTGATTAAGAAAGACTTTATTCATCCTCTCATCTTTCAACTCTTGGACCTTCAGAGACCAGGGGTCACCATGATTTAACTAAAACTCACTGATTGGTTCCTTGACGATGAGCTCGGCTGCGGTCTCCATGAAGGGTCCGACGCCAATGGCGTTCTCCGCGGCCACTCTGAAGAAGTAGGACTTTCCGATGGTGAGGCCGTGAGCCACAGCGTTTTGTCGGCTGGTGGTGAAGGACAGCGAGGTCCAGGCCTTGCGCTCGGCCTCTCGCTTCTCGATAACGTAGTTGCTGATGGGAGAGCCGCCGTCGTTCTCAGGGAAGAACCAGTTAAGCTTGCAGGAGTCGGTGGTCAGGTTCTCTGCGGTGAAGGGGATGCCGACGGCCCCGGGGACGTCTGAAGGAGGACACAAACGGGTTTTACTTTAAAAAACAACAACGATAAAGAGTCTCAAGACGCGAAGTCAAGACAGTATCTTACCCAGAACTTCCACGGTGATGTTCTTCGTCTTCTCCCCTCCAGCGTTCTTGGCGGTCAGCGTGTAAACGCCGGGGTGCCTCCTGGTGCAGGGTTTGATCACCAGAGACGAGCTGATGGCTGTCGTCTCCACTTTGGCCTCGGGAGGCAGCGCGGCTCCGTCTCTGCTCCAGGTGACCTCCGGGGTCGGCTGGCCCGACACGTAGGCGATGATTCGGATCACACCGCCGGCGTGGACCACCATCCGCTCCTTCACGGAGGCGTCCAGGTCGAGCTCAGGGGGAACTGTGCGCAGGAAACTCAACGTTACCACCAAACAGGATGCATCCGTGCATAAAGGTGACGTTGTTGAGAGATCGAGGGTTTACAACCGTCTTAGACTTTCAGACCGACTCACTGTTTCTGTCGTTGACCTCCAGGACCTCTGGGACTTCTCCTGGCTCTCCGTTACCAGCAGCATTGAACGCAGTCACCCTGAACTTGTATTTGCCGCCAGTCTTCAGACCAGCGATCACAAGTCGGGTGCCACGGATTTCCGTTTCCTTGGCCTAAAAAAACACAAACATGGGGTTTATAAAGTTGCTCTCTCTAAAAACCAAGTCCTGTCCCGAGATCACTGACGATATAAAGATCAGCTCACCTTGACCCAGGCCTCTGTGCCCTCCTCCTTGTATTCCACCCAGTATCCGATGATCTTGGAGCCTCCGTCCTTCAGAGGAGGGATCCACTCAAGGTCCACGGTGGACCTGGTCCAATCAGAAACCTTTGGGGTCGGAGGAGAGGGCGGGGCTAGAGGAGGAGACAGACAGTTAACCTCCTGCTCTGTGTATTTAAACATTAACTTGTGTGATTTCCGTGTGCAACTCTTACAGATGGGGTCTCTGGCGAAGATGGGGTCTGTGGGGGGGCTGGCGGGTCCCGGTCCTGCGGCATTGATGGCGGATACCCTGAACAGGTACTGTGAGCCCTCAATGAGTCCGCTGACCACGAACGACTCGCCCATGCCCATTGGACGGATGGGGTCTCGGGAGACGCGGGTCCAGCGTTTGGCCGTCGTCTCTTTACGCTCCAGCCAGTAGCCGCTGATCGGCGTGCCGCCGTCGTCCTCGGGCTCCTCCCAGCTGACCGTCATGGAGTCCATCGTGATGCCGGCGACCGTCGGCTTCTCACACTGACCGGGGACGGCTGAAGGGAGGATGGAAGGTGAGAGGGTTGAACCAAAGAGCCAGAGAGGTCAGTAATCAGTAATCTGTTTACGTGTCTCTGGTCCTTTAATGTCTCTCCTGGTTACATTTATGTCAAAATACTATATTTGTTTTTTTAATGTGAAGAGTTAAGACACCTGAATGTGATATTGGCCTGACATAAACGTTATGAGAGACTGTTTCATAACTGTTGTATTTAACATTATATTTGTCAGAAACTCACTGTAGAGGTTTCTGGCGACCTCGGGCTCGCTGTCCAGCGGCTCTCCGACTCCGTATTTGTTCTGGGCCATGATCCGGAACACGTACTCGTGTCCGGCCATCAGACTCTCCACCGTCCAGATCCGGTCTTTGGGCTCGTTGGTGACGGGGACCCAGGTCTTCCTGCTGGCGACGCGCCTCCAGATCACGTAGTTTGTGACTTTGGAGCCGCCGTCGTCCTTCGGAGGCAGCCAGGACAGCGTAATCCTCTCGGCGCCGATCTCCTCGAACTTGATGGGAGCGGAGGGAGGACCGGGCCGGCCTGAAAGAAAAGCATCAAGTTCAGAGGGAGGTTCAGAGGGAGGTTCAGAGGAAGGTTCAGAGTGAGGTTCAGAGTGAGGTTCAGAGTGAGGTTCAGAGTGAGGTTCAGAGGGAGGTTCAGAGTGAGGTTCAGAGGGAGGTTCAGAGGAAGGTTCAGAGTGAGGTTCAGAGTGAGGTTCAGAGGAAGGTTCAGAGTGAGGTTCAGAGTGAGGTTCAGAGTGAGGTTCAGAGTGAGGTTCAGAGGAAGGTTCAGAGGAAGGTTCAGAGTGAGGTTCAGAGTGAGGTTCAGAGTGAGGTTCAGAGAGAGGTTCAGAGGGAGGTTCAGAGTGAGGTTCAGAGAGAGGTTCAGAGGGAGGTTCAGAGGGAGGTTCAGAGGGAGGTTCAGAGTGAGGTTCAGAGAGAGGTTCAGAGAGAGGTTCAGAGGGAGGTTCAGAGGGAGGTTCAGAGGAAGGTTCAGAGTGAGGTTCAGAGTGAGGTTCAGAGTGAGGTTCAGAGGAAGGTTCAGAGGGAGGTTCAGAGGGAGGTTCAGAGGGAGGTTCAGAGTGAGGTTCAGAGGGAGGTTCAGAGGGAGGTTCAGAGTGAGGTTCAGAGAGAGGTTCAGAGTGAGGTTCAGAGGGAGGTTCAGAGGGAGGTTCAGGTTCAGAGTGAGGTTCAGAGGGAGGTTCAGAGGGAGGTTCAGAGGGAGGTTCAGAGTGAGGTTCAGAGTGAGGTTCAGAGGGAGGTTCAGAGTGAGGTTCAGAGAGAGGTTCAGAGGGAGGTTCAGAGGGAGGTTCAGAGTGAGGTTCAGAGTGAGGTTCAGAGTGAGGTTCAGAGGAAGGTTCAGAGTGAGGTTCAGAGTGAGGTTCAGAGTGAGGTTCAGAGTGAGGTTCAGAGTGAGGTTCAGAGTGAGGTTCAGAGTGAGGTTCAGAGTGAGGTTCAGAGTGAGGTTCAGAGGGAGATTCAGAGGTAGGTTCAGAGGGAGGTTCAGAGGAAGGTTCAGAGTGACGTTCAGAGGGGGGTTCAGAGGGAGGTTCAGAGGGGGGTTCAGAGGAAGGTTCAGAGTGAGGTTCAGAGTGAGGTTCAGAGGAAGGTTCAGAGGAAGGTTCAGAGTGAGGTTCAGAGTGAGGTTCAGAGGGAGGTTCAGAGGGGGGTTCAGAGGAAGGTTCAGAGGAAGGTTCAGAGGGAGGTTCAGAGTGAGGTTCAGAGTGAGGTTCAGAGAGAGGTTCAGAGGGAGGTTCAGAGGGAGGTTCAGAGTGAGGTTCAGAGTGAGGTTCAGAGGAAGGTTCAGAGTGAGGTTCAGAGTGAGGTTCAGAGTGAGGTTCAGAGTGAGGTTCAGAGTGAGGTTCAGAGTGAGGTTCAGAGGGAGGTTCAGAGGAAGGTTCAGAGTGAGGTTCAGAGTGAGGTTCAGAGTGAGGTTCAGAGGGAAGGTTCAGAGTGAGGTTCAGAGGAAGGTTCAGAGGGAGGTTCAGAGTGAGGTTCAGAGGGAGGTTCAGAGTGAGGTTCAGAGTGAGGTTCAGAGTGAGGTTCAGAGTAAGGTTCAGAGTGAGGTTCAGAGTGAGGTTCAGAGGGAGGTTCAGAGTGAGGTTCAGAGTGAGGTTCAGAGTGAGGTTCAGAGGGAGGTTCAGAGGGAAGGTTCAGAGTGAGGTTCAGAGTGAGGTTCAGAGGGAGGTTCAGAGTGAGGTTCAGAGTGAGGTTCAGAGGGAGGTTCAGAGTGAGGTTCAGAGTGAGGTTCAGAGTGAGGTTCAGAGGGAGGTTCAGAGTGAGGTTCAGAGTGAGGTTCAGAGTGAGGTTCAGAGGGAGGTTCAGAGGGAGGTTCAGAGGGAGGTTCAGAGGGAGGTTCAGAGGGAGGTTCAGAGGGAGGTTCAGAGGAAGGTTCAGAGGGAGGTTCAGAGTGAGGTTCAGAGTGAGGTTCAGAGGGGGGTTCAGAGGGGGGTTCAGAGGGAGGTTCAGAGGGAGGTTCAGAGGAAGGTTCAGAGTGAGGTTCAGAGTGAGGTTCAGAGTGAGGTTCAGAGTGAGGTTCAGAGAGAGGTTCAGAGGGAGGTTCAGAGTGAGGTTCAGAGTGAGGTTCAGAGAGAGGTTCAGAGAGAGGTTCAGAGGGAGGTTCAGAGGGAGGTTCAGAGTGAGGTTCAGAGTGAGGTTCAGAGGGAGGTTCAGAGTGAGGTTCAGAGTGAGGTTCAGAGGAAGGTTCAGAGTGAGGTTCAGAGTGAGGTTCAGAGAGAGGTTCAGAGTGAGGTTCAGAGGGAGGTTCAGAGTGAGGTTCAGAGAGAGGTTCAGAGTGAGGTTCAGAGAGAGGTTCAGAGGGAGGTTCAGAGGGAGGTTCAGAGGAAGGTTCAGAGTGAGGTTCAGAGTGAGGTTCAGAGGGAGGTTCAGAGTGAGGTTCAGAGAGAGGTTCAGAGGGAGGTTCAGAGGGAGGTTCAGAGGGAGGTTCAGAGGGAGGTTCAGAGGAAGGTTCAGAGTGAGGTTCAGAGTGAGGTTCAGAGGGAGGTTCAGAGGGAGGTTCAGAGTGAGGTTCAGAGTGAGGTTCAGAGAGAGGTTCAGAGGGAGGTTCAGAGTGAGGTTCAGAGGAAGGTTCAGAGGAAGGTTCAGAGTGAGGTTCAGAGTGAGGTTCAGAGGAAGGTTCAGAGGGAGGTTCAGAGGGAGGTTCAGAGTGAGGTTCAGAGTGATGTTCAGAGGAAGGTTCAGAGGAATGTTCAGAGTGAGGTTCAGAGTGAGGTTCAGAGGGGGGTTCAGAGGGGGGTTCAGAGGGAGGTTCAGAGGAAGGTTCAGAGTGAGGTTCAGAGTGAGGTTCAGAGTGAGGTTCAGAGTGAGGTTCAGAGAGAGGTTCAGAGTGAGGTTCAGAGTGAGGTTCAGAGTGAGGTTCAGAGTGAGGTTCAGAGTGAGGTTCAGAGAGAGGTTCAGAGGGAGGTTCAGAGTGAGGTTCAGAGTGAGGTTCAGAGGGAGGTTCAGAGTGAGGTTCAGAGTGAGGTTCAGAGGAAGGTTCAGAGTGAGGTTCAGAGGGAGGTTCAGAGTGAGGTTCAGAGGGAGGTTCAGAGGAAGGTTCAGAGTGAGGTTCAGAGGGAGGTTCAGAGGAAGGTTCAGAGTGAGGTTCAGAGTGAGGTTCAGAGTGAGGTTCAGAGTGAGGTTCAGAGAGAGGTTCAGAGGGAGGTTCAGAGGGGGGTTCAGAGGGGGGTTCAGAGGAAGGTTCAGAGTGAGGTTCAGAGGGAGGTTCAGAGGGAGGTTCAGAGGGGGGTTCAGAGGAAGGTTCAGAGGGAGGTTCAGAGGGGGGTTCAGCGGGAGGTTCAGAGGGGGGTTCAGAGGGAGGTTCAGAGGGAGGTTCAGAGGGGGGTTCAGAGGGGGGTTCAGAGGGGGGTTCAGAGGGGGGTTCAGAGTGAGGTTCAGATGGAGGTTCAGACGGAGGTTCAGAGGGAGGTTCAGAGGGGGGTTCAGAGGGAGGTTCAGAGGGGGGTTCAGAGGGAGGTTCAGAGGGAGGTTCAGAGGGAGGTTCAGAGGGAGGTTCAGAGGGGGGTTCAGAGGGGGGTTCAGAGGAAGGTTCAGAGGGAGGTTCAGAGGGGGGTTCAGAGGGAGGTTCAGAGGGGGGTTCAGAGGGGGGTTCAGAGGGAGGTTCAGAGGGAGGTTCAGTGTGGTCTTTAGCTTTAGAGTTATGTTCACAGTTTAGCTCATATTTACTGAATCTTTTGTTTCCTCTTTATTTGAACTCTTATTTTGACATGCTGTTAAGTCATGGTTACTGCTGCTGAAAAATACAGATTTCTGATGCAGAAATCGAATTAAAAAACATTGAATAAGCAGAAGAGGAACACAAATGTGTAAGAATTATTATGGATTATAAAGTGATATGTCTGATATTAACCATGTTCATTAATGGTCATAATAACAGAATTATTAATAAAACAGGATTCATCTTTCTCCTTTGACAGTTTCAGTGACATTCAGGATAAACATTTTTTACTTTTTAATTTACTTTAATCTAAAATCTAAAATAAAAAATAAAATCAAGTCTGGGTGAAAATAACAGAAATAATAAGATGTTTTTCTTTCAGTGACCTGGTAGAAAATAGAATTACTGTTATTACGTGTTTGGGTAAAGATCAACAAATGCTTAATATTCAATGAACAGATGAATAATCACATGATGAGATGTGTCAGGATGTGGGAAGCGAATCCGGTTTCGTTCAGTTTTATTTTTATTTGTTGATTCTACAAAATTATTTTTCTACATTTTTTATTTATTTCATTTATTTTGTTATATTTTCATCGTATCGACTGTCTCACCGAGCTTTCTGTTGTTGGTTTTGTTGTCTTGTTTTTTGTAAACTCTGTTTTTAAAGGAGCTCTATAAAGAAAGTTATTATTGTTATTATTCAGCTGAACAAACAGATAAACGTGGCGCTATCTGATCCATAACCCGGCCGTGGTCTGTGTTCCGTACCGAGCACGTTGAGCCTCATCTCCTTGGAGGCCTTGCCGAGGCTGTTGGAGGCCACCAGCGCGTAGAGGCCGGTGTCGGGCCGCTTGCCCTGCTGGATGAGCAGCGTGCAGCTGTCGTCGGACACCATCTTGTTGATGTGCTCGTCGTACTGGACCTCCGCCTTGTCGTCAGACTTGTGGGGCGGAGCCTTGTACCAGGTGAGCGTGGGGAACGGGCAGCCGCGGAGCGTGGCCACGATGCTGATGTCGGAGCCTTGCTCGGCCTCCATGAACTCCTTCAGCTCGATGGACGGAGCGCCTGCAGCACAAAAGATCAGGTTCTTACATTAAGGATTCTCTGACTTCCTATGATGCAGGCTTGCATGTCATTAGAGCGCCTGTCTTACAGGTCTGGTCCTGGACGACGATGGGTCCAACGGTGGTGGACGGTCGGCTGGGTCCGGCCTCGTTGTAGGCCACCACCCTGAACTCGTACTCGTCTCCCTCCGTCAGGTCCTCCACCTTGTAGCTGGTGGTGTCCACGTCCCTCCGGTTGCACCTGAAAGGTCACAGACGGTTCAGCTGTTAACAGTCGGGCCTCCAAACAAAAAGTAAAACCTCGGTGCTGAAGATGTTTCACAACGGAAGGAAAGCAGATCGGACTCCTTCCAGCAGGAACACTAGATTCATTCAAACACACTATGTTTGGCAAATTCTTTGATGTTTTATGGTCACAAAATTCAAAGAGAAAAAGTTGGGAGGACCACAGATGGAGTGCTTCAGAATGAGGAAGAACTTGTAAAGTGTCAATTTAACTGCAGGAAAATATGAAGAAATGAAAATCAAGTGAAGGACCAGAAGATTCCAACAAAATCAAATATTATTCTTGAACACATTTCATTTCTGTAAATATTAAAATTCTTCTGCTCCAGATGTACGTGGACGGATGTTTGATGGAGATGTTTCCACCAATCAGTGAGGAGTTAACACAGTCATGATGGATTGTTAGTATATTTGAATGAAGTGATCCGTACAGAAGACCTGGTCTGAAGTAAATGGATCCTTGAACCTGATCCTAAACGCCGTGGACCCAAACAGAGACAAAAACAGAACTGAATATAACTTGGACCTGCTTCCTACTCAGCCCCCCCAGTTAGTAGGACCCAGGTGGGCCCATGTAGACCTCTGGGGTGAAGGGTTTACCTCCTCCAGGACTCCTTCTGGGCGCTGCTGGCCTCCCAGCAGAGTAGATCCACGCTGTAGTGGGTGACGGGTGAACCGCCGTCGTTCTTTGGAGCCTTCCATCCCAACTTCACTGCGCCTTTCCTCACGCTCTGGATCTTCAGCCTGGTGGGAGGATCGGGAGGATCTGCAGACGAAAGAACGTCACATGTGACTCCTGAGAAGAAGTGTGTGGTCGGAGGTCTACCGGTAGACCTGTTCTATCAGGAACAATGTGTTTGGATTTAAAGTTGAGCTTCAGTCTAAAACTAAAGAACATTGTTTGAGGTAAGATTTATAATTCAGCATAAGGTAGAACGAGTTCAGAAAGCAGACATACGGATTGGATCTCTGGCTTTGGTGCCCTCGATGGTCTCAATGGGCGGGCCGAACCCGAAGCGGTTCTCAGCCCGGATGCGGAACAGGTACTCCTGACCGTTGATCAGGTCTGGAACCACCAGGGACTGAGCAGCACACGCCAGGTTCACCTGGAAAAGCAGCAACAAGAGTTTGTTATTGGTCGATAAATTCGGAGAGCATTAATCCAACTGATGTGAGCCATGATGGGGTCGGACCTTGGTCCAGGCTTTGCCGTCCACAGTCTTCTTCTCGATGAAGTAGCTCTTCACTCTCTGTCCTCCGTCGCTCGCCGGAGGTTTCCAGGTGAGTCGGCAGGTTCCTCTCGTCACGTCGCTGACCTTCAGGTCTCTCGGAGGTCCGGGGAGGTCTGAAGACGGAGAAGTGACAATCTGTCTTCATTCTCTAATCTGCTTTCTGAATTTCTCTGTTTTCCGAATCATTGTTCTTGAGTCTTTTGGAGAACCCACAATGCATTTCACTCCACAAGCCTTTGAGTATTTACGTACCGAGCACGTTGACTCTGACTTTGACCACCTTGTGTCCGGCAATGCTCTCTGCGTTGATGATGTATCGGCCGCTGTGGTTGAGCTTGCTCTCTGGGATCAGGACCACTGAGGTCGTGTCGGTGGACTGGATCTGAGAGGGAACACGTTTTATATGTACATATGTATATATTTTATGAAGACATAAGATAACCATCACTCAGATATTGTACGAACAAAGCAAAGCATCTGACCTCGGAGTCGACGGGCAGCGTGTGGAGATCGTTCTTCTTCTCGGTCTCGGCGGTTCCGTCGAAGGTCCAGGTGACTTTGGGAACGGGTCGTCCGGTGACGGTGACAGGAATCCTGATGGGGGTTCCGGCTCTGCAGTTCATCAGATCTTCAGCGTTGACGTCCAGAGACATCAACGGCTCGACTGGAGAACAAACGCAAAGAAACCAGCTGTTTCAAAAGCAGCGTGCTCTGAGATATTTATTCATCGAACAAAATACATCCAAACAACGTCCGCTCCAGATTCAGAACACAGTCTGAGTCTTTAAGTCTTTTAACCAGATGCCTCGGTACTCAGTTACTGAGACGTCTGGTTTAAATGAATTAAAGATGACCATAATAAATAATCATTATTCATAATAGCCTTTCAGGATCAGGTCTTGTACTACGATCAGGTCTCTTACTCAGGATGTCCTGAACCAGGATGTCTCCCGTCTTGGCGGGCTCTGAGTTTCCGGCAGCATTCACCGCGTAGATCCTAAACTTGCACTTCTTGCCCTCCTTCAGGTCCGGCACGGTGATTTCGGTTGACGGGTGGAGCTTGTCGGCGGGGTTCACCCTCCTCCAATCAGGAGAGCCCTCCTCGTGGACCTCGATGATGTAACCCATGACGGGGCTGCCGCCATCTCTGTCTGGCGGGCTCCAGGTGAGCGTGATGCTGTTCTTGGTCTTGTCTTTAACCTCGGGGTACCCAGGAGGGGTGGGAGGTTCTGAGGGAGGAGAGAGAGAGCGAGAGGGAGAGAGAGAGAGAGAGAGAGAGACTTGAGAACCAAAGAAAAACCTCTTTAGGATGTTTACAGGACTGTGATGTGAAGCTGACTGGGCTGCTCACATAAATCTCCTCATTTATCCATAAAATCACTTCATGTAATATTTCACTGAGCACAAATCTCCACTAACTGACTGATGAACTAATCTGAAGAATTGTAACAATAATGTAGAAATGAGCAGCTAACATCACAGTCTGACCTTCAGTTATTACATTAAATACATTCAAATACGTTATAAAAATAAGCTTTAAGTTTAAAACCTCGTCCCACAAGAAATACCGTTCTACTCTCTTTGTATAGATATTGTTGTATTAATCACTGCAGGGAACTAATTCATTACTAAACCGATGAAGTTCTCTCAGTGTTCTACCTCCGCAGCAGAACCAGCAGAGTGGGTTTGTGGGTTCTGTTTAAAAATGAAAAGTGTAAAGCTCAAACTTTCCCCAGACGGTCAGCTGGTCTGCAGAGATGAGACCTGAACACTCACTGCATGGATCCACGGCGTAGCGGCACTCGCTGGACTGGCATGGCGGTCCGACTCCTGCGGCGTTGCAGGCTGCGATCCTGAACTGGTACTCGGATCCTTCAATGAGCTTGAGCACGGTGTACTCGAGGCCTTTCACCGACGGCTTGGTGATGGAACCTCGGTTCACGCGGCCCCAGTACACAGCGCCGCGCTCTCTCTTCTCCAGCCAGTAGCCCTGGATGGTGGAGCCGCCGTTGTCCAGAGGAGGGTCCCAGGTCACGGTCATGGTGGTCGCTGTGGCCGCGATGATTTTGGGGTTACGCGGAGGTCCGGGGAGGCCAAACGGGTCCCCGAGCTGGACTTTCTCCGAGTCGCAGCCGTCGCTCAAACCGTACTTGTTCACGGCTTTGATCCTGAACTGGAAGGCTCCGTTCAAGTCCAGTTTGTAGACCTGAAGGATCAGAACCGGGTCAGTGGTGATCAAGTTGAGATGGAGACACATAATCATGGTTTATTTTATGGACTTTCTTTTTGATTTTGATACTAATTAAATAGAAAAAAGAGACAATTGTTCTAGTTTTGTAGTTAGTCCGGTTGAGTTGAAATACAGATTTCAGGAGCTTTCTTTGAGATCTTTGAGATCTTACTTGTTTACAGGAGAGTTAAAGCAAATGATGGGGTTTGGTTTTAGAGGGTCTACTATCAGAACACGTATCTACGGGATGAACACAGTTGAACCTTGGAAGTAGAAACAGGTCTCGAGTCAGAATGAAAGTATATCTTATGATAAGATGAACCGTCTTCTCAGAGTAGTAGCTTGTTGTCACCATGAATGGATGAAAGTCCAGACGCTGACTCACCCCGTATCTCCTGTCGATGAGGTTGATGGTCAGGACCTCGAAGTCTGACTTCTTCTTGCTGGCGTCCCTGCGCTCCACGGTGTAGTTGGTGATCTCGCTACCCCCGTTGTCCTCCGGGGGGTCCCAGGTCAGATAGCACGAGTCGGCCTTGATGTCCGAGACCACGATGTTCCTCGGAGGAAGAGGACGGTCTGAGAACGCAAGAGGTTTGTGTTAACGTAAAGGCTCCACAGGTAGAGACTGCTTTTATTATTAATCTCACAACAAAGAGTAACGATGGAAACGAGGAAACGACTCAATGTTCTTACCGAGGATCTCGACCCGGATGACGTGCTCAGCTTTGCCGAAACAGTTTTCAGCCACCAGCTTGTAGTTGCCCTTGTCCTGCCTGATGGTGTCTGGGAAGGCGATCTTAGTCCTCAGAGTGGTCCGGGTCACCTGAAGACCAGAGGGCAAGTAGATTTATTGACACAGCCTCATTCATACACAAGGACGTTCAACTGTGCTTTACAAACATGGAGACTTCAAAAGCAAGCACACTTTAAGAGATGAAATAAAAGAACATAAGAAGAGGAGCTTTTTATCAGAAGGATCAAAACATATCACTGACAAAAAGTCACGCCTGTCCTGAAGGTGGCGCTAGAAACAGAAAGGACATGGTTTCATCTGGCCTGTATCTGTTGAGATATTTATCCTCCGGACATGAACACACGAGTCAGTTCTGACCTCTTCAGTCTCCATCGTCATCTTCTCTTCATTTTCAGGTTTCTCGATCACCACGTTGTCCTTCATCCACTGGAGCGTCGGCAGAGGAAGTCCCTTCACCTCCGCCGGGATGTCGATGGCAGAGCCTTTCCTCACGATTATGGCGTTGCTCTTGAAGAACTTCAGGATGGTTATAACTGGAGAAACTGTGGACAAACAAACATCTTTAACTCTAAACTGTTCACCTTTTGAGAGTTTAGCTGAACCAGATCAGCCTGACTAAAATCAATCAATCTAATCAAAGTGTCTTTCAAGCATTTTCAGAGAGAGTTTCTTACTCTCATCGTCTTGGATCGTGACGGTGATGGGCTTGGAGGGATCTCCGTCCCCGACCTCGGTCACGGCTTTGACTCGGAACTGGTACTCCTGGTTCTCCGACAGGTTCTCGATGGTCCCGCAGCACTCGGTGAAGAGCTTGCGGTTCGCAGCTTCGAACTCGGTGCCATCCGACCTCATCTTCTCCACGAGGTAGCCAAGGATGGGGCTGCCGCCATCGGTGCGAGGCGGCTGCCAGGCCAAGGTGATGGTGCTCTTGCTTCTGTCGGTGTAGTGCAGCTTCTCAGGAGCAGATGGAGTACCTGGAAAAATGAGGAGGAGGTCAGTCAACACCGAACAAATGTTCCGACAGACCTTCAGGAGTCACAATTCGTCATCTAGTGTCAAAGGCTGGTCATATTTTGGTGGCTTTACCTTTGGGATCCGCTGCCAGGATGGGTCCCAGGTCGGCCGGAACTCCGTCGCCGTACTTGTTCCTGGCGACGACCCTGAAGTCGTACTCCTCGCCGGCCAGCAGGTCCAGAATTTCGCACTTGCAGGACGCCGTCTCGATAGGCTGGCGGAAGAGTTTCATCTTGGCGTCCTTCCTCAGCACCTCGTAGCCGAAGATCTCGCTGCCGCCGTTATCCAAGGGGTCGGACCAGGTGAGGGTGATTTTCTTCTTGGTCACCACCACCGTCTTCAGGTCCACCACCGGTCCGGGGACGTCTACGGAGACAAAGGCCAGTAAAAATGTTTGTTTGACTTCTTAACAATAAGAATCACATGGAATTAATTTGAATTTTTAAACAGTGTCCTACAGTAACGCAGTGGTTCCCTGGACGGCTTATATACACGGCTTGTTGGCTGGTTGTTAGTCAGCAGTTAGTCCTCCTACTGAAGAGGTTGTATGTTTGCGATTAACTGTATTCATTCAACACTGACCCATGACGTCCACTCTGGTCTCGGCGGTCTTGGTCCCGCTTCCATTGGTACCGGAGACCTGGTACTTCCCGTTATCCGCCCTCACGGCCTTCTTGATGAACAGAGCGGTGTTCTTGCCCTCCGTCTCCACGATCAAGCGCTCTTTGTCGATCTCTGCTTCGTCTTTGGCCCACTTGACTTCGGGCTGGGGTCGGCCGGTCACCACGGCGGGAAGCCTCAGCAGCTCACCGGCCTTGATCGTCACGCCGTTCTTCACGGAGGAGTCGAAGTCGACAGCGGGAGTTTCTGAATGACAAGGACAGCATTACATTTCCTGTTGCTGTTTCACAGTAAAAGCACAAACAAGTTCTCCAGCCTGGAAAGAATTCACTATGAAGCAGCTGTAGGAAGTGATGAATTAGATTTGAGCTTTCTGAGGCAGTTATAGAAACAATTCATAGTTCTAATCAAAATTGGCTATACCTCCAAGAGGCTTTTTCGTGCGTCTCGACGTGATAGACCAGTCTACCAAATGTCATGCATGTAGGTGAAAGTACAACAAGGGGCTCAATTTTAGCAATTTTTAAGGGGGCTCTAATGTTCCTCACCAAACATTTTCAGTCCTGATAGGAATGTTAACTTTGGTGAGCTTTGGGGCACGATAAGAGATAAAGTAGCATCTCGTTACATGGATAATAAAACTGCCCGTACCTTCAGGCTCTTTCACGGTGACGGGTTCGGTCACACCGGGAGCTCCAGGTCCGGCATCGTTGATGGCGATGACGCGGATGTAATAATCCGCTCCCTCTGTCAGACCGGTCACCGTATACGTCAGCTCTTTACACCTGAACTCTGTGCTGCGAGTCCACTCCTTCTCTCCGGCCAAAACCTGGGATCAGAAATCCAGAGTTTAACATCCAAGGTCAACGTCACAGGACGTCATCTGCACCTTCAGACGAAGGAGGAGTTACTGAATGAACTTCCTGCACCTTCTCAAGGTGGTATCCCAGGATGTCTCCTCCGCCGTTGTACAGAGGGGGCTTCCAGGCCACGATGACTGAATCCTTCCCAGTGTCCACGATCCATGGGGTGGGGGGGCCAGGAGGCACTGGGTGGGGGAGGGGCAGAGGTGGATTAATCCTACTGATGTGAATTCAACCAAATAGTGCAAAAGAAAATAAATTAAACCAAAAGCTGCCAAACTCCATTTCAGTATAATTTGGGGAACTCATTTATTTGATGCGTCCAGCATTCTGGATAGCCTTCTAATCAGCCACAGGGGGGCGCTAAAAGTACGAGTTAACGATCAATTTGCTCTTTTCAGTCGGTAGTAATGATGGAAAACAATGAGGCCGAGCCGAATGCTCCTAATAGAAACTACTGCTATGCTTTTGTGTCGTCCTTTAAACTGTTTCTTTTTGTCCCTCCATGGTCCATCAAATATTTCAGCTATAGTTGATCTAGATTTCCTTGAACTGACATTTTGATAAATGGCAATGAGCGGCCATACGGGGGCGCTAAACGTACAGAACATCCACCAAGAAGTCTGATGTGGAAAGAAAATCAAATGTTTCACTAACACAACCTACCTATGAAACAAAGATCTCCTGCTTCAGAAACAAATACAGCAGATCTCAGAAGTACAAACAGATGTAACCTATAGAAACAAGTAGTTGGCCCTCCACCGCAGCAGGTGGCGCGATGAGTCAATTTAAAATGTGAACCGGTAGACGGCGTTCTGACCAGCGAGCTGGAACTAAAGCCACATCGACCTCGTCCGGACTGAGAACTTACGGATGGCGTCCATGGCGACGGTGCGGTCGGTGGGCTCGCTGAAGGGCCCGGGCCCGGCCAGGTTCTCTGCACAAACTCTGAAGATGTAGGTGAGTCCCTCCATGAGGCCGCTGACCTTCACATCCAGAGAGTTAAGGAGGACTCGGTTAACTCGGGTCCAGTGTTTGCTATTCACCTCCTTCCTCTCGATCCAGTAGCCCAGGATCGGGCTGCCGTTGTCCTTCGGCTCGTGCCAGGAGATGTGGGCGGAGCTCGCCGTCACCTCGTGGACTCTGGGGGTGTTGGGAGCGTCGGGAGGATCTGAAGGGGGGGGGGGGACGAGATAGGATGAGTGACTTAAGGCTCTTTTAGATTTGTGGAAAAGGGAAAAAGAAAGTGTTCAATGTGTCATTCTCTATACGGCCAAAGTTAAGACAAAAGATTAACATTTGTAAAATCATGTATGTTGGTGGTTACAGCGTAACATGTATTGCATCAGATACCTTTAACTGTCTGAGGTCAAAGGTCATGCATCTGTTTCTTTCCTGTTCTTTACTCACCGAACTGGTTCTTGGCGACCACCGGATCGGACACACACGGCGGCCCGCAGCCAAATTTGTTCTCGGCGGTGACCCTGAAGATGTACTCCTTCCCTTCGATGAGTTTGGTGATGGGGCAGCTGGTGCCCTTTAGCGTGGAGGTGACGGTGATCCAGCCAACCTCCTCATTCTTGTTGTCCTTCTTCTCCAGCATGTAGTTCAGGATCTCGCTGCCTCCGTCGTCCTCAGGAGGCTCCCAGTTACAGACGACCGAGGTGTTCCTGATGTCGTCGAAGGTGAAGTTGATCGGAGCGCCGGGTTTGTCTGCAGAAGAACAGAGTCAATGTTTAATCTCAGGAGGATTAACACATTTGACTCAACGTCAAGTAGATAAATGTCCGTCTTACCGAGGACGTTGACGAAGCAGCAGGCGGTGGCGACACCGTGCGTGTTCTCCACCTGGATGGTGAAGTCGCCGTGGTCGACCCTGACGGCGTCGCGGATCATCAGTGCAGACTGACCCCTCTGGGTCTGATCCAGACCCAGACGCTCACGCATCGGAGTGACAAACTCCTCCTCTGGTTCAGAAACCTGAAGGGAATAAAGGAAGGGATGTATTAACTCTTTAACTCAAACGTTCAGGACTCTCATTGTCCCTCTGAGGACACGAACCTTGGCCCCTGTCTTCTTCTTCTTCTTGACTGTTGGGCCAACCTTCTTGGTTGGCTCTTTGGTGATGTCCTTGTTGTTCCTCAGCCAGCTGACTTTGGGATACGGGGAGCCGGAGATGTAGGCGTCGATGCGGATCTCCTCGCCCTTCTTAATGCACAGACCGGACTGCACACGAGCGTGGAGGGTAACCTTCGGTTTGTCTGAAAATGGAAGGAGAGTTATGAGATGTAGCTACTTCTTATCTGAAGTTTTAAAGCTAATGTATGTGTAAATGAACTGTCGTCTTTCTTACCGACGGGGTCTGCAGCCTTCATGAGCTGTGTGCTGCGGGACGGCTCGCTGACTCCAGCGGCGTTCTCGGCTCGGACCCTGAACTGGTACTCCACTTCCTCTGTCAGGCCTGTCACCACGTAGGAGAAACCGGGGACCAGGCTCGGGGTGACCCTCTCGTAGCGGTCACCATCTTTCGCCATCTTCTCCACGATGTAACCCTGGATAGGACAGCCGCCGTCGCAGTCCGGAGCCTTCCAGGTGACTTTGATGGACTTGGATGTTGGGTCTTGAGCCTCCACCTGGATGGGGGGGTCGGGTTTCTCTGTGGAGTTGATATCAACAACAGATGGTAAATATCTGAGCTGTTTCTACAGATCTATAATCCCAGAGTATATGCTCAAGTTTCATCTCATTTAATAGGATTATCCTATTGGTTGATTTAAGCCCAGCAGGCTCACTCAACTGACTTGAGGGAAACTTGTAACATCAATAAATGTCTAAAGTTGTGGATAATTTAATGTGATGTCAGGTCTCCAATTGATTAACCATTGACAGAAAAAGTCTACATATGCTAACCTCAGCATACTAACAATGACAAAACTGATCAGCATTCTGAAGTTCTTGAGCCGAAAAACGTACGTTTAACTTCCTCTGTGATGACCGGGTTGCGTAGCTCCAGATTTTCTCCGGCTCCAACCTTGTTGATGGCCTTCACTCTGAAGTAATACTCGCAGTTGACGTAGAGGTCTTTGACGGCGCAGGTCAGGACGTTCACTCCCGATGTGACGGGCATGTAGGTCTTCTTGGAGGCTTCGCGGCGCTCCAGGGTGTAGCTGACGATCGGGGTGCCACCGTCGTCCTCCGGGGCCTCCCAGCTGATCTGGCAGGAGTTCTTGGTGACGTCGCCGGAGGTGATGTCTTTACACTGACTGGGGAGTCCTAGAGGAAAAGCATGAACGTGTCAGAGTCTTCCTCGTCTGTTTCTAGTGAAATTCGTCCAGAGAGGGTGCTAATAGCAGGACTGTGGGCAGGTCATGAAGTCCCCCAGCTCAAGAAATGGTCTAAAATGTTAAACTTAATATAATTCATTGGTGGGAAACTCTCTCTGGTTTACAAAAATATATCATTACTGGACTGCATGTGTTCAACAGAGTATAAGAAAAGTACTGTGTTATATTTCCAGAGAACAGTTACATGAAGCACATCCTACCGATGACTTTGACGTTCACGTTCCCGGTGGCGGTTCCCAGGTTGTTCTCCAGAGTGATGGCGTAGGTGCCGGCGTCGGCACGTGTGCACTTGAGCAGCTCCAGGTGAGCGTTGTTCATCTCCACAGTCATGGAGAGCCGGTCGTCGGCCTTGCACTCCACCGTGTCCTTCTGCCAAACCATCTTGGGCGTGGGGATCGCCCTGTAAGGGATGTTCAGGTGCAGCTTCTCGCCTTCAACCACGACCACGTCCTGCGCCTCCAAATTCATGGTTGGAGCACCTTGGAAGCAGAGGACAGGATCAATAAGTGGTAAATGTTTGGATTGGACTTCTTTTGAATCGTTAAATTTAAATTCTGCTGATACTCACAGTCGGGATCCTTGGTGAAGACCTTGTCAGAGATCTCGGAGGGATCGCTAACACCGATTGAGTTGATGGCACGGACCCTGATGACGTACTTCTTCTCTGGTTTGATTCCGTCGTCAATTCTGAAATTGAGCTCTTTGATGGGTCTGTTGTTGACCCTGAGCCACTTCAGCTCCGGACGGGCCTCGGCCACCTCCACATGGTAGCCGGTGATCGGGGAGCCGCCATCTTTGGCCGGAGGCTTCCAGGTGACGTTGATGTGCTCCCTGCTGGCGTCGGGGATGGTCACTGCCAGAGGAGGAGATGGAGCGCCTGGAAAGAGAGGAGGATGAAATGTTTCTGACTGTGGCACAATCATAAATCCTTATAACTGTATCGGCTATGAATATTCAATGGTCTCTTACTGGTTGCATCCTCGATGGTGAAGATCTCGGTGGGTTCGCTCGGATCTCCGACTCCGGCCTCATTCTCGGCTCTGACCTGGAACTGAACCTCGGAGGCTTCGTCTACGTCCGTCACCTTCAACTGAGTCTGTTTGTCCGGAGTCTTGCAGCACTTCAGCCAGCGAGTTCCAAGCTTCTCTTTCTTTTCAATCACGTACCTGAGGAGCAGGTTACTCCGTTAATCGTGAAGAAAAGTGTGGATGGTGACATAGCTGTTGTTTCACGGCCTTTGTGCCCAGAAAACCTCTGATTTCACACTT
The DNA here is from genome assembly GCA_024529925.1 of Ophthalmolycus amberensis. Taxonomy (NCBI): domain Eukaryota; kingdom Metazoa; phylum Chordata; class Actinopteri; order Perciformes; family Zoarcidae; genus Ophthalmolycus; species Ophthalmolycus amberensis. Next base: position 466,872 of record JAFEUB010001534.1, on the reverse strand, counting down.
CACACTTTCAACATCATCTCATGTACATCACCTCATATCAGTCGACACAGTAGTTGTACAGCAGTTTGTAGTCTTACTTGGTTATGGGTCTTCCACCGTTGCTCTTGGGAGCTTCCCATTTCAGCTCCACGTGTCTCTTGGTGACCTCCACTACCGTCAGGGCATAAGGAGGTCCAGGAGTTGCTGCAAAGAACAAGACAAACATTAATACCCAGAACAGACAGTTTGTCTGAAGCTTATTGTCTCTGCATGGTCTTAAAATGAAGATCACAAAGTCTAAGTGTAAAGTCCTGCTCGCATCCCCTACAGCAGGGACAACCAACCTATCAATGTGATCAACTCTCGATCATTTTGGATTGCCAAGTTGATCGCTAAGAGTCTCGCAAAGAGGCCACGCCCTTAATTATGCCTAACTTGAAGCCTTAACAGATTTCAAACAGGTGAGTTGTCATGAACGAGGATATTAGCTAAAAAGACCAAACTGTTGTTTGTAAAAATCTTTCTTTAACATGGAGGTCTAAGGAGATCAACTCTCGTTTAGAGCCTCAAGTGGCCATTTGAGCAACTGCAGTTTTTGACACTTTAGCGTTTGGCGTCATTCCTCAGCACCGTAGGTTACCACTTGATAGGAACCCATGATGCAGATCACTGCTGAGAACTTACTGAAAGTGTCTTTGGCGAGCACGGCGTCCTCCAGCTCACAGAACTCCCCCATCCCCACGGCGTTCTCAGCGGCGACGCGGAACACGTAGAGCGACCCTTCGTTCAGAGGAGACACGGTGTACTTCAGCTCCTTGACGGTGGTGTCTACGGACTGCCAGGCCTTCCGCCTCACGTCCCTCTTCTCCACCACGTAGTTGGTGATGGGTGAGCCGCCGTCGCTGCTGGGGAGCTGCCACTTCAAGTCAGCGTTGATCTTGGTGATGTTGGCCACCTCCAGCCACTGAGGAGCCGACGGAGCATCTGTTGAACAGAAAAAAAGGTGAATGAAAGAGGGGTTTGTCCGAATGTCTTGAAACCCAAACACGTGCAGCATATTTGAGTCAATAACTCCTGGTCGTACATGTCCTGTGTTGAGGAATCACGGATAAAAGGAACAAATGTGATTCACCAGCATTGTTCAACTTTGTGTCTACAGCTAGATTGTCTTGTTGAGTAATAGTTTGGCCAAGGAGTTTTAGGGTATGCCAATATTTAGTATTTAAAAGACTCACTGTGCAGCCCCCCCCCCCCCCCCCCCCCCTCACTGCCCCTCAATTTTGCACTTACAGAGTCTCTCTTTGCAGACCACGGGGTCACTGGGCTCGCTGGGTTCGCTCTCGCCGGCCTTGTTGACGGCCTTGACCCGGAACGAGTACTCCTGCTTTTCTATCAGGCCCTGCAGCTGGTGCTCGGTCTGAGGAACGTCCTCCGCGATGCGGATCCACTCTTCGCTTCCAGTCTTCTGGAACTCGATGATGTAGCCTTCGATCTTCGCTCCGCCATCGTGCTCCGGCCTGGTCCACGCCAGCAGGGCCGTTGTCTTGCCGACGTCCCTGATGGCAGGTTTACCAGGAGCCCATGGAGGATCTGGAGAAGAGTGCAGTGTTGTTAGAAACGTCCGATTACGCTCACTTCCAGCAGAGCGTTAGCACTGATTGACATGTGACGTACCGATGGGGTCTTTGATGAGGACCGGATCGGTCTCTACGCTCGGTTTTCCAGGTCCAGCTAGATTCTCAGCCAGAACACGGAAGCTGCACTTCTTCTTGGTGGGGAGTCCTTTCACCCTGCAGCCATAAGAAAGCAGGGTGAGAAAAATATTCCACATCTCTCCTTCACATGCAAACGTCTTTCACCTCATTGGCTGTGATTATTTACCTGAAGGTCGTGTCCTTGATGGGCAGTTTGTTGCACCTGATCCACTTGTCGCTCTCCGGATCGAACTTCTCGATCCAGTATCCGACAATTGGACTGCCGCCATCCTCATCTGGCTCGAACCAGGTCAGGGTCACGGCGTCCTTGGCGATGTCGGAGGGAGTGACTCTGGTTGGAGGACCAGGGGGATCTGAGACAGGTCGTTCAGTTTAGTTTCATATTAATTCTCATTATTATCTGCCTAAGATCTGCCTCATTGCCAGTGTTTTGGTTTGTTTAATGTGTCATGTGATGAATGTGATTCATTATTAAATATTCATATTTTACATCACATCTTTAAAAAGGAAACTATTTTGATGGATAGTGAGACATTACTGTAAAACAACTTACCGAAGGAATACTTTGCAATGACCGGCACATGCTCTGCAGGTGCTCCGATGCCGTACTGGTTCTCAGCACTGATCCTGAAGACGTACTCCTTCAGAGCCGTGAGCTTGCAGGCCTTGAACGTGGTGTGTTTCACCGTGGCCGACAGCTTCACCCATTCCTCTTTGTCCGTCAGCCGACTCTCCACGATGTAGTTGGTGATGGGCGAGCCGCCGTCGTCCCTGGGGGGGTTCCACGCCATGAGGCATGACTCGTTGGTAATCTCGGAGATGTCGAAGGCGGCTGGAGGGCCGGGTTTATCTGAAGAAGAGGAGATGCGACATGAAAAGGACTCAAAATTTACATCCAGGTTGGTAATAATAATAATAATAATGCATTTTATTTGTAACGCACTTTTCATTTTAAAAAAAATCTCAGAGTGCCACAGAGCCAGTACATAGTTAAAACATAGTTTAAAAAAAAACGATAATAAAATAAAAACCAGTGAATGAACAGAAACACAAAAGAAATAACTGACAGTGATTTAGGTCAGAAAGGCTTTCCTGAATAAAAAGGTTTTTAGGCCAGTCTTAAAAGAGACCAGTGTCTGTGTTGCCCTTAGGTGGTCAGGGAGACTGGTCCATAGGCGTGGAGCTGCCGAGCCAACGGCCCGGTCGCCCATGGTGCGGAGCTTGGTGCTGGGGACCCGGAGGAGCGAGCTGTTTGATGATCTGAGGGTGCGGGTGGAGATTTGGGGAGTGATGAGGTCTTGTAGGTAGGGAGGTGCATGTCCATTCATGCATTTATGTGTAAGTAGTAGGACTTTGTAGTCAATCCGGAATGAGACAGGGAGCCAGTGTAGGGAGTGCAGAATGGGTGTTATGTGCTCATACTTCCGGACTCTCATCAGGATCCTGGCAGCGCAGGTTGGTGACTTTGAGACATTTCTAAAGTTACAAGACCTCAAATCTGAACACATTGAATTTAATCTTGATACGATTGAACAAGTCTATGCAGTCTATATGACTTATAGCTTTTTAACCAGAAAGAAGAAGAATTTGTTTCATTTTCTGACTGGAGATGACATGCTAACACTAGACTAGGCTGCTTAAATCATCACATAATTCTTTTGAGGAGAAAACAAATGAAATGTGAAAGTTGAGTTGTGTGCTGACTGATGCTAAACCGGATGTTACGGCAAACAATAACAGCTGGTTATAGTTTGGGGTACAGCTTAGGTTTTATAGAACGGGTAATAAAATAGTACCAAGAATGTTGACGTCGATGGTGGCGGTGGCGCGTCCACAGGGGTTGACGGCCTCGATGATGTAGGTGGCGGTGTCTCCTCTCGTGGTGTTGGCTATGGACAGCTTAGAGTGTCCCGGCTGGGTGTCAATGATGATGCGGTCATCTGCCCGGAGGACCAGGTCGGCCTTGGTCCACTTCACCCGGGGATCAGGCTTTCCTTTGACATCGGCCGGAAGCTCGATCTTGGTACCGGCCCTGGCGGTCAGACCGGCCAGCAGCTTCACATCCAGCTGGATCTCTGGAGGCTCTGTTGGAGATGTTTAAAGATCAAAAGGTCAGGGAGAACAAAAGAAAGATCATCCCGTGTAGAAGAGTACACACAATCCTCCAGCTCTTTGATAATCCTGGTTCCTTTACTCTTACTTCTTATTCCATTTGAATTATTTCGTACATATTTGTTAAAGTTAAATCACATTGTTTCCTGCATGGAGCTGATTGAGTGCAGGATAAATCTCTGACATCAGTGATGAGAAAGTCTAAAGCTGAAGGTCAAAAGTGTTGTTTGCTCCATAAATATCCTTTAAGTTCTAAGAGTGGTGTCTAGAGATCTCTTTCCCATCACATTGCTTCACCAACCCTCGTAACCTGTACAAGTTTAAGAATGATAAACCAAGGCTGGTTTTTCCCATCCAATGCAATATTATTCCTGTTCCTTCTCCTAAATCAGCATCTAGTGTGAAGGAGCACTAGCTTGCCCACCTCTGGCGTCGACTGCCTGGATCTCATCGGTAGCCCTGCAGGGTCGGCCGGCTCCCAGCTTGTTGAAAGCTCTGATTCTGTAGGCGTACCACTGGCCCTCGATCAGGCCGGTCACCTGCAACCTGAGAGCACAGAACATGTTTTACACAAGACTGTTCCCCAAAACTACAGAACACGACGCAAGTGGACTCAAACTACCAGGTCTTACTTCATCTCAGGGATGGGGTCACCGCAGGGTTCCCACTTGTCGGTACCACGCTGACACTTGTCCACCACGTAGCCTTTGATCAGGGTGCCGCCGTCGTACTTCGGAGGCTCCCAGGACAGGAAGATAGTCTTTCCGCTCTTATCGCGCCACTTGAGGTTCTCAGGAGGATCAGGTACAGCTGGGGACAAAAAAAAAAGAAGACGGGAAGTAGATGAGATTCTGGACATTTGTTTAAAACAATGTTTGTACCTGGTGACAACAAAGGAAATCGGTGCCCTTGTTTTTAGCTCTGAAGTTTATAAATGTCAGACTGAAAGAATAAATACTGACTGGCAGGAGAGGAGACGTTGATGGGCTCGTCGATGTACGCCGGCTCTCCGGGTCCACACTTGTTGCAGGCGGTGACACTGAACAGATACTCCTTTCCTTCAACCACGTCTGTTATGGTGTGCTCCAGGTCCAGGATGCCGGTTGCCACCTGGAAAAAAATCATCGCAGTCTTGGTGAATTAACACACAAGAGCTACAGTAGACTTATTCTTTGTCTAAACCTAGAATTGTTACCTGCTTCTAGACCTTCAAAACCCCTTTTTTTCTTTTGGTTTATTCATAATGTTTGGTGCTTTTGCAGGAAATGGCTGATTTAAGGCTAACAAGGTACAATCTGCTGAATTACTGCAGTGCTTTATTTGGGACTTCAGAGTTTACAAAGACGCTGCATTCAAAGGCAGCCGTTAAAGTTGGATCTTGTAGAACCTCTGACATCACCACACAGTTAAAACAAGGTGTACCTTGGCCCAGGTCTTGCGAGACACTTCTCTCTTCTCGATCTGGAAGTGGGTAACTGGACTTCCTCCGTCGTGCTCTGGAGCCTCCCACATCATGTGGACGTGATGTCGGTTGACCTCGGCCACCTTGAAGTCCTTAGGAGCACTAGGGCATGCTGGGAGAATAAAGGTAGCAGACAGTAGATTAATAAGTGCTTAAGAAAGTAAAAGCATGTGAAAGTGGACACAAAGGGTTGCTGTTGACTGGAGGCTTTAGCCAGCATGCATTGTGTAAAGTGTGGGATTTACCCTGAACCTTAACCATATCAGGGCAATTAAGAGTTTCTACATTTTCTTTGGTGGTCAAAAGTCTTTTTACCATTGTGAAATTTCTACTTTAAATGAAAGAGAAATTGTCGTTACCGATGACGTTGACCTCGATGTCTCCAGTGACCGACGAGACATCGTTCTCCAGCTGCAGGGTGTAGGTGCCTTTGTCTGGGCGGACGCTCGGCGTCACAATCAGCTCCGTGTACGTGGGCTTCGTCACCATGCACACACGTTCGTCAGCGGCGGTCAGCTCCTTCTCTCCGAAGGTCCACTTGGCATTGGGTGTCGGGTATCCGGTGATGGGGACTCTGATGGTGAGAGGCTGAGGGACGATCACCTCCAGGCCGTTCCTGAAGCCACTGAGGTCAAAGGTCGGGTAGACTGCCAGGAGAGAATAATGTTTTTAGCTTTAGCATCATTTAGTTAACTAACAACAACAGTCTGGTGTCCGTTCTACTGTTTGGCTCGTACCGTGAGGGTCGTCGGCGAGAAGCGGCCCGAGTTGCTCGGCTGGATCAGATAAGCCGGCAGCGTTCTCGGCACAGACTCTGTAGAGGTACTTCTGACCTGGTTTCAGACCTGACACCTGAGGAGAACAACAAAACCAATACAAGCAACAGTCAACTCAGATGCACCTACTCACCAACACCAAAGACCAAGAATCAAAGATTAAATGTAAAATAGACTCTGTACCCGGTGGGAGAGGTCCGGACACAGTCTGGCGTTGCAGCGGAGCCACTTGTCGGTGCCATCGTCACATTTCTGAATGACGTATCCGGTGATCATGCTGCCGCCATTGCTGGTGGGCGTCTCCCAAGTAAGTGTGACCGCCGTCGTGATTTGGTCGCTGAAGTTGAGATTCAAAGGTGGGCTTGGCCTCTCTGCAGTCACAAAAGGTAAAAAACAATCAGATTTGATCGTGACAACAAACAAGCGCTCAAGCTGCTGGTTTCCACTCACCGATTGGATCCATGATCTTGACGGGTTTGGTGGCAGCACTGGGCTTGCCGATGCCGGCCTTGTTCTCGGCCCGGACTCTGAAGATGTACTCCTTGTTCTCCACCACGTCGCTCAGCGTGGCCGAGAGGTCGTTGGCGCCACAGACCACGGCCGCCTCCCACTTCACGGCGGTCCTGTCGCGGAGCTCGATCACGTAGGCGGTGATCTCTGAGCCACCGTCGCACCTGGGAGGCTCCCAGGTGACGGTAGCACCGAACCGGTTCACTCCTCCAACTGCGACGTTCTCCGGAGCATCTGGAACATCTGGTGGTAGAAAACAAACGCATGAAGCATCAGATTGAAGCGAGGAGACGGTTGTACGAGTGTAAGTAGGACATTTTGGCCGTTTCTTACCAAACTTGTTCTTGGCCTGGACGGCGTCCTCTGTGGCGACGACGGGTCCGCTGCCGACTCGGTTTCGAGCGCAGACTCTGAACAGGTACATGGAGTCCTTCTGGAGGCTGCCGACGCAGTACTCTGGAGTATCAGCACGGTCTGTAACCAGCGTCCAGGTCTTACGCTTCACGTCACGTCTCTCCACCACGTAGGAGACGATCTTGCTTCCGCCGTCGCTCTCTGGCTCCTCCCAGGCCAAACTGACCTCCCCATCGGCGGTGTCGACCACCCTCAGGTTCTTGACGGGTCCGGGGACATCTGAAGAAAACAACACGACATTTAAAAACTGTTCTGACCTCCACAGATATACCTTGGGTACATAATCGAGTAGACATCCAATCAGAGTCACTGGTTTGATCGCCAAGACTCACCGATCACGTCCAGGTTGATGAACGCCTCTCCCTCGCCGTGCTTGTTCTTGATCACCACCTTGTACCGGCCCCGGTCCTCCTTGCTGGGGCTCTTCAGGCGGAACTCGGTTTTGTCCGCGGAGGTGTCGATGTTCTGGACGGGCAGACTGGCGCCCTCGTGGAACCACTCGGCGTCAGCACGAGGGTAGGCGTCGTAAGGCACACTCATGACGAACGGCTTACCGGCGTCTGTTACCAGATTCTGGTCGGTGGTTTTGATCTTTGGAACAGCTGCAGAGGAGAAAGAAGAAGTCTTCACAGTTTCTTACCGCGGAGGAAGCTCAAAACAACCATCCTGTAAAGGTCGCTGCATCTGACAAATTATTCTTGTATCTCGGTGTTGACTCACCTGCCAGCTCCAGCTTGGCTCTGGCGTCCTTGTCTTTGGCCACGATCCTGTACTCTCCCTGATCCCGAGGTCGGATCTCACAGACCTGCAGTCTGTGGATTTTACCCTCCCTGATCATCTGGTATTTGTCTCCCTGGACGATGATCATGTTGTTCCTCATCCACTTCACCTCCACCCGGTCCTTGTTGAGCTCCACCTCGAACACGATGTCGGAGCCCGGAGGTTCGAACGCATCCTGAGGAGGTCTGACGATCTCCACCGGGGTCTCTGCAGGACGGAGAAAAAAATTTGAGGATTCAAAAGAGAAAGATTCACTTCAGTGCAAAAGACGAGGAGGTTTTAAGAGTTTACCTTCAACAAAGAGACGGGCTCTGGTCCTCCTCTCATCCACACCACAGGCGTATTCACATTCATCATCCGGTCTGCACACTTTGACGATCAGTCTGCACGTCTTGCCTTCTTTTTCCATGTGATATCTGCAGAAAACACAAGGGTCAAATGTCACTCAGCAGGTAATCTGCTCACTAATCAGACCCCTACTGCATCTCTTTTAATTCAGAGGTGCAGTTTGAGGTAAAAACCACCATGACGTGCTTCTTTCCGTTGTTTCTTCAGGTCGTCCTGTTATCTAATCCGGGTTCAGGTCTGACAGACTCCTGTGAGACTGTATTAACGTACATATAGTTCTAAACAAGGTGTCACTTGTATCTGCAGGGTTTGAGAAACACTGACGTCTCCAAAGTCTCTCCAACGTAAACACAAAATGCTATTTTTTGTTTACCTCGGTCCTTCTCTGACCTCCCGTCCGTTCCTGTACCACTTCACCACGGCCTTCTCTTTGCTCAGTTTGCAGGCGAACTCGGCGTCCTCGAACTCGGTGATGGTCTGGTCCTTGAGCTGCGCCGAGAAGTCCGTCGGCGCCTCGCTGATGATCAGCTCGGCGCCGCACTTGTCGTCCCCGACGACGGCGTTGTACTCGCCCTCGTCCTCCATCGCGCAGTCCTTGACGGTCAGCGTGTGCTTGAGGCCGTCGACTCGGTAGACTACGCGCTTGCTGAGCGTCACCTCCTGGCCGGCCTTCATCCACTTCACCGTCACCTCGGGTCGGTTCACCTTACAGCTGAAGCTGATGGTCTTCTTCTCCTGAGTCTCCACGTCCTCGATGGGATCCAGGAACCTCAACTTCTCCTCTGTGGAGGGTGAGAAAACATGAACAGATCCACTATCAAATGTAATTGCTGTTTTATGTATTGTTGTTCATGTATTCCTTGTATTAGCTGTTGTATTATCATTCATAGGGACGTGTAGCATCACTATTGCTTATCTGACTTAATGCAGGTCTATAAACCAACATCACACGCTTGACACAATTACAGTTTCTGTGGTTTGTAATGTGTTGATATTGTTTCCATATTTCATATCTTGTAAAAACATCTTGTCATAATATTTTACGTAGTCATATCTGATGCATATTCATTGTAACATTTTAATATTCAAAATAATGAGCCCAGTTGGCTTTTTGCCTCTTCCTGCTCTGTGATATTATTTATCTCTGTTATGTTTGTTTATTTTTATTTTATTGTTTAAATAAACGACACTAAACATCATGAACCCAAACTATGACACCAGAGACCCTGAACGCAGCACGTCCACACTGCACCAATGGAAACCCACTGAATGTGTGCTGCAATGCATTCTGGTCCTTACCTGCCACTCTGGCGCTGGCGGTGCACTTGGCCTGCTCTGCTCTCTGATTGGTCAGGCTGATGGTATAACAGGCCTCGTCTCCCTTCTGGGCGTCTCTGATCCTCAGGGAGAAGACGTTGTCCCTCTGAGCCATCATGTACTTGCTGCTCTCGAATATCGTCTCCTCGTTCTTCAGCCACTTGGCCTTCGCTCCCTCGGCGTTCGTCTCGCAGTTGAAGACGATCTCACTTCCTTCCTTCACCTCCGTGTCTTTGATCGGCGTGACGATCCTCAGTTTCTCTGGAATGAAGAAACAAACCGGATTTTAAGAAACCGAAACGTCGCTCTGAAATAACCAGAAAGACGAGAGAACGGGTCCTTACCAATCACATACAGATCGGCGGAGGCTTTAACGCCGCCGATGTGGGCGACGTAACCTCCCTCGTCCTTCAGCTCGCAGCTTTTCACAATAAGGGCTCTCCTCCTCCCCTCGCTCACGATGACGTACTTGTCTCCGGCTTCCACCTCCTTGTCCCCTCTGAACCACTTCACCTCGTAGGTCTCCTTGGAGACAGAGCAGGCAAACTCCGCCTTCTCGCCCTCCACCGCCTCCTGGTTCTGAGGACGAGCGATAAACTCGGCTGCCAGCTCTGGAGAGAGAGAGGAAGAGGAGGGAGGAGGAAGGAGTGAAAGTGAATGTTGTACTTTTGTTTTGTCATAAACTAAAAGCTCAAACCAAAGGGCTGATCTGAACTGAAACATCATCTCACCACTCTCATACACTCTGTATGCTAAACACGAAGCAGCTTAGCTTAGCATAAAGAAACTTTGCAAAAAGAACACCACGTAAAACCACAACTTGTCGTTTGTAAACTTCAGTTTTTGCTCAAATGAAATAAGCTACGAGGCGTTAACCAGTGAGCTTCAGAGGAGCCGGCAGGTGGATGTTGTTACCTTTGGCTGAGCCAGGCTAGCTGTATTAGCTAGCGTTATGCTAAGCTAAGCAGCATTGAGACAACTCCTCACCGTTGAGTTTGAGCGTGGCGGTCGTCTTGGCGCTGGGACTCAGCCTGCAGGTGTACTCTCCTGCGTCCTCCATCCTCAGGTCCTGGATGATCAGGATCCTCTTGCGTCCGTCGAGGATCTGCTCGTAGCGTCCTCCCTCCGGCAGCTCCTCGTCTCCTCGGAACCACGTGACCTCTGCGCCGGCCTTCGACACCTCGCAGATCATCTTGACGCTGTCGGTCTCGGTTCCCTCCACGTTGGACAGGTTCTTGGTGAACCGGGCCGCCTCCTCTGTGACCAGATGGAAAAGGGTTAAATCTGCCCTGAGCCCTGACTCTCAGGCTTTAACCTTAAATAAATGAAGCTTCATGTCAAACACTTCTCTCCCCATTCATATTTATGTTTCTGCACATTTTATTCTTGTTTCTGTATATTTGTTTTGATATTTTATGAGAAAGCTCAAATCAAGTTATATTTAATTGAATCAATATTAATAAAATGGTGATCAAGTTCTGAGACGGTTATAAACTATTTGAATATTAATTAGTACCAGCGATTGATTTCTTTCTATTAATTTAGTTACACATCAGATTATTTCTAAGAAATTACAGGAAAATATAAAAGTGTTTTCCTAAAGTCTGGCAGTGTGAGGTTCTGTTCTGCTCTCCTCAAACACACCAGACCAGAGCTGCTGCTTCCATCAGCTGAACACTCTGATGAATGAAAGAGTCTCACAAGAACACGATCAGAGCAGCAGAGCAGCATGTGTTGACCTCTGGAGTCTCTGGTCTCTCTGAATCTCTGTATAGGATTATGTTTATCGAGAGTGGGAGGTTCCTCACCGATGACCGTGAGCATGCCGGAGGTCTTGGAGGTCCTGGCGTCACACTCGTACTCGGCCTCGTCGTCGAACGCGGTCTTGTGGACGATGAGGATCCTCTGGATCCCCTTAGCCAGGATCTCGTACTTCTTTCCTTTCCTGATCTCGTTGCCGTCTTTGAACCAGCGAACCTGAACCACAGAAATATCACGTTTCATCGTCTGCGCCTTGTTAAAAGTCAAGCGGCGGCAGCAGAGGAAGCCGGATGCCGATTGGTCGGCTGGTTCTCACCTTGGCCGACTCGCGGGACACTTCACATTCAAACTTAGCGGATTCTTTCTCTTTGACCTCGACGTCCTGAAGAGGCTTCATGAACTCCACATGAGGCGCTGAGGACACATCAACAGGATTCATCATTGTTCTCCACTTTACTTTAAATAAATCTCTTTATTGTTCTTGTTGACATTAAAGTACGGAAGCTCAAGAGGGCCAAAGACTGAACATATGAAAGGTCTAGAATCATAGAAATAAAAGAGTTTCTATTAACGATGACTTCATCACTTAAAAACATGATGTCATACTGTCACGTGGTTAAGACTTGAAAATAATATAATAATAATAATTATAACTTTAAATAATAATTTCAACCTTTTGAGTGAATAATTATGTGAGATTTTATTTTATGACGATAAATGACCTGAAGACAGTTTGAATGTGTGGAGGCTCATTTATCATGAATATAGAATGTTAAAATTGAGACCTAATTAAAACAATGACTTCATCACTAAGTTTTCATTTATACAATTCTCAACTTTTTTTTCATCTTTTTTTGATCATTAAAATAAACTTGATTCTCTGACTTGGTTTCTGATTCGTCTCCTTCAAGATAAACTATGACTTTTGAGATCTGAACCAGAACTGAAGGTTCTGTGGAGGTTCTGGTTCTTACGTGTGACCTCCAGGAAGCAGGAGGTTTTGAAGTCTTTGGCGTCACACGTGTACATCTTGGCGTCGTCCGGCGAGCAGTCGTGGATCACCAGCGCTCTCTTGCGTCCGTCGACGATCATCTCGTACTTCTTGGTCTTTCTGATTTCCTGTCCGTCTCTGAACCAGCGGACCTCTGCGTTCTCTCTGGAAACTTCACACTCCAGCGTGGCGGTCGCTTCCTCCTCCACCGTCTGGTCCTCCAGAGGCTTCGTAAACTCCACCGCCGGCTCTGAAACATCACAACACAAGAACACATTAGAAATAAACCAAGAGACTCACCGCGCCGCGTCGGCCCCGCCCGCCTCGGCCCCGCCCGCTTCGGCCCCGCCCGCTTCGGCCCCGCCCGCTTCGGCCGCGCCGCCTCGGCCCCGCCCGCGCGCCTCGGCCCCGCCCGCGCCGCCTCGGCCCCGCCCGCGCGCCTCGGCCCCGCCCGCCTCGGCCCCGCCCGCGCCGCCTCGGCCCCGCCCACTTCGGCCCCGCCCGCTTCGGCCCCGCCCGCGCCGCCTCGGCCCCGCCCGCGCCGCCTCGGCCCCGCCCGCTTCGGCCCCGCCCGCCTCGGCCCCGCACCGCGTCCGCCCCGCCCGCGCTGTGTTCGAGCGCCTCACCTCTGACGATAAGCTGAGCCTGAGTCTGGAAGTCGGTGGAGGTCAGTTTGACTTCTCCGGCCTCCGACAGCGTGACCTCTCTGACCGTCAGAGTGTGAACCTTTCCTGCCACACGAGTCTTCACCTGTAAACATGAATATTGACTTTAATATTCAGACTGATCGGCTTATTGATCGCCTCGTATTTACATTACTGATTAATATGTCCACTGACGTCTTCACTTTACACTGAAAGAAAAACCAGTTCTGTTTGATAAATATCTTAAATAATGAATCAATAATCAATAAATGATTGACTACTTCTTCAAATGAATCACTAGTAATTACAGGTATTTATAAGTATTTACACTTTTCATTCTCATTGCTCATGAATTCTTGTTTTCATGTTGAAACATTTAATGTTTTTATTTAAAGGATTTAAATATAAAGAATCAACTTTCAACTGTTAAAAACATAAAGTCTCTCATCACTTGTCAGGTGGTTTAGCTGCAGGCTGATGCTAACATGCTAACATGCTAACTGTGGGTCCTTCTCCATATAAGGAGCTGGACGTCTGTTTGTGTTCAAGATAACAGAAACCTATTTTTAACTGCAGCTACAACGCTGTAAAAAATACGTTAACACATTACAGTTCATCAAAGTTTCTCTTTCTGTTTCATTAAATAACTAAATATCACAAACGACATATGAATCTGCAGAAGAATCTATAAGATGAGAAGAAAACAAACTAATATATATTAGTTGTAGACATATTCATCCGTATATTAGTTTTTATACACACATATATACAGTATATATGTGTTCTTTTTACATTTGTTACAGTGTGTAAACTGGATTTTCAGTAAACCTTTATATGAAGATACTTGTGTGTGTTTGGTTGTGAATAGTGTTTGCGTGTGAAGTATTTCGATATGGTCTGAACCGGTTCCTGTAGAAGCTGGACTCACCCGGTCACTGGCCTCCATCCTCTGCCCCCCCAGGAACCAGTCCACCGCGATGCCTTCGTACGACAGCTCGCACTCGAAGGTCGCCGTCTCTCCGGCCGTCACCGTGACGTCCTTCAGAGGACGCAGCAGCCCGATGGAGCGAGCTGGAGGAGAAGAAGAAGAGGTGAACGGACCAGCATGCATCGGGTCTGAGAGTGGAGCTCCTCTAATCAGAGAGCAGCTTCTCACTTCAGATGAAGTCCACAGCGTCTAAAATAAACTCAGCAGCTGATTGGCTGAAGACTGAGAGAGACACTCAACACTGAAAGAGGTTTGATGGAACTGTGAAGTTAAAGACGAGATATGAAACTTTGAATTCATTAAGCGCCTTTTTGACTCCTATTAAAAATGGATTTAAGTTTTTTATTCATCTTCCAACATTTGAATAATAAAAATCTTTTGAACAAACTGAAATACATTTGTATTGACTCCAGAAGAAACTGAATGTATACGTCTGCATTAAATATCATTTTCTATCTCATAATCTGAGCTCACAGATCTGTCCGAGCTCGACACTTCACCAGAAATGAAATGGAAACTGTCTTTGAAGTATTTTTCTGAGCGAGGATCCGCTGTCTTAAAGGACGTCTGAGGTGTTCCTGTATTTCCCAGCATTCAGAGCTCTGAAGATGAGGCGATCAGCTCCGACGTCTGAAGCCTGATTGAACAGACGAAGGTCTCACCTTTCACTCGCAGCTGAGCGGTGGATTTAGCGTTGGCTGCTGAGAAGTCGACTCCTCCGGCCATGTCTATGCGGACGTTATAGAGGATCAGCATGTGTTTGGTTCCTTCCTCCTTAATCTCAACATCCTGAAAGACAATAGTTCTGCATTAAAAGACTCGTCCAACAGAAGTATCTGATCCACGTGGTGCTAGTCAGAAACATACGGTACGTCTCATGTACATGAAGCCAGACTCACAGGACACTGAAGCAGAGCTTCTCCCTTCAGCTTCCAGTTCCCGTGGACGTCCGCTTCTGAAATCTCCGTCTCAAACTTGGCTGTTTCTTTCTCTGTGACCTCGACGCTGTACAACGGACGGATCACCTTGATGTCGCGCTCTGCAGGAAGAAGACCAGAAGACAAGAAACTCAGTAAGAGACAGAACTCTTCACCTCCATGTAGAAACCAACGACTCACCAGTCACGTCCCAAATAATCTCTGCTGCTCTGATCCTGTTGTTGAAGTCTCAGATGAACACCAAAACGCTGGCGTGTTGGGTTCGTAACGTTATCCGGAGTCTGTATTTACTTAAACGTCACACGCTAGCTGAATTAATCCGGTTAACGACAAGCAAACAACTTTTAAAATGCTTTTTTTCTGAGTAGTTTGGTTCGATCGATGCTAGCCGATGCTAACATCGTAGCTGCTCCATCAACACTCACAATAACCTCATCTAGGCTTAAAAAACGACATTGACCTTATTGTTTATTTCCATGGTTTCAGACGGTTGAAACACCTCAAGTCACACAATGCAGATTTGTTTCTATTTGTGTCTTTTCTTTGAGTTTGTACCAATGCAGAACAATGTGCTTTGTGTTTGTCTGAACATGTAACATGTGAAGAAGGGAGCATCTCTTACTTATCTAAGATAACGGTGGTTCTTTTTCAAACTCCGTTCGGTGTTTCACTCTGGGAATCGCCTCGGCGTGACCAACTATGGAAGCTCCAATGACACCACGTCTGTCAGTGACAGACAGGTCGACTGTGGGAGGGCCCCGCCCCTATTATCATTCTCGCTTTCTTCTCCTGAAGAAACAATAGCTCCCTCAGCTCATCTAGGCTAACTTAGAATTCTGCTCTACAGTTCACAGACGACCCGTTAAGGAATCCGTCGCCGACCGCAGTTCCTGGCTTTAGTCTGGAGTGTGCTGAGTAAGTACTTCGGAAGAAGTATAGTTTAGACGTTACACAGAACATTAGAGCAGTGTCCGCGTACAGGCGAGCTGTTCCCTGACTACCCTGTATTTGCTTGCCGGTGTTGTCGGTGACTGTGTGACATTATTTGCTAGTTAAAGAAGAAAACTGTGGACAGAACTTCACATTTAGTGCTTAATCTCAGTTGACACTAAAAGCGATACGCTGACGATGCTCCGCTCTTTCAAACCCGTTGCCACTCTGACGGCCCGCGGGCATGTACATGTACACAACTGCTCTGTCAAGACAGGTACTGATGCGATATCTCATTAGAAAGCTGCGGTTCTTGTAATTCGATTTATGCAAACCATTTCAAGATACAATCACAACAGCAGGTACAGTTAACATCTCTGTCAACCAAACACTGCAAAAATAGCCGATAAAATATCGCCGTCACTCACCGATTATGATTCATAGCGTCTCCCTCGTGCATGCTACTCCACCAAAAACGGTCTTGCTTGATCGCTAAGGGTCCACTCGATCGATTCCAGTAAAAGATTTAGTCCAAAACACATTAGTACGTCCATAAACACCCACGGGGGCTGTTGCATCATTTCAAATTAGCCAGCAGATATTGATAATTTACATGTATTTTAGTCATATTGCCCGTTAAAATGTAAACACTGCCGTCTCTGTGTCTCAAAATGGCAGCCTGTATTCCGCCGGTTAGATTGACACCTCATTTGACCCAATAGGAGCTTCCATAGCCTGGTCACATTCTGGAACAGCCAACGAGAGTCCGCTTTGAAAGACAATGCCCGCCTCTCTTCTTTGGGTAAAGCTCGAGCCAATTGCAATCGATCTCGATGAATCTCAGGCTCCATATAGCCAATGAAATTACGAAGCGAAGGATATGCAGATTCACCAGATTGCATCCTGGGAAAGTCTTTCAAACTCAAATTCAGTACCATGAGTGAAGTACCTGAGAGCGATTATGAAGACCAAAGTCTGGTTGATGAGAATTTACAAGAATCTGTGAAAGTTGACAACGGTTAAATATGTTGTAGATCACCATACATCGACATAAACAAACTATAGTTTGAGTTTCGGACACGTATTGACGTGGTGTCTACGAGCTTCCAAATGCGTTTTTATGCGGACGTACTCTTAGTAAACCAGGTGTAAAATATTTATTTTCTGTCATTGTTATCAAATTTGACCGTGTACCAGGTACTATGACTTCCTGCTGTGTTTTCGTTGTGTTTTCAAGCTCCTCAGTCCCAGCCATAGATAACTGCTGCCATCTGTTGGCCAAAAGAAATCCAGGCGGAAATAAAAACCTTCTGTTTCAGTGTGTTTTAAACTCTATAGCTCAATGCCAGCAGCACTTACAGTGATTCTGACTGGTTGTGGAGAAACTTCAGAGTGTTATCTTTCAATGGAGACTAAAACCATACATGTACTCCCAATGGTTCAATAAGAGCTGTCAGTTTACTTTGGGTACGCATTGGATAGGCGTTTTAGGCAAATTTTACAGGAGTGATAAGAGGTTTTTAAGGCAGACGCTGGAAGTAAATCAGAGGCTGTGAAACACTGGATGTCACATTACTTCATATTCATGATCAAGTATCAGGAACTCTTGAGTGATATCGCTAAGTTTGACAGCCAAGAATCTTGCTGTTATTTTGATCCTTGGATTTACAAAGAATGATATTTAGACATTTGAGGCTGTGAAAAGCGTGACAATGTACCTTCAATGTTAAGGTTGGCTGTAGTTTTATCTGAACCACAGTCGCAGGAGTACTCTCCGATGTTGGCCTTCTCTGCCTTCCTGACCGTCAGGATGCGCTTCTTGCCGTCGGTGCTGATGGCGATGTTCTTGGAGGGAGTGATCTCCTTCCCGTCCTTCAGCCATTTGACGTCGGCGATGGATTTGCTCAGTTCACAGACCAGCTTCACCTCATCCTTCTCCACGGCAGTGTAGTTCTGCAGCTTGGTGGTGAAATACAGATCTCCCTCTGCAGAAAAAACAAGAACGTTTTCATGTTAAAAACCAGGAGGAAACCATCTGTAAATAAATCTGGTTGTTGACAAATTCTCTGAAGGGTTTTTCTGTTCTGTTCTTATCAAACATCCGATCTTTAGCATCAAAACTTAAACACTTCAGGTTCCTTCAAGAGCAGGGACTCATCTGGACTAAAGTGTGTAACCCAATACCTCGAGCTTTCTTACACGCCAAATCAGTTTGTAAAATAACTGAACATTGTGGACACAAGCTGAACAGGTTTTTGAGTTTCTGAAAAGCGACACTGACCGATCACGGTGAGCATGGCAGTCAGGGTCTTGTCCATGGCCTCCACTTTGATCATGGACGTGTCGTCGATGGTGACCTCCTTGAAGGCCAGCATGTGGACCTTTCCGTGATCGGACATGTGGACCACCTTGCTGGGGTGCAGACGGACGTCGTTTTTGTACCAGACCACCGGGATCTTGTCGTGAGAGAGTTCCACGCTGAACTCGGCCGTTTCGCGCTCCTTCACGGTCACGTCCTTAATGGGTTTGGCAAACTCCAGGCGAATACCTGAAATTAAGGGTTCATAATTATTTTTATAGTTTCTATTCATGAGGCTGCAGTTGGACCAACAACAGGCCTGTGTTTCTCAGTAAATGTAATGTATTAGAGTACAAACCACACATTTAGTTAAAACCCCCAAATTCCTGCTAAAAGCCTAAAAACATATTCATTACATTACATTACAGTCATTTAGCACAGTGATTCTCAACTGGTGGGTCGCGGACCCATTTTCAGTGGGTCGCGTGCCTTTGCCTGACAAAAAAAAAAGAAAAAAGTTGTGATTTTATTTTGAAGGGCATTTTTTATGCAGCGGAATTATTCCAGCATTTGCGGGACTTGTTCAGCCGTGCAGGAAAAACACCGACCAATGCGTTGTGAATCACATCACGTGATGAAGCTCAGCCAATCAAATATGAGTATTCTGACAAGTTTCCTGACTTGAGTGAGATGTTCACACACCGTGACACACGGGGAGAGACGAGGATACAGAGACAGAGCAGGACTGTTGAAGTGTGAAAGTCAAATCATAGGACGATCTCCAAAAGAGAGAAATGTCCAGAGAGACCAGAGTCATTAGACTCTGACTGGACAGACTCACAGAGGTGAATTCTTCAAACATTCATTTCTCTTTTTGGAAGATGAGAAAAATATAATATTGTGGCTTTTTCACTTCAGCCTGAATGGACTGAATTTAAAGCTGCAGCGTAATTCAGTGAAAATAAGTTTTCTAAATTGAATTTCATTACGGAATTTATTTTTTAATCCAGCCGTTATTTTACTTGAAATGAGAAGAACATGTATTCATGTATTTCTATGTATTTATAATCCATCCAGTTAACTTTGAAAAATGAGAATAATATTTGTTAAAATATAATTGATGTGTACTTTCTTCATTTGATTTGACAGTTGTTGACTACACAGAGACGTTTTGAATATAGATATACCCAAATTATATATATTATAATTTGTGTCGTGGGTCCCGGCTTGTCATTAAGGGGTGATGGTGGGTCCCGCAGCCAGACCAGTTGAGAACCACTGATTTAGGAGACGCTTTTATCCAAAGCAACTTACAATTCAGAGTCCATCACATTTCTACACCGTAGGCACAACTACGGGAGCAGTTTTGGGGTTAAGTGTCTTGCTCAAGGACACATCGACATGCGACTAGCAGAGCCGGAGCCGGGGATCGAACCGCCGATCTTCTGATTGAAAGACGGCCCTGCTATCCACTTACCCACAGTCGCCCCAAACTTCAAACTTGTACATTTGGGTAAAAACACAAAAATTCGGATACAAACCCAATCATTTGGGAAAATAAAACAAAGACAGGGAGAGTTTTTAATATCATCATGAATGAACGAGACAAAACCTCACGTTGAGAGAATTTAAAATGTTCCTTAAGAGCTGTTGATGAAAACCAGTTACCTTGTATGACGAGTTTGCCCGTTGTCCTCTTGTCCTCAGCTTCAAACATGTACTTTGCTTCGTCGTCGTAGGCGGCCAATCGGATCAACAGAACGAACATGTTTCCTTCCTGGATCATCTCGTACTTGTCGTCGCTCTGCAGCTCCTGGGAACCCTTCAGCCAGCGGAAAGTCTTCGGAGCTCTCGACAGCTCCAGCTCGAACCTCGCTTCGTCCTTCTCGTACACCTGAACGTCACTCAGCGACGTCAGGAAGTTCAGAGGAAGTTCTGAAGGGAAAAAACAACCAGGGGACGTTTTTACTTTGATTCAATACTCAGGTCAAGTCATAATCAGTCAAATAAATACTCAAATACAGGGGGAGAGGGCACTGTCTTGTAGATACTGTCCGTAATTACTGTGCCCGAAAAAGACAAAGACATCTTCTCACAAAACACAAAATCTGAAGCATATGAATGAAGTCTTATGAATAAAATATGTTTGAAGTATAAATCATAGCTGTTTAGACTCAGTCTGAACTTGTGAAGCTTGTTGGGGTCCGAACACAGACTGAGAGAAAGTAAAGATGGCCGCTGAGGTTTCATGTTATTTGAGCTGCAATCTGGTTCATTTCATCATGAAAAGGGTGATTTTTTTAATAGATAGAACAAATTCCACGTCCTCCTAAACAATGAGCTGCTTAAAAGTCTTTGAAGTGAGACTGAGAGAAGATGAAGTAATGTTGGTTCACCTTTGACCTTCAGGTTAGCGGAACACTTGGCGTTGGCGGCGGTGTACACCACCTCGCCGGTCATGGAGACCTTACAGTTGTACAGGATCAGTGTGTGTTTGCCGCCCTCCTCGACGAGGTCAACATCCTGTCAAAAGAACAAACAGCTGTTAATAACTTGGGAGAAGCTCACGCGTGGACATCATGACCGTGTAGCCGTTGGAGCTGCTCACAGAAGAAGGACTGAGGACTTCTCCGTTCAGCTTCCACTGGCCGTGGACGTCTTCCTCAGAGATCTCCACCTCGAAGCGAGCTGTCTCTCCGTCAAACAGCTCCATGCCATAAATCGGCCGGACGACCTTGATGTCCCGAGCTGGTGGAGAGAAAAGCAACGAAGAAGAAGACTTTAGATATAAAGTCGTGCGTTTCACCTCCACCTTCAGACAGAATTCGAAAAAGCGTTTCACCCCGTCTACCTTCGATGTTGATGTTGGCCGACGTCTTGTCTGTTCCACAGTCACATACGTATTTCCCTTTGTCGCTCTCTTCCACTTTCTTCAGGACCAGAGACCTGCGAGTTCCCTCCGACTTCATGACCACCATTTTGGAGGCGACGATCTCCTTCTCGCTGCGATACCAAAGGACAGGCACGTCTTTGCTGAGCTCGCAGTCCAGACTCACCTCGTCCTTCTCGGTGGCCGTGTAGTCCTGCAGCTTCACCACGAAGACGGCGTCGCCCTCTGGAACAAGAACCAGGACCCAGAGTCAGTTAGTCTGTCGGTTAACGTGTCTTTGCACACCAAGAAGAGGTTAAAGAAAGAGTTCTTTCAAGAGTTATATGCAGCAGATATTTGGAGGAAATGGAAACTTGGCTTTCTACAGGACTGATGTTGTGTTTCAAGAACTAGAAGAAGAAACTATGGAAATGAAAGCCAAGCCAGTCAAACTGCTTCCTTCTTTTATTAGAATAGTTCATTCATTCCAGATATGAACTGTCTTTTTACAAGCTTGTAAAGGAATCAACAATGGAATCAATACAAGATGTTTGTTGCTGTAGTAGAAGAGAGGAGGAGGAGCGTTGTTACCTATGACAGTCAGCTTTGCCGTGGAGTAAATCCCTTTGGCCTCTGCCTTTACCTGGCAGGTATCATCTAGAGTCAACATCCTCATTTCTAGAGTGTGTTTCTTTCCTTCCACGTGTGTGAGCACCGTTCGGCTCACGTGGAGTTTCACCTCGTTTCGGTACCACACCACCGGCACGTTGTCATGCGTCAGCTCGAGTTCAAACCGAACCGCTTTACCTTCTTTCACTGTTTGGTCCTGAAGCTGCTGCACAAATTTGAGCCTCATGCCTGAAATAAACGAGGTCGGTGCACACAAACGGGGGTTCGTTGCCGTCAGACACTTTAAAGCCACAAAACATGAAAAGACAGCGAACATGAAGTGTTTCTGTCGACCTCTTACCTTCCACCGCCAGCTGAGCAGACGATTTGAGGCCCAAAGCCTCGATGGTGTACTGAGCCTCGTCGTCAAACTCACAGCTGTTTACGATCAGCATGTGTTTCATTCCATCATCGATTATTTCATATTTAGGGCTCGGGGTGACGATCTCCACCCCCCTGAACCACATGACCTTTGACACCTCCTTGGTGACGGTGCATTCAAACTTGGCCTGTTTCTTTTCAGGCACAGAAACGTCCTTCAGCGGGACAACAAAGCCCATTTCGATCTCTGCGAGGTGCGAATAATTCTGCAGTTATTCACAACAGCAGAAACACAGCCGTCCCTTTTCTTACCGTACTCCCTCTGAAAGTCCTTCGTTTTCCTGAGACCGACAGACGCAGCAGACAAAAGTACAAACAAAGTGTTATTCGTGACAGATTCTTACCTTTGACAGTGAGCATGGCGCTGGTGACGGCGTTCAGGGCCTGATAGGAGACTTCCCCGGCCTGATCCAGCTGGACGTGTTTCAACGTCAGGAAACGTTTCCTGCCTTCAGCTTTAATGTCGCAGCTCTGAGGAACAAAGAACAAAGAAATACTTGAGTTTCAGGACAAAAAACAAAGGATGTTCTTTGAGGTAAGTGAACGTTTCTGTCAGACCAGGTCCCTGTGAGATCTTACCGGAGACCTCATCAACACCTGTCCCCTCAGTTTCCATTCGCCGACTACATCGTCCTCAGATATTTCAGTGTCAAAGTTGGCCTCCTCCTTCTCGACCACCTCCACGCTGGAGAGAGGCTTCAGGATCTCAGCTTCACGCTCTGAAAAACCACAAAGAGTCCGTCAACAAGAAACCCTCAACAGATGAAGAGAGACCCTTTGTAGGCCACATGGTTTCTCTAATGAGGATCTCCACCAACCTCCAAGTGTGAGTTTGGCTGTGTATCTGCGATCCTCCACCTCGATGGTGTACTCGGCGACGTCGTCGGGCTGACAGTTGTTGACGGTGAGCGTCATGTCCCGTCCGTCTTTGTGGACGTCCACCTTGTCAGAAGGAGTGAGCTCGTTGTCTCCTTTGAACCACTTCCAGTTGGGAGTGTCCTTGAACAGCTCACATTTGAACGTGGCCTTGGCCTTCGGTTTCACATGCTGGTCCCTCAGAGGCTTCACCAGCCAGTCTTTGATGATTTCTAAAGGACGGAGAGGTCAGTAAAGTGTTACAGGTCGCCTGGTTACAGAGGCTGAAAGGAGTAACGGTGGTCACATTTTAAAACCACGTCTGAATTAGACAGAAAAACATACAACAGTTAAATCAACGTTTTAAATCTGGAATCTTTTGAACTGTTTGCTACTCTCAGATCCTTTATTTCGTTAACCGGAGAATCGAGCTCCACAGATTTAAAAAAAAGGTATTTTAGCTTTAAGACAAATCCATCCTCAAGGCTCATCTAAGAGTATCTTTAACTAAACGTAATAAACATGATCTGAGCGTTTAGGTACACGTTAATCGTGCAAATTTTGTGTTTTCTGAAGTATTTCCTAAATATTCGCCCTTGACAGCCAAGTACTCCTTCCAGAAAGGAAGAGGGGCTTATCGCCATAGATACGACATCAACCATGACAGAAAGAACCACTATTACTTCCTTGAACCTGTTGTAGAAGTTCCAGATACGCTGGAATATGAGACTCAACACGTGTTAACGTTAGCTAGCTGACATGTTAACATGAACTAGCTTGTTTTTCCTGACACCATCGTTGTAAAAAATGTAACCGGATAACATTATCTACTGAATCTTTGTCTTCACTTGGTTGTCAGCTCTAAGAGTGATTAGGACTTATTGTGTTGCCATAAATGGTAAAATGATGGACCCGGTGGAAATTGAAATCATTCTGGCTAGTGCAGCTTCTAGTGTATGATTCATGACCTTCATTCAGGCATTGTATTGACTAAGCTAAGTGGACATACACCTGGTGTTCAGTTTAAGACAAATCCATCCTCAAGGCTCATCTCGCCTTCCTCCTGCTGACAGCTTACCAATCACTTTGACGTTGGTTGTGGTCTTGATGTCTTCCTGTCCGTCCACCTCACATGTGTAGGCGCCGGCGTCTTCCTCCGTGGCGTTCTGGACGGTCACGGAGTGCTGCAAGCCGATGATATTAATGGCTATTTTTCCGGCCTGTTTCTTCAGGAGGGCGCCGTTACGTTTCCAGGTCACATCTCTCTCTTTGTTCAGCTCACAGGTCAGATACATGGGCTGACTCTTAATACAGGTAGTCTCTGGTTCCAGCTCTTTCAGCCATTTCACAGGCAGCTCTGTACAAAGATGAACGTCATTTAAAGAACAGTGTTGGCTCTACAATAAAAGCTGGGTATCATTCAGTGTCCTCCATACCTGACTTTAAGAACGTTTTGATGCCAACAAAATAATTCATTTAAACAGGAAATACTTTTCTTTCTTAATGTCGTGACAATGTTTGTGTTGGATAGTTTACCTTGAACAATGAGCTTGGCTGTGCATGATATTTCCTTGCCGGCGTTCTTGGCTACACAGGTGTATTCACCGGTGTCGGCCAGCTGCACATCAATAATGTTCAGCTTGCGATCTTTGCCGTCAGAGGTGAACTTGTGTTTGGGATCCTCGCGGAGGTTGCTGCCGTCTTTCATCCACGAGGCGATGGCGGTGGAGGGCGAGACCTCACACTCGAACACGGCAGACGAGCCGATGGACTCGGCTTCCTGCAGCACGATGTCCTGAATCTTCTTGATGAACTTCAGGGGTACGGCTTTGAGTTTGAATCCCGCAAAGGGTTCCTCTGGTGGCGACGGGCCCTTTCCACCGGGCTTCAGGCCGCGGCCCCTTCCACCGTCACCAGGAGACGGGGTCTGTCTCACTGCAACGCCGCATAGAAAAACTCATCACGTTAGTTTCAGATATGATGGAGAGGGAAGAAGAATCAGACATTGGACGATGGGATGTCTTTAAGACCTACCGTGAATTCAGTCATTCAGTCGAAGTACATTAAAGAAACGTCTGTTTCAAGCCAACAGTGTTAGAATAAACGATTCTGTACAGACTGTGAGTCATGCAGAGTCACTCTTTATGAGCGTCCAACAGGATTCTTTGAAGAACGTCACAGACAACAAACCACACAACAGAGAGAAAGATGTCGAACATAGATAGATTACACTTCAGCTGTGTGACTGAAGAAGAAGTAAAGATCTCTTTCCTTTGAGTCTTAGTTGAGTCAACATCTATCAGAGGTCCTAGAATAAGGTGTCAACATCAAGGCCAAATTTTCTACCTATTACGAATACTGGTGTGCTGATGTCAAACAAAAGCAGCGCTCCTATTGGCTGGAATGTAAAACTCCCTGTTGAAAAGATCTGGGTATCAAAATTTGAGTTTTGGTATTGACACATACGATACGTTTACTTAGTTCTCCACAAGAACTTTGCCTGAATAGCAACAAGATCAGAAGTCTGCTCGAGGTTTGATACCCAGCCCTTTAGTTTCTTGTAATCTTTCGAGCCAAGATTAAAAGCTTAACACAAAACATCTGGTTATGTTTAAACAGGACAAGACAATAACACTCATGAAGGGAGCGAGTGAAGAAGCTTCAGACGTTACGTCGCACAAAGAGTAAACCGTTAGTACACATGAGCTCTAACTGAAATCATACCCCCAAGTCCTCGTCCTCGGCCTTTTGGTGGCTCCTCGGTCGGTTTTCCATCTGGGCAAGAAACAATAAGATGAGTTTTAAGTGTCTCTATTTGAGATTGTTGTTGGACAGAAACCAAGATGAAGATTTAAAGGATGCTACCATGATAAATCAAACACAGGTTCACATGAGAACATTGAGGAGACATCACACAGATGAAGAGGATGAAGATGGAGAGAAATCTCTGATAAACAGATGAATTATGAGACAAGATGGAAGACAAAGCAGAGGACTAAAAGTATTGTAGTGTAGTGAATAAGATGAACACGGGTGAAGAACAATACTCAACACTTGATGTGGACACATTTGAGGACAGACACACGATGGACAACATGAGATCATCTCAGTAGACGGACAGACGGACATATGAGCTTGAGATGAACTGATTAAACAAAGGATGTGATGAAGATTAGATGAGTCGCTTGAGATGGATGGATGATGAGGGGGGATCCAGAGTCATCAGATGAGGAGTTTTGCCGGCCCTCGTCTCACCTCGTTTGCCGACGGGCATTCCTGGAGTCTCCAACGCCCCATCGACCCCTTCACCTTCCCAGTCATCAGCGGGAACCAGCTCCCAGCCCCAGGCCTCCTCCTCTTCTTCCTCTTCTTCAGCCTCGTCTTCAAACACCTCCTCTTCTGGCTGGGTGGGCACCTTCTTCAACTGCACGGCTCCAGGAGAAACCTCCTTCACCAGGGGGATCCGAACCCTCCCAGGCGGCTCTGGTTGAGGAGCCTCCTCTGGTGACGGCTTCTTCGGGACCTTTTTAAGGGTCACAGAGTCTTTTGGTGAAACCGTTTCGGGAATCTGTTTGACTTTTTCAACACTTGGCGTCTTCTTGGTGGGGACGTGCTCAAATTCTTTAGGTTTATCAACTTTTGGCGACGGAGTCTTCTTTAGCTCGACCCTCTTCAGCTGCTCGATAGGTTTAAAGGGCTTTTCTTCTTCGACCTTGTCTTTAGACACTCTGGGCGAAGGAGTCTTTTTGAGTTCGACACCTTTCTTCAGGGTATCGGTTTGTTTTGGTGGGATCTCTTTCTCTGCTGGTTTCTTTCCTGGTGGACTGGGCTTCTTGGGTGGAACAGCTGGCTTGTCTTTCTCCTGAGGTTTCTCAAACTCTTTTTTAGGCGTTGCAGTCTTTTCAACTTCCCTAAGAGGTTCTTTAGGAGTTTCATCTCTTGGAGTTCGACTGGGTAGCTTTGTTTTCTCTTCTTCTGGCTTTTCTTCAGGCTTAGAGACTTTGGTGAAATGCTTTAACATGACCTGCTCTTTTTCTTTCTCTGGTGTGGAAATAACTTTAGGTTTTCTGCGAAGCTTGTCAGCAGCTGAAGGTTCCTCATCTTTTGGTACCCAATCAGGCTTTTCCCTCTGCTGGATCTCCTTCTGGTCTTTGCTGGCATCAGGAGTTACCTCTGGAGTCGTCACCGGAGCATCTACATCTTTTCTGTGTTTTATAGCAGAGGTTGTTTGGTCTCTCTGTGGTGTCTCAGCTCTCTTGAATGGAGTGCGTTGAGTATCTGTTGTCGCCTCACCTTCTTTCTCAGCTTTCTCAGGTTCAGCTCTTTCGGGTTTCTCTGGTTTTTCAAATGGTTTTTCAAATGGTTTCAGTGTCACAACTTCTTGCTCCTCATCTTTCATTGGCAACTTCTTTATTTTCTTTTTTGTTAAATCTGGTTCAGGTTTTTCGCTTTTTGGCATTTTAGGGGTTCTTATCCATCTTGATTTCTCAACTTCTGCCTCCAGATTTTCAGGTTCCTCCATATGACCCAGATCGGAAGCCTCTTCAGCTGCAGTGAAGACTCGTTCTGTTCTTCCAAGTGTTAAAACCTCTCGATCCGTTCTATGGCGAAGCTTCTGAATGGACATTTCTGTGTCGTAATGCCTCGTCACTTCAACTTTTTGAGTGATGACTTCCTTCTCTGGCTCTTTGGGCTTCGTTGGAACCTTTTTTAGTTTGATCTTCTGTGGTTCTTCTTCTGGTTTCCCTGACTTTTCAAATGGTTTTAGTTTGGTTGAGTCTTTCTGCTCATCTGCCTTTGGCAGTTTCGTTATTTTCTTCTTTTCTAACTTTGGAACCTCAGGTTCTTCCTCTTTCTGTGGTTTTGGGGTTCTTGTCCATGCTTTTTTCTCTATTTTCTGTACAACTTCAACCTTTTCAGCTTCTTCAAAATAGCCTAGCTGAGCCGTCTGCTCCTCTGCAGTGAAGACTCGCTCAGTTCTTCCCAAAGTTATTATCTCTCGATCTTCTCTGTCATGAAGTTCATGAACCGCTAGTTCTTCGTCTTGAAGCCTCGTCACTTCTGATTTTTGAGTTTCGACTTGTTTCTCAGGCTCTGGAGCTTTCATTGGAACCGTTTTCAGCTTAATGACCTCTGGTTCTGGTTCCTTCTCTTTGGGGACTCTGGTGAACAGGGTCTTCTTCTTCGGCGATTCGTAGGTTTTTGTCTCTTGAACTGGGATCTTACCCATTTGTGTAAGAGGTGGTGCTGTGTTTGAGGCAGTAGATACACTTTTATAACATTCACATAGAGATATACAGGAAACACAACACCTGACACTTTTACAACACAGGATTCACACACATTAAACATGTATATAAAAAAAGAGATATCTTTGTTGTTTATGAGAGAATCTCTAACAAAGCAATGTGGATCAATTGCTGCCCTTTAAAAATAAAGAAGCTACTATTTGTATACCTTTAGTTGGTCCAGGAGCTGAAACTGGTTCCTTGTCTGCAAGAATTTAAATAAGATCAAGATAAGTTTACACAATGCAAACCAAAGAAGAGGTTGATTTATTTTTGACACAAACACTTGAGTTAAGAAAGATTGGCATGCGTTGGTTTCTTGTTTCCAGAATTATTTCCACTTAAAGAAAGCTATGGATGCAATGACGTCATCAGGTGTTCAACAGGAAGTTACATGGTAGCGTGAAAGTAACTCCAGATGCACCAAGAGATGTTTTAAAAAGCATTTCAATGGTTATTTGGCCTCATTCAACAGACACTGTTAATATGAAATACTTGGATTGGATTAGAGAACGTAAAACAGAGTTCAGTTTATACAAACAGACCAACAGACTCAGACATAACTGGATATTGATTGCATTTCTGAGATCAAAGCTCAGATTGCTTTGTATGAAGAGGCGGTTGTAAGAAATCCTTCAAAGCGGGAGACAAACAGAAGAGAGCAACATAAATGAAAGCTACAGAAGACATGTTACCTTCAGGCGGAGACATTTCCTCTGAAACAGGAGAGGGTTCAGCCTTTTGGACTATTGGAGACGGTTTCTTCACCACCGGAGCGACTTGAGCTACAAGAACGCCAACTTGATTAAATGACTGGCAAAGATCTGACGAACAAGCAACTGACAGATACTTAAAGAAAACAGAGACAATTTCAAGAGTTCGGACCAACAGATTTCTTTGAGGCCGGACAAACAGGAAGTTAAACAACAGATATGACAAACAGAATGAAGTACCTGCAGGAGGTACAACTTCTTCTGCTGGAGGTTTTGGTGTTGGTTTTGTTGTTAGTTTCTTTTCTTCTGGAGGAGACACTTAGTACAAGATACCAAAGGTCACGACCAAGAGAAGACATTCAAATAGATTAAAGATGTTAAGAGAACCAGACAACATGGAGGGTTTCTATCTTCAAACACACAACACAAACAGGACAGTGTGTTTAAGTTACACAGAACAAAGTGAAAGAAGTACCTGCAGGAGCAGCAGGAGGTGAAGGTTTTGATGCTGGTGCAGCTGGTTTCTTCTCCTCTGGACGAGACACTTTAAATACAAGATGCCAAGATCACGACCAAGACAACAACATGGTCAATGAAGAGAGACAGACTGAGGACACAGTAGACAGCAAGTGCAAGAGCAACTAGATAAAAGCCAGAAGAGAAAACAAACAGACATTTACTTTACAACAACATACAGTAAAGACCAAGTGAAGAAACTACCTGCAGGAGGAGCTACTTTCTCTGCAGGAGCAGGAGGAAGAGGTGAAGGCTTTGGTTTTGGTGCAAAGGGTTTCTTCTCCTCAGGGGGAGAAACTTTGAGAATACAAGATGCCAAAGTCACGACCAAGAAAACAAGATATAACGAGTGACACGGAAAGTTACAAATATGGCAACCCGAAGACAAGTGAGACAATAAGAACACAAACAATGGACAAACAGAAAAACAACATGGCTGACTCTTGATGAGCCAATGAAGAATAGGAAAGAACAAAGTGAACTGAATACCTGCAGGAGGAGCTGCTGTGGCTGCAGCAGCAGGAGGTGAAAGCTTTGGTGCTGGTGCAGCTGGTTTCTTCTCCTCTGGAGGAGACTCTTTAAAATACAAGATCCAAGATCACGACCAAGACAACTACATGGTCAACCAAGACTTAGTAGAGACAAAAGATGATTTAGACATGAATTAACAGCACAAACAAGAACAAGAAGATGTGAAAGAACTTCAGCTGATGAAGGAAAAACAAAAACTCAAGAATGAAAGATGTTAATAGACCAAAAAAGGTTTATACCTGGTGGAGTGTTAACATAAAGAACATGTTTCAAAGACAATAGACGAAGACAGATTATTGTGAAGATTAGTGTTAAAAGTTTTGTTTTTGTCATTGAAGATGGAAGATGTTAAAGTGACATTAAACAGAGAAATCTTTAAAAGAGGGGTTGATCTCATGACGATCAGGAGCCTAATCGGCTCTATTAAGAAAGAATACCTTTCTGAAGAGTTTGTTGTTGACTCTCCTGTGTTCCCTTCTTTGCTTTCTTGTCATCTTCTCTTATTGATGGAGGTTTAACTGCAGAGGTTCTTCCTTCTTCAGGTGAATCCACCTCAGGGGTGATCACCTTTTGTGCCGGAGAAGCCGGCTTCTTGGAAGGAAGAGTTTCTTCTTCAGGGGTTGGAGCTTTCTTCTGTGGTGGTACTTGAGATCTTTTAGTTGGAGCAACTTTGCCTTTAGTGATGGGTTTCTTGGGTGGAGTCACTTCTTTAGGGAGGAAGTCTTCTTCAGGAGCAACAACAGCTTTGTGAAGGGCAGGAGAGGCTTTCTTAGGAGGCAGAACCGGTTCTTTTGGCGGTGAAATGTCTTCCTCAGAACAGACCATTTTCTCAGCTGAAGGAATTCGTGCTGGTATCGATCTTGTTTCTGGGACAAGTTCTTCTTCGGAGGAGGAGGAGGATACTTCTTCCAACACAGGAGTTGGTTTCTCCAGAGGTACGATGCCTTTAACATACATTTCTCCTGCTGCTTTGGAAGATTTCATGATTGTAGACTCCATCATTTTAGGGATTATTACTTCTTTTTTGGGAGGAAGTTCTTTTATAGGATAAGAAAGAGTGTTTTTGGGAGGAGTTTCTGGTAAATCTTCTGGTGTACGAGCTATCAATCTTACAGATCGAACATCTTCCTCTTCAACAGAGTCAGCTTGCTTAAAAAGAGAGACATCTTCATGCACTCTAGACTTCTCTTGTGCAGTGATTTCTTTAGATGTAGAAGAGATTTTATGTTGAACAAGATCCTCTGTTGGAGAGACGGTTTCTTCTTCATCATGAAGTACCAACACAATTGATTCAGTAATGTCTCTCTGCTCGGTGTAAGTTGAAGGAATTTCAGCTTCCACATGTTTCTTTTCTTGAGAGGTTTTCTTGATAGCCAGTAACTCTTTTTGGGTTGTGAACCCAGAATCTGGAGGAGGAAGTACTTTCTTCGTGGGACGAGTCATTTCCGGTGGAGGTGTGACGTCTCTGTTTGATGGAAGAAGGTTGGCTTCCTTTAGAGGTGGAGAGACGGACCTCAAAGACAATACTTCTCTCCGGTCCACTGCTTTGTCTTCTGGAAAGTCTTCTTCATCATGAGGTTGAATTTTCTCCAGTTCAGCCTCATGTTCAGTGTATTCTGGCTCAATGTCCTCCAGTGGCTCGGTGTCTTCAACCTGCTGAACTTCACAGAACCATGTAGAAACCTCCTCCTCTTCCTTTGCAGAAACCATTTGTTGTCTTATCATTTCTTCTTTAACAATTGACTCCCTGACCTCTGCTCCCCTTTCATATCTCCTGACTTCCTGTTGCTGGTGTCCAACTCCTTCTGGCTGAGGAATCTTCTCTCCAACACCCGTCTTTAGAGACGACTTCCTGCTGTCTTCAAGCACTACGGTTGTTTGCTTAAGATCAGTCTTCGGGGGAACTGGAATAAGTTTAAGAAGATTGAAGATTTGCACCATGGAGCGGTGGCCAAGAGGAAACACAAGACAAAAACCATCAAGACACAAAATCCCAGATTTCAGTGTGAGCCTCATTTTTAACTAATCTGTATGTATTATGAATCACTACCTCTCGGCTGTGGTGCTTCTTTAGACTGCACTAATACTTTTCCAGAAGGAATAATCTCATCTGGTTTCAGAGACAAATAAGTGTCAGTCAGTGTTTGACATTTGTGTTTTCTAAAAGCACCTGAGAAAGATGAAGCATACCTTTGATGGGTGTTTCTGCCTTCAGCTGTGTTTTAGCTAGTGCTGTTGTTTCCTGTGGTATCTCCCTCTGTTCTACTATTTGGTGATTGTTGTGATGTAGTGAACAGACAACACACACAACAGCTCAGACATCAGGACAAAACCTCTGAGGATTTAGCTCAATAGCTCAGAATTAAATATTCAGATTGTGAGTTAAAAGATCAAGAAGTGGAAGGATTAGTTCAACAAGATTTTCAGACGTATCTACCTGGTTGTGGAGGCTTTTCTGTTTCTGGTACCCTCTTTGGCGTTTCTGAAACCTTCTTTGGTTCTTCTGAAACCTTCTTTGGTTCTTCTGAAACCTTCTTTGGTTCTTCTGAAACCTTCTTTGGCTCTACTAAAACCTTCTTTGGTTCTACTAAAACCTTCTTTGGTTCTTCTGAAACCTTCTTTGGCTCTACTAAAACCTTCTTTGGTTCTTCTGAAACCTTCTTTGGCTCTACTAAAACCTTCTTTGGTTCTTCTGAAACCTTCTTTAGTTCTACTAAAACCTTTGGTTCTTCTGAAACCTTCTTTGGCTCGACTAAAACCTTCTTTGGTTCTTCTGAAACCTTCTTTAGTTCTACTAAAACCTTTGGTTCTTCTGAAACCTTCTTTGGCTCGACTAAAACCTTCTTTGGTTCTTCTGAAACCTTATTTGGCTCTTCTGGAACCCTCTTTGGTGCTTCAGGAACCCTCTGTGTTTCTTCTCGTACTTTCTTCTTGGGTTCTTCTGGTACCCTCTTCAGTGTTTCTGAAACCTTCTTTGGCACCTCAGCGACCCTCTTTGTTTCTTCCAGAACCTTCTTGGGTTCTTCTGGTTTTGGTTCAGACCTCGGTGCTTCTGGTTCAGGTTTACCAGCCAGCATATGAGGTTTTCTTTCAGGTTCAGACGTCTTCGGTTCTGAGACAACTTTGAAGAACATTTATGTATAACATGATTATCTCGTTAAACATAATTTGAAAAGTCAAACCCAAAGGTGTCGCACTCTAACGAGTGCTTAGCATGCGTAAAGATATTCCTAGAAGATAAACAGACAGAAAACATAAGAATAAAGAAACCTGATAAGAGCATCGTTTTAGTACCTTTAGGTGGAACAGCTTCAGACTTGGGTGGAGTAGCTTGTGGTGCTGATGGACGAACTACAGGCTCCTCTGGTCTGGGTTCATCTTGCACTTAAGAGAACATTATGGATTGTTTAACCTACAGTTGATGAAAGATCACGAGAGGACAACTGAAGACTTGAAGTCACCGATCAATACCTTTAGCTGGAGGACGTTCCGGTGCTGAGGGAGGAACCTTGGTTGCTGCTGGCTGAACTACAGGTTCTTCTGGTTTTGGTGGTTCTGTTGCTTTAAAGAACATTGAACATGTTCAGTAACCTGCTGTAAAACCACTGAGGCTTCAACAGTACAACCCACTCTGACCAGACTGGTTTGCATCACATGACATCACAAATCAAAGATGAGACACTTCAGTTCTCTGATGGTTTGACTCCAGCTGGCAACATTAAGAAGTTTAGTATCATAAGATTATTGTCAGAACAAGGTGAGGGCCTCGTTATTGATACTCTACTCTACAGTCAGATACTAAGACAAGGTGTGAAGAGGTTAGTAGAAGAACATCAAGAACAATCAAGACTTACACAAACCTGTTAGAAACCACTGCAACGTGAAACACAAAGAGAAACACACAGTGTAGAACACAAAGTCTTCCAGTTGAACCACCCTACCTGTCTCTTTGGGGGTGCCCGCTTTTCTCTTTGCAGGTTCAGTTTCAGGCTTCGTTTTCGGCTCTTTCATCTCAGGAACCTTCTGTTTCTGAGGAGCCACTTTAGGCTCAAGAGGAACCGTTTCAGTCTTTGGTGGACGAGGTTCAGGTGCCACCTTTCTGGGAACCATCACTTGATCTTGTTCGGGTTCGACGTAAACTGAAGGTTCTTCAAGGTTAACAGAGAAATATTACTGTGAGTCAACAAGAGGCTTCAAGAGTCAAAGAGGTGAAAGAAGGAGAAGATGACTCAGCAAGACAGGAAACAGACGTGACAGACAGAAAGAAGCTCTGAGCGAGTTTAGACAACATGAAGTCAAACAGACAGGAAGAGGAACACGAAGCTAAAGAACAAGATATCAAAGAAAAAGGATTTTATGATTTATGATAGAGATTTCTCTCTCTATATATAAAGTATGCATAAATACTGCTGTTATAAATCAACATCTATAAAAGATATAAAAGTAATCATCGGATTTACCCAAAGAATAAAAAATAAAACTCTGCAACTGTCGTGAAAATTGTCTGATGAAGAGTGAAGAATGTGAGCCGATAGAGACTCTGTGAGATCAAGAACAAAGGAAACCATCAAGGAGTAATAAAATACTTTGATATGAACGTTACCTTCTGGAGCTTCTTCTTCTCTCTGAGCGCCGATCATCTCCTCACGAAGCAGCTTCTTTACTTCAGGCTCTTTAAAATATTATCACCAAGAATCTGTCATCACTTTAGCTCTTTAAGAGGAATGCAAGAACAAAACAGGAAGTACATGAAGGACAAACAGGAAGTGGTGAAAAGATACCTGTGACTGGAGGTGGAGCTACAGGTTTCTCCTCTGGTCTCATATAAACCTCAGGAACTTGGAAGATGAAGAAAGTTCACGTTAAAAGTGTGAAGGCCAAGCTCTACTTTCTACTTTCTAGTGAACACAAAGCTCTGCTGAGGGTTAATACGAGCGTAAGAACAAGAGGAAGAAGACATGAAGAAGACATGAAGAAGAAGACAGACGAGACTAACAGAAGATCTACAGCAAATCAGCAAAGAGAAGCTTCTAGAAGCGTTAAGAGAGAAACAAACATGGCGGCTAACAGATGTGAGATCAGCGGCTCGGTAGGGTTTGTACCTGCAGGGACTTCTTCTCTCATCTGGACCTGAGTCCTCTCTACTGTTTCTCCAACAGCTTCTCTCTCTTCTGCTAAAGGAAGAAAAGTCAACTTAGACGTGAGAGACCCGAGAGTCGCCTCTGATTAAAGGAAGGAGGTTCACAGCAAACCAACGACATTCACGAGGAAACAAGGAGACGAGATGAGTGAAGGACGAACACCTGAGGATGGAGGATTATGAGGTAGAAGAAGAAGAAGAGGGTTGATACCTGAGACGAGAGAGACTCTTCTTCTACATCCGTAGAGACCAATCAGAGAGCTTCTAACAATCTTCTTCTGAATAAAGTGAACTTTCATTTATTTCACTTCTGGGATCAAAGGTTTGAGATAAGAACTCACAAAACCGGCTTTAATCTCAAACGTTTATTTAAAAGAAGACTTTTTGATTTAAACTCAAGGAATTATGAGAATAAAATCTGAAAATGTAAAACATCAAAGTTAGAAATCAGACTCTCTTTTCAACATTTCATTTTTAAGTTAAAAATCTGATTCAGATTTTTTACTTTGACTCAGAACTGAAATCTCTGAAATAAAAATCTGGATTCAGATTAATTTCAGATTTGAATTTAATTATTTTCATTTTAATCTCACAATTCTGCCTTGAATTTAAAAAATAATTTCTTTAATCTTAGAATTAAATCTTGACTAATTGAGACTTCTTTCATCTGAATCCTTTCATCTCAAAGTGTTTCACTTCATCTCTGAGAATAATGTGATTTATTGACCTTTGACATTAAAACCAGAGTTCACACTAAACCTGGTGAATTTAACGTGATGATTTAAATCCTCTTCTGCTGATGAAGTTCAATCTTCACACGTTGAAGAACGACGTCTGAATGAATATGAAACGAGTTGAAAACGATCACACGGTTATTGAGGATCAGGACGAGGAGGATGAAGGTTTTAGGACGGTGAATCACAAGTATTCACTCAAATGACGAGTTAATGAAGTTTAAAGTTAGTCCTGATGTCTTTAAACTGTTTGTACCTTTACGTTTAGTACTACTAGACTCACCTCTAACGAACAGAGAAGCTGCTTCTGGAACAAGAAGCGACGAGTCGGTGACGTCTGAAGGTTCATAAACACAACTTCAATCAGCTCATATTGATTTAATAGGACTAATATTAAGTTAGTGATTCAAACGTGTTGAGTTTGAATGTAACACTTAGTTTATTAAAGTACTCACCCTGAGGAACCTTCCCTAACTCAAACTCTGTGAAGGAACAAGTGGACATGAGATTAGCTCCGAGCGAAGACAAGCTTCACTAACGTGCTCTAAAGGAATCGAACGTACGGACCTTTGTCTGACAGGTGAAGCTCAGCGGAGCTCCGAGCTTCTCCCATCGGCTCCAGACGGGCGACCACCGAGTAAACGCCTGACGAGACATTCATCATGCTCATATTCATAATGCTCATCATATTAATGATGCTCATCATATTAATGATGTTCAGATTAGAGCCTGAGTGTAACGTCAAATATGAGTCAAATATGTGAAAATTTAGTTCAATATTTGAAAAATATGTGAAATACAAGTAACATAAACGTGCGAAAAATACGTAAAAAATATTTGAGAGAAAAAGTTAGTAAAATGTCAGAAAAGATATGTAAAATAAATAGTTAGTACAGATGAGTAAAATATGTCCCAAAAAAAAAAGTTTACAATGTTAAAGATATCAGATTTCTTTAAATAATTAGTAAAACGTGTCTTTAGTCAGACTTTCTATTGCTTTTCTGTACATCTCCACATGATAAAATGTATTTATAAACTGTCCATTACTTTATATTATGAAGTACAATGCAGCAGATTGGCAACATTTTGAAGTATTTTTGTCTTTTCGTTATAATAATAATAATAATAATAAATAAATAATAAACACTATATAAATACAAAGTCCAGCGTCTGACCTTCGTCCTCGGCCGTCACATTACGGATGGTCATAAAGTGACGTCGGCCGTCGGTCTTGAAGTTATATTTGGGGCTCTCTCTGAACTCCCATGAGTCTTTGTACCACGCGACGGTGGCGTCGTCGAAGGACACCTCGCACTCGAAGGTGGCGCCGTGGCGTTCGCTGACCTCGATGCTTCGGATGCGTTTCGTGAACTGAATTTGTTCGGCTAAAAGCAGACGATCAGAGTCACCGTCTGACTTCACAACATGAGACTCATGTTACATTGATTGGATGTCATATATGTAAAGTATTAATATTAATACGATATAAAAGTATCGAGAGCCGGCGAATATAAAAGAAACACAGAACACAAAGAGAACCAGCAGGTTCTAAGAGGTCAGTTCTTGGTGTTAGTCTGAAGGACTCACCGGTCTTGGAAGCAGCTCCTGATAAAGACATGAAGACATAAAGGAGTCGGACATGAGGACACGTTACAGACGGACAGACAGCGTCCGTCGGACCGGACAGGAAACGGCGGCGCTCGGACTGACCTGTGACGGTGAGCTTGGCGTTGGATATGTGAGCGCCACACACCACGCGGTAGTTGCCCTGGTCTTTGACCTGGCAGTTCTTGATGAGCAGAGTGTGGTGCTCGCCGACGCTGCTGATGTCGTACTTGTCGCCAGCGTCCAGTTTCTGGGTGCCTTTGTACCAGGTGAGGGTGATCTCCGGGTAGTTGATCCGGATCTGGCACTCGAAGGTGGCGCCCTGGTTCTCGGTCGTAGTCTGGTCACTGATGTCCTCGATCACAGAGACGGGCTGAGGATTCAGAACCTGGTTTAAACTCTGGTGGAGACTAAAGTGTTTGTCATTTGTAACCCTGAAACAGTTTCTCCAGAGGAGGAGTCTGTTAAAGGACCGTGCTTGGATTTTACCAAGAACACCAGAAATTCACACAAAATTCAAAATGGCCGACTTCCTGTTGGGTTTAGAGCAAGGTCTAGTCCCAATATTCCCCCTAAGACCTTAAACCCTGAACCCTCAGGGAATTACTGAGGTCACCTGGTAAGTGGTTGAGTGTGAGAGACTTTAGGGCTTCAAATGGTGTGAATACCAGTGGTGGGCCGTCAGGACTTGAAATGATTCTTTATGTTTGTGAGGATCCAGGATCCGGTTCATGGACTGAATGTGAACTCCTGGTTCAGTGTTTGACTGGTTGTAGTCGGTTACCTCTGTGGCGGCGCGTCCCTCCAGCTGCTGGATGAGTTTGGCCATGTCCTCCTCTTCAACCCGGCCGCCGTGCTCCACCTCCTGCAGCGGGAAAAAACCCACATTAGCTTACGACGTTAGCTTACCACGTTAGCTTACCACGTTACGACGTTAGCTTACAACGTTAGCTTACAACGGTAGCCCCAGTCATTGTGGTTCATCTCCTGTGATGGAGGAACAGTGAACCCTGTTCTCTTTCTCTCTGAGAGTCATATGAATAGATGGATACCACACTCATACAGCCAGCTGGTTAGCTTAGCATAAAGACTGGAAACAGGAGGAAACAGTTAGCTCTGTCTAAGTTTTTTTTAAGTCTAGATGGACTCAATAACGTCTGATCAGAACTCATTAATACTCTCTCACCACTTTTGTGGTCTCTGTCTCCTTCTCCCTCTTGAGGAACTCGACGGCCTGCAGGATGGTGCGGAAGTCGTGGATGCCATGCTCATGAAGGATCCTCTCGTAATCTTTGGGGTCCTGACCTCTGAGCAACTCTACGATATTGAGGTCTCCTTCTTTCTTTGGACTCTTCTGCTTGGAGGGAGTCCTGACAAAAGCACACAATCAGAGCAGGTATTTCAATCGATCTGTCCGCAACGTCCAAGAGTCAAATAAAGAAATCCGTCTCACCTCTTCAGCCTC
The DNA here is from genome assembly GCA_024529925.1 of Ophthalmolycus amberensis. Classification (NCBI taxonomy): domain Eukaryota; kingdom Metazoa; phylum Chordata; class Actinopteri; order Perciformes; family Zoarcidae; genus Ophthalmolycus; species Ophthalmolycus amberensis. The sequence continues at coordinate 428,142 of JAFEUB010001534.1, read as the reverse complement.
GTCCTCATGTCTCCGACTCCCGCCGCCGCTTCCTTCTTGGTGACCTCCATCTCTGCGCCGCACTCGATCTCTCCATGTGTGCTGGTGGCGACGCACCTGTAGAGGCCGGAGTCGGACTTGGTGACCTCTCTGATCTCCATCTTGGCGTCTTGGCCCTTGTGCACGATGGAGATGCGACCACCGGGCGTGATCTGCCTCCACTTCCCCTTCATCCACTTCACACTGGGGATCGGGTCGCCTCCGATCTTGGCGATGAAGGTTGCGGTGCCCTCTGCAAAGAAAGAATAAGAAGACATGAAACTTCACGTGGGATCTGACAGAAGCGTCATCTGTCCTACGGTTCAGATCAGTTCAGAGTCCTCCGGAGTTGTGTCTGTCACGGATTTGGATCAACAAATTCATCTTATGGACGAATCATAACACATTTACACATTTACAACTCGTACACAATGTCTGCCCATCATTCAACTTGTTCTAACATGAACTGCAATGTCTGAAAATTAAACACAAAAACAATAAACTAGACACCAAAGTCGTTTTCCTGAAAGTGTTTTTAAGAGGCGAATCCCTCGTTGAGACCATTCCTCGACAGATCAGTCAGGACACACGTCCTCTAACAGTCCACTTACTCTCTGTGACAGAAATCTTTTGAGGTTCCTCGATGAAGAACAGTTTGTCGAGTCTTTTGACCGGAGCAGCAGCAGCAGCAGTCGGGGCGGCGGCAGCCGGGGCAGGGACAGCCGGGGCGGCGGCGGCGACAGTCGGTGCGGGGACAGCCGGGGCGGCGGCGGCGGCGGCAGCCGGGGTGGGGACAGCCGGGGCGGGGACAGCCGGGGCGGCGGCGGCAGCCGGGGTGGGGACAGCCGGGGCGGCGGCGGCGACAGTCGGGGCGGCGGCAGCCGGGGCGGGGACAGCCGGGGCGGCGGCGGCGACAGTCGGGGCGGCGGCAGCCGGGGCGGGGACAGCCGGGGCAGGGACAGCCGGGGCGGCGGCGGCGACAGTCGGGGCGGCAGCCGGGGCGGGGGCAGCCGGGGCGGCGGCGGCGACAGTCGGGGCGGCGGCAGCCGGAGCGGGGGCAGCCGGGGCGGCGGCGGCGACAGTCGGGGCGGCGGCAGCTGGGGCGGCGGCGGCAGCCGGGGCGGGGACAGCCGGGGCGGGGACAGCCGGGGCGGCGGCGGCAACAGTCGGGGCGGCGGCAGCCGGGGCGGCGGCAGCCGGGGCGGCGGCGGCAGCCGGGGCGGGGACAGCCGGGGCGGGGACAGCCGGGGCGGCGGCGGCAACAGTCGGGGCGGGGACAGCCGGGGCGGCGGGGACAGCCGGGGCGGCGACAGTCGGGGCGGCGACAGCCGGGGCGGCGACAGTCGGGGCGGCGACAGTCGGGGCGGGGGCAGCCGGGGCGGTGGCCTCACTGGGGGAGACTTTGGCTTCTTTACCTGAAAGAAATCACAGAGGTGAGTCCAGCGTCTGACTTGAAACAAAAAACCCAAAAACCACTGATCCAACAATGACAACCAAACTCAGTTACCAAACTCAACTTGACCTGTTGGTTCAGATGGAGACTTTTAACCTTAAAGGGTCTTACATCATAAAGCAGACCGAACAATAGACGTAATAAAGTAAAAAAGAAGTTGTTTTGTCATCAGTTGAACTCAGTCGATCTCAAAACCAACTGGAGCAGCAGATTTCATTGGAATAAAACCTAAAGCTTCTCGTTGGGTAAAGCTGTCTCAATCCTACAAAAAATGGCCCAAAATAATCACAAACCATCAAAACAGAACGTTCACCGGCCCCATCGTGTCAGAAGGAGCCGGATCTGGGACCCCTGGTGGATCTGGTTGAGTGCGTACAGTAAATAATACATTTTATTTATATAGCGTTGTAAATGGCACTCAAAGAGACTTTACATGGTAAAAACAGAAACAATAAAAGCATTTATAATAAGAACAAAATCGATGACATCATAACAGTAAGAAACAACACGAAGAGAAAGAAAGAAAACATACATGACTGACTTCACAGGTGAAAAGCAGATTTAAATAAGTGAAACGTACTCCATCTTCTACAAAGACTGCAATAAGTAAATAAATGGCAGTAAACGTCACCTTTCACCGTGACCCTGGACTTGCAGAAGTTGCTGCCGGCGGCGTTGCTGGCCTTGCAGAGGTAATCCCCTCCGTCGCTCTTGGACACCGGGCTGAGCTCCAGGCACGCCGACCCGCCGACAAATGTGATAGTGGCGTTCCTGCCGGACTTCAGCTCCCTCCTGTCCTTCATCCACTGGACGGTCAGAGGAGGAGAGCCGCTGACGACGCATTTCAGGCTCATCGTCTCGCCCTCGCTCGCCGTCACCGGCTCCAGAGTGACGTCGAACTTTGGAGCCTGGGCGATTTCTGAAGGGGCGACGGGAAAGAAGCAGCTACAGATACTCGCTTTTCCAACAGTTAACGCTGGAGCCTTCTCTGCATTAAAGACTCCAGCGTTTATAATCAGAGATGCAAACACCTCTTCACTGAGCAGGACCTGATTCACTTAACGTGTTGGCAACAAAACCACTTCGTCAGATTTAGAACTAAAGTCATGAATCTACTTAAAATAAATATGTAAACTAAGTATAAAGATGTCATGAAGGTACAAGCACAATAACTCAGCAACCCTTCAGGACACGGACACTGGTCTCCTGATTAAAGTCCTGCGATGGATGACTTGTCCACCTCTCCGTCTCTCTACTCTACTGTTGCAAAGTAACGTGGGTTCAGATGCTAACTGACGTGATATCCAGTTCCAGGTGGAGGTCTGTGAGACCGAGCTGGTCTCATGTAGATGTCTCCGTCTGTGCAATCAGTTCAATTCTCAATGTGTTTTGTCTCTATTTAGCTAAGATTTATCAAAGCATGAATACGACTCTGTGTTTCCTGTTTCTACCTCTGAGCTGAGCTCACAGGAACAGAAATAAAACTCTTCAGATCACAAGTCACCTAACGGACGTGAAAGAAAGCAACATTGGCCAAACATTTGTTGTTTGCATCCCTGCATGATTGACATTTGGGTGGCGGAGGTGATTAAGAACTCTGTGGTCCAGTTCTACAGTTTAGTTCTTTAGTTTAGAAGAGACACAGACGGGAGTGAAGATCATTTCACTTTAAATCAAACAGAGAAGACAAAGCACTCATACCTGCGATGGAGAGAGAAACCTGACAGGAAGCTTCTCCAGTTTCGTTGGTTGCCTTGCAGGTGTAAACACCTCCGTCAGAGCTGCTGGAGGCTCTGACGCTCAGCACCGCCAAGTTGTTCTTGAAGCTCACGTCGAACTTGTTGGTGCTGAAGATTTCCTGGTCGTCTTTGTACCAGGTGACCTCCAGCGGCTGGGAGCCGGACACCCGACCCTCCATCTTCACAGTCTTACCCACAGAGTCCATCATGGACTCGGACGGCTTCTTGGTAAAGTTTGGAGGCAGTTTGTGCTCTGTTAGCGGGGGAAAAGAGAAGAAAGTCACACCACGTTGGGACTTTGGGAAATGGGTCAAAATTGAAATTCACCAGGCCACCGGGCCTTCGTCACTGCAGCGGGAAAACACAAGACGACATTTAACAACCTGCAAGACAAGCAAATACAGAACATCTTCCCTTTTAACAAACTCTTCTGTCTGTGAATCCCTTTTATGAGCAAGCAAATATTCATCTAATCTGGACATGGAGACATGCTCTGAAGGACCTCGAACACATTATCCTCTTCTTCTCTCCAAAGAAATTAGAAATCTCGCAGGAGTATTTCCCGATGGCCTCCCGACGGTCGCTGTTGAGGACTTCCAGAGTGCTGGAGAAGTTGGTGGTTTTAAGGTTGTATTTGTACGACGCTCAGATGAGTTTGCCGTCCTTCATCCAGCTGACGTGAATCCTCTGGCTGCCGGTGAACGTGCACTCCAGAGTCAGAGTGGCCTATTTTATAGGAGGTGTTTCTCAGTTTTCTCACAAAGCCAACCGGTTCTAAGAAATCAATTAGCAGTGGTGGTGTTAGATGGTATCAGCAGCCCTAGGGTTAGGGTTAGGCTAACCCTAACCCTAGCATTTAAACAAGCTGGTTACATGATGGAGGACGTGCAAATGAAAATCCTCATCGGGAGGTGAGCCGCTCAGCCAGTTGACCTAGTTTTACATCAGCGTGGCAGATATCTGTTCCTGCAGCGTTACAGATTTCACACGAGTATTTTCCGACGGCCTCTTCTCGGTCACTGTTGAGGACTTCCAAGATGCAGGTGTCGTTGCTGGTCTTGACGTTGTACTGATAGGAAGCCCAGATCAGCTTGCCGTCCTTCTTCCAGGTCACGCTGATTCTCTGGCTTCCAGAGAACTTGCACTTGAGGCTCAAAGGTTCACGGAGTCTGAAATAAGTGTCCTGCAGCTTTTCCACGAAGCGAGGCGGTTCTGAGAGGAGCAATGGTGGGGTTAGTTGCATGAAGCCTACATTACGTTATGCTAGCAGGCAGGAAGCAGTCTACACCAACAGAGATCATGTTCTCTGATGACCATTAAAAACCTACCGTGACCATCTACACAACAGCAGAAGGCCTCTGTTGATGAGCCCGTTAGTGATGAGCTGAAAGCAGATGGAGTGTTAAGGCTCTGTGACTTTACCGAAGCTGACACGAGCGTGGCAGACGGCCGATCCAGCACAGTTGCAAATTTCACAAGTGTAAGTTCCAGCTGCTTCGGGCCGGTCGCTGTTGAGGACGTCCAGAACACAGAGAGAATCTGTGGTTCTGACATTGTACTGGTAAGAGGCCCAGATCAGCTTGCCATCCTTTTTCCATGTGACGTACCCTCTGGCTCCCGGCGTACGAGCAGACGAGTTTCAGTGGCTGACCCACCGTGAACCAAGTGTCCTCCAGCTTCTTAGTAAAGCACAGCGGTTCTGAGAGAAGCAATGCTGATGTTACAAATGCGTCATTGTTATGCTGCCATGCATTTGCCTTCATGTCAAAAGTAGCTGTGATATTAATGCTGAAATGCAGCCTGTATCACACGCAGTGAGAGAACCGTTGAGAGAAAGACTTGTGTTTCACCTGAGGACATCTTGAGGAGAGCTTTTGTATAATCTTTAACATGGTATCCTTTAACCCGTGTGACTGTCATTGAACAAATCAAAATGTGTCTTTGACACGTGATGCACAACAACAGCAGGATTGATCAACATGTAAAAAGACAAGTATCATCACCTTTCAGCGCCACGTCACAGCTGGCAGAGGCTGAACCGCCCCGGTTCTCTGCCTTGCAGACGTATTCGCCGTAATCGAACTTAGTTGTCTTGGTCAGTTTCAAAGTGGCGACACCGTTACTGAAGTCCATTGAGCAAGTGTTGGACTTGCGCAGCTTTCCGTCAGATTTAAACCAAGCTACGGAGATGTCGGGAGTCCCTGAAATACGGCATGTCAGAGTAACCGCGTCGCCCACACTGACCTCCACCGGCTCCATCTTCTCAACAAAGTACGGTCGCTCTGAAGTGAGAGATGAGATGATTTAGTTTAACTGCAGATGTTCTGATGAAGGAATGAATGACTAAATGAAATTACTAAATGATTACAAATGAAACTACAAAAACATGCACGTTGATGATTTTACCTAGAATTGAGACTTGTGCTTCGCATCTGTCACTTCCGACTCCGTTGTTCACTTCACAAGAGTATCTCCCGGCTTCCTCCATCCTGTCAGAGTTAAGAACCTCCAGGATGCCGGAGGCGTCTGTGGTGATCACGTTGTACTGGTATGAGGCCCAGATGAGGTTACCGTCCTTCTTCCAGGTTACATTGACCTGGGGGGTTCCAGCGAACGTGACCTCAAGCCTGAGAGACTTCCCCTTCTCAGAGGAAACGTCCCTCAGCTTCTTCAAAAAGTGGACTGGTTCTGAGAGAGGTAATTCCATGATCAGTTACAAAGAAAAGAAATCACCTTTAAGAGTGCACAGATGGTTGAAAAGAGATATCTATCATGCGAACAAACCTTTGACAGACAGGTTGACGGGGCAGCTCTCTTTCCCCGCGCCGTTAATTATCTGGCAGGTGTACTCTCCTGCGTGGGACTTTTCCACTTTGTGAAGCACCAAAGTGGCGACGTCGTCTTTCAGGGCGATCTCGCAGCCTCTTCCGTGCTGCATTTCCTTGGCTCCCCTGAACCATTTCACCTTCAGGGGGGCACTGCCCTGCACTTTCGCCGAGAAAGACACGCTTTTGCCGAGCACAGTTTCCTTTGCTTCAGGTGTTTCCACGAAAGATGGAGGTTCTGGGTTCAAATAAAAAAGTGTGTGTTGAAAGATTAGCTTTCTGTAAAGAGTCGGATCCCGAGCTGGGGACAGCTGGTTGAAATAATCTGGACTTTATTCACGTCTACTGACCTGTCACGTTCATTGGAGCGCTCGTCTCACTGGCTCCTGCAGCGTTTGCAGCTTTACATGTGTATTTGCCAGAATCTGACATCCTGATTGTTGGAACTCTCAGTTTGCAGTTATTATCAGTGCAGCTAATGTCACAGTTTGGTCCACTCTGGATCTCCTGGCCGTTGTGGAACCAGGAGGTTGTTAAAGGAGCAGAGCCGGTGACCTTACACTCCATCTCACCAGGCTTACCAACAACCAGGTGGGTGTCTCTCAGCTTCCTTATGAAACTCGGAGGAATCAGCTTATCTATTGTCAAAACACAAACAAGTCATGAAGCATTTCATCGCTAACCGCCAGTGAAAAGGAACACAATGTGACAAGAAGATGAGAGGGTTTGTGTAGGTCATGTACACGGACCTGAGACAGAGAGCGTAGTTCTGCAAGAGGCTGTGCCGACATGGTTTGTAACCTCGAGCTTGTATTCTCCAGCGTCTGCTTTATCAGCAGAGCGGATCTTCAGGGAGGCAACCTTCTTTGTGAAGGACATCTGGTACTTGGCACCAGCAGACAGCGCTTTGTTATCCTTGAACCACTTGGTCTTCAGTTCTGGTGAGCCAGACACCGTGATCTCAAGAGCTGTGTTTTCTCCTGACTTCACGTTCAAGGACTCGGGGCTATCCACAATAGCAGCCGGTTCTAGAAGTTAGGGGAAATTAGAAGATATTAAGCTGAACGAATCCTCACACTGTCGCTAACGTTATAAAGTGTGGAGCTCTACCAACCTAGAACGGAGACTTGGGAGACAGACTCCACGACTCCAGAGTCGTTCCTCAGCTGGCAGGTGTATCTACCAGCTGTGGTGGAGTCGGCTCCGGGCACCACGAGGGTGACCACGTTATTCTCAAAGGTGATCTTCCTGTTGTCACCATCTCTGAGGATGTGATCCTTGTCCTGAACCCAGGACACAGTCAGAGGGTCGGAGCCTTTCACCGTAGCCGTCAGCGTCAGCTGTTGACCGAAGGTCACCGACGCGTCGGACAGTTTCTTGACAAACGCTGGTTGTTCTGTACAGTGATGGAAAGATCAGAGGTGAGCAGAGGTCTTCACAAGAAGACTAAGCTTTGAGGAGACGGACACCGATTGTGAAACAAACCTTTTAGGCCAACAGTAGAGCGACAGGTTCCACTTCCCACGTTGTTTGACACTCTGCACTCGTAAAGACCTGCGTCGTCTTGCTCCAGCTTCAGAATGTGAAGTGTGACAGAGCTACCATCACTGACCATCTTATACTTCCTGCTCTCCTTCAGCGGCCGGTTGTCTTTGTACCAGTTAATCTGGAAAGGCCGAGTGCCGGACACCTCACAGTGTAGGCTGGCATCTTTCCCTTTAATGCCCTCGACTGGACTTGGAGTTTTAATAAAGGACGGGGACTCTGGAAGATAGATCAAAGGTATGTTAACAAACTGAAAGCAGTTTCATGCTGAAGTTCAGTCCATGCTAGAATAATCCATCCAGACGTCGACAGAAAGATCATTAGTGGGAGAAAATCTGAGAAACTGAATAAAGTCAAAGGGGTACTAAAGGGTAAACTGAAGGTCATTCCAAAAATAGGGAAAAATCTGTCTCGAAAAGGACGGAACACTCGGTCTCATGCTGTCCGACACACAGGAGGAGAATCTGGTCTTCCACTGAGACAGAAGGAGCTGTTGGATTCCATGCTGAAGTTTTAAGACAGGGTTCCAAAAACACTCAAACTCAAGACGGAAAATCTAAATCTGCATTTTAATTTAGACTTTGTCATGCTACACAAGTTCAGAGGTGGAAAAGTCCACAAAAGACCAACGACACGTTGCAGACGTCTCCTCGATACCTTGAACTGTGAGAACGGTGCTGCAGATCGCACTGCCACCATCGTTATGAGCCTCACAGGTGTAGACGCCATTATCCTCAAACCTCGAGGAGTTCAGCTGGAGGTACGCAGTCGAGTCAACAAACATTGTTTTGTAGTTGTCTCCGTCGCTTATCTTTTGGTCGTTTTTGTACCAGCACATATTGAGGGAGTGTGCGGCGGTGGCTTTGCATTCAAAGCGGTGTCCCTCACAGACCTTCACAAAGGTAGTGGGAGGAAGTCTCTGGATAAACTGAGGTGGTTCTGCAAAGTCAAAACAAGATCAAGTTACTATCAGAACAAAGTAAGGATGGTGACTCTGAAGACAACATAGACATTCCTGGTGAGAAACGAAAACGTTAAGAAAATGAAAATGCAGACAGAAGAGCTGTGACAATGGAGTAAAAAGATGGAGTTAGCTGAGTGCCCATGATAGTGGAGGACAAAGAAGAAGAAGAGTCCAACCTTTCACCAACAACTCTGCTGCACTTTTCACTTCGCCGGCTTCGTTGCAAACTTGGCACGAATAAATTCCACATTGCCGAGTCCCGACTGAGTGGAGCTCTACAGAGGAAGAATATTCCTCCAGTCGGATGGTACATGACGGCCCCGTGATGAGTTCCACGTCATCCTTGAACCACTTCACCACAAATGGGGACGTTCCTTCAAAGACACTTGTGAAGAGCACAGCAGACTTCTGAACAACAGCCTGAGACTCGGGCTCTGATACGAATCTCGGTGGCACTAAAAAACCCACACAGATAAATGATTACCACACATGAGCGACAGCCTTTGAGGTGACAACTGAACAAAGTGAGCAGCTTGAATGCTGACCTTTAGCTGTGAGAACTCCAGTGCACACACAGCTGCCTGCTGCGTTGGAGACCTTACAGGAGTATTCTCCGGTATCACAAGCCTCAGTCAGTTTCAACTCCAGAGACACGGAGTTCTCAATGTGCACAAGTTCATATTTGGAGCTCTTGGTGATCTTTTCTTTCCCTTTGCTCCATTCAACGGATATTGGAAGAGAACCGGACACTTTGCACTCCATGGTCACCACTGAACCCAGAATCGCTTGAATGTTTGTTAACTTCCAACTGAACGTGGGAGGGATTACTTCCTCTGTTTAAAGTGACAAAAGATAATTAGAGTCAAAGAAAATACACAAATCTACAACTCAAATGATCTGTTCATATTTTTACAAACCTAAAACAACCAGCGTGACTTTACAGCTGCAAGTCCCCACAGAGTTTGTGGCTTCAAACAGGTACTCTCCGCTGTCCTCGGTCTGAGAGGACTTTATGTTCAGACTGCTGAGGTTGTTCTCGTAGCAGAGATGATGTTTTCCGCTCGACTGGAGCTCTTTGCCATCTTTAGTCCATCTCACCCTGATCTGAGGAGTTCCAGTTAGCCTGCACTCAAGACTAGCCGGGTCTCCACGGGTCATTTTGACTACTTCCATCATCTCTTGGATCCTAGGTGGTTCTACAACACCGAGAAGAAGAGGTGAGTGCACCTGTAATTGCATTAGAGCTACCTTTAATGTAATAAAGAACGATGGGTACCTTGCACTACGAGGGTGGCAGTGCATTTGTCCTGCCCGGCCTCATTTACCACCTGGCAGGTGTATTTCCCCCTGTGCGTCGCCTCACAGGAAGGGATCCTGAGAGTTGCCTCTTTATTCTCAAACGTTCTCTCAACGTTTGGATCTTCGGTGATCCAGTTGTCATCTTTTTGCCACTGTACAGAAAGAGGCAGAGACCCTTCTACGGAGCAGCGTAAGACCGCAACAGCTCCCAGAACAGATGAGACATTTTCTATCTTCTGAACAAACGTTGGAGGAACTAATAGGAAGAAAAGATGTGGTTTTAAACGCCAGAGAGAGTTCAGTGCTTCGTGTATGTCAGTGTGAAGTCAAACCAACCTTTCAGAGACAAAGATGCAAAGCCAGTACAACTTCCAACCTCGTTGGATACCACGCACTCATAAGCACCAACATCTCCCACTTTACAGTCCTGGATCTTCAAGTTCACATGTTCACTTTCAACAAGATGCTTTTTGCTGGATTTGATTGGCTTTTTATCTTTGAACCATGTGACCTTGAACGGAGCACTTCCTGCCACTTTGGAAGAGAATGCTGCGGTGGAACCTTCAACCACTTGGAGAGCCGTCAGCTCTTCGGCGAACAAAGGAGGCTCTGAAATAAGAATGCACGTCAAACTACAGCAGCTTCTGACCCGTTTTAGTGATGACATTTATGATGATGTCTCTGACAGGATGTTAACATGAAGAGGAAAACCAACCTTTCACTTTGAGCTCAACAGTACAACTCTCTGTTCCTGCTTCGTTGCGGACTTCACAGAAGTATTTCCCGCTGTCATTTTCACCGACTTGACAAACCTCTAAGTTGGCCACAGAGTTCATGAATGACATCATGTGTTTGTCACTTTGGTGAATCTCAGCTCCATCTCTGAACCAATGCACAGAGATCTCTGGAGAACCAGCAACCTTGCACTCAAACACCTTGCTGTCTCCCACCTTTACTACTGAAACACCTTCAGGTTTCTCCATGAAGAAAGGAGGTTCTGGAACAAATACGTACAGAAGTTACTTACGTATGGTGATCACTAAAAGATAAAGAAAAGTGGCCGAAGCGAGAGACCAATATTAACCTTTGACAAAGAGCGTTGCCTGGCATGAAGTGGAGCCCACATCGTTCTGGATTTCACAGACATAGTCTCCAGAATCAGAGGTTTTAGCAAAGAAGAGCTCCAGAGAGCTCGAGGTGTTGTCTTTGACCACAGAGCAGTCGGCACTGGATAAAATCTCTTTCTTGTTTTTAAACCATTTGGTGGTCAGTGGCGGCGTGCCAGAGACTAGTACGTTCAACTGGACTTTGGAGCCAGGCAAGACATTCATGGAATCAGGCTTTTCAAGAATGCATGGTGGTTCTGGAAGAGAAACAAAAGGAAATAATGCTTCTATAACAAAGACCCTTTAAGATTAAACACATCCACCTACTGATAAATACCAAAAACAAACCTTTGACAAACACGTTCCCAGAGCACTGGACGGTTCCTGCTTTGTTTTTAGCGATGCAAGTATAGCTGCCGCTGTCTTTACTGTCAAGATTAGAGATTTCCAGGAAAGCAACATTCTCAAAGAAAGTGCATTTGTGTTTCTCATCAGTCTGGATCTCTTTCTCATCTTTGTACCATTGTATAGTTATCGGCAAGGAGCCGGATACCAGACACTCCAGATGAGCAAACGATCCTTTGATACCTTCCGTCTGTTTCAGCTTTCTCGAAAAAGACGGTTTGATAATCTGATCTGTTATATACAAAGTGCAAAAACAACACGTTTAGTTGGTTGTATGAACAGAATAGAAGATCTTATAAAAGACATGAAACTTTGGGATGAACTGACCTAAGACAGAAATGGCTGCCTCACAAGAACTGCACCCAGCATTGTTTGAGACTTCAAAGGTGTATTCACCGCTGTCGCTTTGCTCTACTTTAATAATCTGGAGTACAGAGCTTCTGTCGGCGCTCTGTACTTTGTATCTCCGGCCCGACGTTAGCTCCTTTCCCGCCTTCATCCATCTGGACTTGAGCGGTTTGGTGCCTGAGAATCTGCATTCAAGCCGGGCCGGGTCGCCCTCTGTTACACTGATGGACTTTGCATGTTCTGAAATATTTGCTGGCTCTGGGATCACAAAACAGGTCCAAAACTGAGTTAGCTGCTACCACTTAACCACTTAACAGTGTTAATGCGACAGATAGAGCGTCAGAGCTTCACATAAAAGCAACAGCAGTTGAGACAAAGAGACAAACGTCCTACAAACCTGTCACTACGAGCACAGCGGCACATCTCTGGGTCCCGGCTTTGTTCTGGGCCTGACACACATATTTCCCGCCGTGTGACAACTGAGCATTTTTCAAATGCAACACGGCACTTTTGGTTTCATAGGACATCTTAACGTGCTCGTCTTCTGTGAGCTCATGACCGTCCTTGATCCAGGAGAGAGTCATGGGAAGTGATCCAGACAACAGACACTTCAAAGAGACCTCAGAGCCCACCATGCAGGACACATCCTCTAGTCTCTGAACAAATGATGGCGGTTCTAGTGGGAGAAGACCACAAATCAGACTGAAGGCTGTAGGAGGATTTACACAAACACAGATGATCCACATTGCAAATCTTTATTTCCCTGATATAATGGCTGTGCAATGAAAAGAAAAGCACGTTCAGCATCCTTATCTCCTCATAAAAGAATTTGTCCAAAATGAAACAGCTGAAATTTGCATTAAAAAATGATGTATCGGCAGTGGGGCAACATGTAGAAAGATACCCTTTGATGACAGTATTTTAAACGGTCCTTGAACTAACCTTTCAGTGAAATCTGGCAATTACAAGATGTCTCCCCAACATCGTTTGCAACAGTGCATTGGTACATCCCAGCGTCTCCACTCTCACAGTGTGAGACGCAAAGAGTGACGGTGTCGTTTTCAACACTGATCTTGTGCTTTTTGCTGCTTCGGATCGGTTTATCGTTGAGGAAGTAAGTGATTTCATAAGGAGGGGAACCGGAAACGGTTCCTTCCAAGATAATGTCGGCTCCCTTTACAAGCTCAGCTGATTCGAAAGACCTCACAAACACTGGAGGCTCTACAAAACAAAGATGGTGAAGGTTATTTAAAGGCAATAGAAGGCTAAATGAGACTTTTGGTCTCATGAGGCCCGTCTGGTCCACAGAGGTCTTCTAGCTGCTCAGAGCTGAAACATCTCAAACGCTCCACACTCATCAGTCTACAAAGTTAAGTCTCTGTTGAGAAGTGAATTCCAGAACTTAACGATAACCTCTAGGACTGAGAACATTGGAGAAGTTGATATCATGTTGTCACTGAAAACTAACTGAATGTAGAACAAATGATTGAGTAGAAGCTGATCGAGATATGATTCTTTCATATCCTTAGAACTTGGACGAGAGGAAGCATCTTGATTGGATCTCCATATCTCTTATTTTCTTTCGTATGTTTGACGTGATGCAAACACAAGTTGCTTTGCTTTGCTATATTTTATACTTGTACGTATAACTTGTGTCGTTTTTAAGTTTCGTTCTCTCCCTAAAGTTGAATCAACCAGTTAGCGTGATGTTGAATGTAGTTGAGATTTGGTTGAAGAACTAACAGAAGTCACAAGTGAAAAAAAGGGTTTGATCCCTCACTGGCTTCTGTGTTTGGTGGAGAGACAAGAACGGCAAGATTCCCTGTTAATGTGGGCAGCATTGAACATGCCAAAGACCAATGGGGACCAGACGTCATCTCAAACGTTTGATTAGAGGACTACTGAAGACTGGACCAACCTTTCACTGTTACTGAGCAGCTGCTCTGGTCTCTGCCGGCCTCGCTGGACGCCATGCAGACATAATCTCCACTATCCTCCACAGAGCACTTCTCTACCTCCAGAGTCGCGATCGAGCCGTCGAAGGACATCGAGTGTTTGAGGTCTGAAGAGATCTCTGAGCCGTTTATGAACCACTTGATGCTAATAACAGGGGTTCCCTGCACTTTGCAGGACAACTTGAGAGGTTGTCCAGTTTTCAGCAGCTGTGAAGGCTCAAGCTTCATTGTAAATGTTGGGGCTTCTGTAAATGAACAGTTACAGGAAACACAAGAGTTTAAATAAAGAAAACAACAGTTCAGCGTTTCACTTTTTAAAAAGAAAGAATGAAACGGCACCTTTCACAAAGAGGACTGCGGTGCAATCCACCTTCCCAGCATCGTTGGACACTTGGCATGTGTATTTAGAGGAGTCACTGGGTTTCACAGAGTTAAGCTCCAAAGAGCTTGAAGAGGCGTCTTTCTTTATGAAACACTTTCCTCGAGTGAAAATCTCGCTCTCCTCTCTGAACCATTTCACAACCAGAGGAGCTGATCCTGTAAAGGCGGATTTTATGACCACATTTGATCCCGGTGAGGCATCCTGGGATTGAGGTTTCACCGTGAAGACCGGAGGTTCTGGAGTTATTTGGGAAGAAAAACAGCATTCATGTTCAAAGCCTATCAATAACTGTTGGAGTCCTGTTTGATCTCAGCTTAAAGTATTTCAACTCCTCTGACCTTTGACGGACAAAGAACCACTGGTGTCTTTCACTCCGGCATCGTTAGAGGCCCGGCAGGTATAAACTCCACCATCGCTTTGCTCCAGGCCACTTATGGTGAGGGAGGCTGTAATCTCACTGAAATCAAGCTTATATTTGCCATTGCTGTGGATTTGTTTCTGGTCTTTGTACCAAGAAACGACCATCGGCTGAGATCCAGCAACTCTGCATTCCAAGGTTACATTACTACCAACCCTCCCATTCTCTTTCTTTAGAGTTCTGGTGAAGGACGGTGGAACTGCACGATCTGTGTGAGGAAATATATCAAACATAAACCAACGGCCGCATCTCTAAGTTGCTATTGAAACTGTATTCTGGGCTCAAACTGACCTATAACGGTGACCGAGCATGTGCACTGGTCTTTCCCGACTTTATTGGACACCTCCATGTTGTACTCTGAAGTGTCTCCTTTATCTGCTGAGAGGATCTTTAGGATGGCAGTGTTCTCCTTCACAGTCATCTTATATTTACGGCCACTGATCATCTCTTTGCCGTCTTTAAACCACTTCACTTTGAGGTCTGGGCTTCCACAGATCGTGCACTCCAACGTGGCAGAATCTCCTGCAGTCACACTGATGGACTCTGCTTTCTCTAAGATCTTAGCCGGTTCTATAATACAACATGAGTTTGTTAGAGTTCAGAAACGTCTACATCTGCATTTTAGAAATATTTCTAACAAATATGAATGTGTTCTGACCTTGAACTGTTAACACAGCTTCACATTTCTGCTGTCCCGCCTCGTTGTCGGCGAGGCAAGTGTACATGCCGCCGTGCTTTATCTCAACGGATGAGACGGAAATGACAGCAATGTTGTTCACGAATGTCATTTTGACGTTTGGATCGTCATCTCTGAGCAGCTCAGAGTCTTTGGTCCATTTCACAGAGATGGGAGCCGAGCCCTTAATGGTTCCCTGTAGTTTCACTGTGTTTCCCAACACTGCTGTCGCACTCTCAACCCTCTTTGAGAACATAGGCGGCTCTGAAATAACAGTGATAATGATGTAAACAGCAGCCGAGAGGAGAACAGCACTAATAGAGAACATGTGTCCTGTGTTCCTGTTAACACTAACCTCTCTGTTTAGCCAATGACTTTGAGGTTACTGACCCAACCTCATTGGATACCACACATTCGTATTCACCAGCGTCAGCGCTCTCAAATGAGTGGATCTCCAGAGAGCTCAGATATCCCTGAGACACGACCCTGTACTTCTTATCTGCTGACAGATGTTTCTTATTCTTTTTCCAGGTCACCTCGAACGGCACAGAGCCTGAAATCTCGCACTCCAAAAGGGCTACCGATCCTCTGACCGCCTCTAAGGAGACTAACTCCTTCCTGAAGGACGGCGGTTCTAAAGGGGAACACATAGCGCGGTTAGACCGGTGTTTGTCCGGACTGAATATTTGGCTCTGTACTAAAATAGTCTAAGTCTACACACCTTTCACTGTTGCTTTAGTGCTGCAGCTTTCACACCCAGACTCATTCAGAACCTCACAGGTAAAGTTTCCACTGTCACTCAACATGACATCCTTTATCTCAAGAGCTGTGACTCCGTCCTTCAGACTGATGTCATATCTGCCACCAGACACCTCGCTGTTGTTGAAGAACCAGCTGGTGTGGAGTTCAGGGGATCCTTTCACAGTGCATTGCAGCCGTGCAGTGCTGCCCTGCTTCCAGACTGTGGAGGCTTCCAGCCTCTTCACAAAGACCGGCGGCTCTGGAGAGGTGTGTGGTTTAAAAGAGTCATTTCAACAAAAATAAAAAACAGCATTGAAAGAGAAGAGATTAAAGATGTGCACCACAGAATACAATTATCTTCATTTTCAGTCCTGCAGATTTGCAACCGCTACAAATGCTGCAGCAGCCAAGAAAGTGAACTAGACAGCTCTCACCTTGAACCTTCACCGAGGTGGAGCAAGTTGCACTCCCAGCGGCATTAGTCACCGTACACACATAGTCTCCACAGTCCTTCAGTGTGGTCTTTAGGATATCAAGAGCAACTGTCTTATCCTCAAAGGACAGTTTACAGTCTGGAGACTGGTGGACCTTTCTACCATCTCTGGTCCAGGAGACAGTTACTCCAGTGTCCTCATCCACCAGACACTCCAGCTGCAGAGGCGCTCCGACCACGGCCGCCACCGGACCCAGGGGCTTCACAAAGTTGGGCTTATCAATGACCCGCAGCTCCGTGCTGCACTCCGTTGTGCCAATATTATTCGACACTTTGCACACATAAAGCCCCCCGTCAGCCGCATGGACTTTGGTAATCTCAAGAATGTGCTTATTCTTGTCACAAGAGGTTTGGTAGTGTGCAGGCTCTCTGGGTAAGGCCTGGTGGTCTTTGAGCCAGACAACATTCAGTGGAGCAGATCCTGATATCACACACTGTATCATTGCCCTCTTTCCAGCATACATAGTCTGAGGGTCAGGTTTAGTGATAAAGGCAGGAGGGCATTGCTCTATAAGAGTTAAGAAAAACAGAAAAACATTAGTGGTCAAATGTTGTACCCTGTTGATTTACTTTAACCAAAGAGATACCGGCGGCAAAAAAAACAAATAATTCACAATTAAGCAAATTAAACAAAGTTTCGAGCAGCAACAGATGATTCTACGGAGGAAAAAGAAGTCAACAACAGTTCTAGATGAACAGCTCCCAACTCAAGCAGCATAGAAAGGAAAGATGCGTCGCTCTTACCCGTTACGCTGAGAGAGGCGGAGCATTCGTCACTGCCGTGCTGATTGGACGCCTTGCAGGTGTATTCACCGCTGTCCTCCTTCTTTGGGCTCAGGAGCTCCAGAGAGGAAGCACTGAAGCGACTGATCATCCTGTACTTATCGCCCTCTTTGATTGGGGTTCCATCTTTGAACCACTTGAAACTCACATTAGGAGCGTCCTCAGTTTCACATTCAAACTTGGCCGTGTTGCCAATGTTGATCTCCAGGGGAACAATTCTGTGCCTGAACACAGGTTTCACTGCGTGATTTGGAGAGAAAGAAAGTAAAAAAAATGACAAAGTTAATAAACAGAAGTAGTTGAAATGGAAGTAACATGGAATGTTTCTGCTGGAGGTGGAGATGAGTAGTGAACCTGGGATGGAAAGTGACACACAAAGTTATCCTGTTGTGACTGTGGAGGAGAGAAATGGTTTTAGAGTGATAAGAAGAGGAGAGAAAGCATGCAAAGAAGAAGCAGGAAGGAGAAGTGATGGATATCTAAAGATATGAAGTCAAAGGTGATTCTTTAAAAGGACAAAGGAATGGATGAAGAGGTGATATGCATGTGGAGGAATGGATGAAGGAAAAGTGAGGATGTCACTGCTGTCTGGTGAAAAGCTCAAACATCCAAATTTAATTTAGCTTTAAAAATATGCAAAGACGCCATAAAAATACCTTGTTTTTTCATTTTACTCTTAAAATAGGATTTAACACATGAATTCCATCCTAAGTTCATTTAAAGTTTGAGTTATGTTTGAGGTTTCCAGACAACAGGATTCCACTAATGTGTGAAGTTAGTTGATGATGATATCAAATAATTGTCCATCATCAAACCTCTTGAGACCACAGTGAGTCGTGCAGATGTTGTCGTCTTGCCGGCTTCATTCTCAGCCTCGCAGACATATTCTCCTTGATGCTTCTCTTTCACAACTTTGTCGATAACTAGTGTGTGTGTGTCCTGGTCTTTAGAACACTTGAACTCTTTGCCAGATTTCACTAACTGGCCGTTGAAAAACCAGTTCGCTTTGGTGACGTACTTAATGGTGGCAGTAAAAACAGCCTCGCTCTTTTCCTCAATGCAAACGTCTTCCAGAGAATCAACGACAGCAGGATAATATACCAGACTGTCGGAGGACTCGCTGATCATGATGGCCTCCGAGAGATACTCCTCTCTGGTTTCTCTGTGGACAACAATGTCCACAGATTGCTCAACGGGAACGTGACCCACAGGAACTGTGGTGGCCACTTCAGCAGTGCTGGCGTTCCTCTCGGACCGGACTGTCTTCATGCTCACCTGCCGAGACTCGTGGATCTCAGACCGGCTCTGAACTGATGCGCTTTGGAAGGAAGTCCTGGCTTCGGTTTTGACGGCTGCAGACTGAGATTCGGCAGGAGGAAACCCAACTGCACTCTCGGCCACCATCTTGGTGTCCACCACAGACGACAGCACCTCCTTGGAGGGCGCCGAGCTGAGCAGCGCTCTCTGAGGCTTGTCCATCTGCATGGTGCCTAGTTGCTCCAACGTAAGACTCTGCTGCTCCTGGAAAACCATTGCATGCAGAGCTACCTGGAGTTCAGACCTGAGGTCAGCTGTCTGAGGGTATTCACCTTCAAAAGACAGAGTGATCTCCATGGGGGCTCCTGGGGTTGTGATCAGGTATGTGGACGTGGCCCGTCTGAGCTCTCTTTGAACCTTCACCTCCTGAACCTCCACTGCCTGTAACCCTCCTACGACATCGGCCAGTAACACTGGTAGATCACTGGCCACAGCGGACTGAAGAGCGGCTCTGAGCTGACGCCGGATGTTCACACTGGACGATTTGGGAATCTGAATCACAAAGTTGAGTTCTTTAGGAAGAGTCAGAGTGTTCTGAGACTCGTGTACAAACAGAACTTCTTTAGGCTGCGTCACGATGCCGAAAGTCGAGCCCTCACATTTGTGTATCTCACTTGACTGCTCTCCCATAATGACCTGCTTTTCTTCAAGCAGCACCGACTGCCGGACTGTCTGGCCTTCCTGGATCTGGACTGCAAAGTCCTGCTCGGTGGCTTCTAAGATAGTGCAGCTCTCATTGGCAACGGCCTTCTCCTCGATAAAAACTGTTATTTTGGGTATTTTAGGCTCAACTTTTGTCTCAGACTTGAATTTCTCATCGGTTTTTAGGTTCCTGGTGTGACCCTCCTCGAGGCTGTGAGTGTCCGTAACATTCAAAGAGTGCATGATGTTCCAGTAGTCCTCTTTCTGGACCAGCGCTCGCTGCTGCCTGACGTCGCTAATAAAAGGCATCTCCTTCTGCAACTGCATCGTCTGGAAAGAGACGGTGAGGATACTGGAAGGCTTTGGCTCAGTGCGAAGCTGCGACTGAACCCCGGTCACCGACACATCGAGTTCTCTGTGATAATCTGAGGTGATCTCCCTTCTCTCTTCTGAGGTAGCTGCATGCTTTCTAGCCTTTTCCTGTTTCTGCTTTGCCATCTGTTGGTCAGGTTTAGTGATGGTAAGTATCCCTTCCTTTGGTAGAACTGATACCGAATGAACTGACTGAAGGTATTTTGTCGGCGGTAACTCTTTCTTCGACTGAACCGACGTGGCTTCGGTCTTTACTGAGAACTCTGAGGTTGCCTCGCAAACCGTAGTTCTTTGCTCTTCTTGAGTCACAGAATGCAACAACGTGGGACTCTTCCTGGCCTCGGCCTGCTCTCTGGAAGCGTTCTCGCTGCTGAACCTTCCCTCAGACTGTAAAACATCCTGATCACTGATAACCTGCAGGTTCAGGAGTCTTTCCCCTTCTTGCTGAGGCTGCAGACACACAGAAGATGCTATACTTGGCAGCTGTCCTGTCTGTTCACCTTGGAGTTCGTATTTCTCCTCAGTGGTTATAGCGGACTTATAAAAGACGTCTTTTTGTGGGGAGACACTCTCCTGCTCTGGTCGGTGCATTTCAAACGTCTGCTCTTTGGATAAAGCCATTCTATTTTCACTAACTGGTGCTACCACTGGTTTGGATTGCTCTTTCTCAATCAGGGGCTGAGTGGCTGCATCTAAAGGTGGCAGAGGCTCAGAGTGTCTTTCTGTGATCGGCAGTTGTCCTGCAGACTGAGCCGAGTATAAAATCTTAACCCCCTCTTTGACCCTAAAACTCCTCTCTTCTTCGGGTCTGTGGGCGACGCCTGAAGTTGCATCAAGGATAAGCAGACTGGACTCTACTTGGTGACCACTAACAAGCTGCCTGGGTTCATTCAAGGTGTTCCCGTGCTCCGGGGCCCGGTCCGTCAAGGCCTCGGTCCTCACCGTGCAGAGTGGAACGACCTCTTCAGACGTGGCTGACACGAGTTTAGACGGCTGCTCTTTGGCGAACTGGAGTTCTACAATCTCAGGACTGAGAATGCGTACGGAGTGCTGCTCAATGATCTTTTGTCTCTCCTGGACCGAAGATAAGAAAGTGGCCATGTGAAGCTGTTTCATTGGAACGGCTGAGACCTGAGGTGGATGAGTGGGAGCCAAAGAAAGCCTCTCCTGTATCTCATGAGCCTGCAGCACCGCAGCCTGGTGGGTGAGCTGCTCTCGATGGAGGGTGGCTGCCGAGATGTCGAGCTCTCGGAGGGTTCCCACCTCCTCGCTGGGGATAATCTGCCGGTCCTCAGTGCTGATGGTGTAAATCATCTGATCAGACAGAGTTCTTTTCTGGTATAATCTGGATTCGGTGGTTTGTTCAGTCATGGATATTTTCAAACCTTTTGTTTTCTTAACTAACGTCTGCTTTTCCTGGACTTTCTCACTGACCACCAGTAGTTCGGCACTACAGGAGGCTTCCCCGTGTTGGTTGGAGGCCTTACACGTGTACACACCACTGTGCTCTTGTTTGACACTCTGAATATTAATAAAGCCTGATCCATCTGGGTTGTTCACAATGATCCAGAACCCACTGGGCTGAATGTGTAAGCTGCCTTTGAGCCACTGAACCTCAGGAAGAGGATCTCCGGTCACCGCGTACCTGAAGAAAGCCTGACCTCCCTCACACAACTGAAGACACTCAATCATTTTAGTGAATTCTGGGGGTTTGCCAGTTGAGACAAATGTCCTCCTGTCAACTTGTTCCTCCTTTTCTGGCTCCTTCACCTCAACATGCAAATATGAGGTGGAGGTTGAATGGCCAAATCTATTGCTGACAGTGCAGGAGTACTCTCCTTCAGACTCCCTCTGAACTTTGTGAATGACTAAACTGTACTCATCTCGCTGGTGAACGAAGGTGTAAACAGAAGAACTGGCTATCGGCTGCCCGTTGTGGAACCACTGAACGGTGGGTTTAGGGAACCCGGAAACTGTGACGGTAAACGTCGCATTTTCTCCGACAGTCACAGCTGCTGGAGAGAGTTTGCTGAGGAAAACTGGCTTTTCTTTTTTCTTCACCAAAGTGCTGGAGAAGCGTTTGGACTCTGGCTTGAGTTCAAGTGTTCTGGTTTTATCGAATAACTTTAGACCGGTGTAGTACGAGTCCTGGGTTTCCTCTTCCACTGTGATGGTTGAGCTAGAAAAGGCTGAGTGGAATAATCACAGTGAGACAGAATGACTTATGCATCTACAGGTATATTCCACTGCAAGGGAAATCAATCAATCAATCAATACTGTTTCAGCCAGTTCAGCCCAGAGTGCATTCACTTTACATGAGATTTTAAGATTCTGGAAGGTAAAACACTAAATCTGACTCCAAAAACCATCTTTGAACAGAAACTGTTTTTATGATTTGAGTCTCACATTCTTCTAAATGTCATGAAGACGGATGCAGTTCAAAGTTCATAAAAATGTTTAAAATAAACATTGTCAAACATATATTCAGTCAACTATTGTATATTTGAATTTGTAAAGTAATTTGTAGAAGCATTTATAATTTGGAATTGGAAATACATCTAAATACCAGTAAAACATTCTGCCTGTATACATCATTGTTATAGTTATATTTGAGTTATTGTAGATTTTTACTCTTATACTGAGTTCATATTTGTTACTGTTTTATAACACTTGTTTTGATCTTGTTTGCACTCTACAGTATCTACGTGATGGACAAAGACAATATCTACCTTTGACGTCCTGCTGGACCTGAATCCCACGGTCCTGGTCCGCTGTCCTCACTGTAAAGACACAAACGTTTATGAATTAAAAAACACACTCAAAACTGAACATAACGTTTCATATGGTGCAAGACTGTTAGAGTCAGTGACAGGTCGTGCATCCATATCAACTGTGTGTTTGTGTGTTTTTGCTCCTTCTAACTGAAGTTAATGCGTCCTTTTGGTCTGAAGTGTGCAGAACCGCTGGCTGTTTTTTGGAAAATGCTCAGTGATATGAGTGATCTCTTAAACTCTGTCCATGTTTGTAGTCAGTAAAGCAGGACACAGAGGTGAGCGTCCTCTCCTAAACACAGCGGTTAAACCTCCAGAAGAAGAAGAAGTGTGCCTCTGCTGGCTGAGTGGGGAAGCAGTGAAAATGAGTGGTTGGGCCGACAATAAGCCCGAGCGAGCAGAAGGACCAAAAGCATGCAGATGCCAACCTGTCGTCACCGCGCTGCACTCAGCGTCCCCGGCTGAGTTGACATTTGTGCAAGAGTAAGAGCCCCCTTGTCCGGGTCCCACATTGTTAACATTTATGCAGCACAGGGGGCCGTCGTGTTTCAGAGAGTAAGACACAGAATCCTCAACATTCAACCGATTGTTAAGCCAAATGAGGAATGGCGTGGGGACCCCCTTCAGTACGCAACACAAGGAGCTGCTGTCTCTGGTTGGGACCAGCAGCTCGGGGGGGAGTTTGATCAGGAACTCGGGGCAGCTGGAGAGGCCTCGCTTGTCATGAGGCGGGACATCAGGGAAGTACAGGTGGCTGATGAGGCTGTGGGGTCTCTGGGAAGATGGAGGAGACGGTCCCAGCTTCTCTGCCGTCTCCTGCTGGTCTCGGTCCGGAGGACCTCTAGCGGTCCCCGTGTCTGTCTGAGACACTTTACGCACAGAATCAGTAGGGATTGGGGTTTCTGCCTTGAGATTCGCTTCTTTGGCTGGGTGAGGATAAAGTTAGGGAGAGGAATTAGGGGTCAGAGCGTATAAGGCTACGACTCTAAACACTCAAGGGGTTAGTAGGATGGATGGATGGGGTTAGAGAGGCAGCAGCAGGAAGAGAGGGTCAACTAGACTGGAGCGGGTTATTCCATTACATTCTACCGGGTTACAGGCTAAATATTAAATATGAGGGGAGGGGACCAAGCATGAAGAGGTGGATGGACCAGATGGAGAAACAGAAAGAAAGATTAACCTTCAACAGTGAGCTGGGCGGAGGAGCTGTTCTGTCCGTGCTGGTTGGTGGCGGTGCAGCAGTACAAACCCTGGTCCGCCACGCCAACACCCCAGATGACCAGGGACAACAGGCCCTCGGCCTCAGAGCTCCTCACCCGCTCCGTGTCCGCCAGACTCTGGCCGTTATGATCCCATTCCACCCCGGTGAAGGGCCGCCCGTCGAACGAGCAGCTGAACTCCGCCTTCTCGCCGCTTTTCACCCGGACGTCGCTCATTTCCATCAGCAGTTTGGGGCTGGCTGAGAGTTTGATATCAAAGCTGCTCTGGGAGCTCGTCTCCACTGAGCTCACGCTCTCCATCTGAACCTCAACCGTCCTCCAAGACACGGAGGAACTCTCAGAAAACTCCGTTTGTCCCACGGACAGAGAGCCAAAGGTCTCTGCATGAGCCTCCAGCTGACTTACTTTAGCCTCAGCCCCAGTGCTCCACACACTAGCTGAGGCTTTGTCATCTGGGCAGTAAGAAAGAGTAGAAGAGTTAGGTCAACACATCATTCTGGTGACTTCTTCAGGTTACAGCTTGTTTTGCCAAGAGTGCAGCTGGAGTGGAGCGTTGAGCATCAGTCTGATCAGTGCGGTAGAGGACAGTGGCTGCTTTCCAGATTCAATCATGCAAGCTCGACATAAAATCAGTGCTCGAGCACGAGGAACCCGGAAAGCTAGATTTCCAAAGTTCAGCTCCATGTTTTGAGCATGCTGCATTCTTCTGAAATACAGATTCATCACTGAAGAGCTCTTCATGTAGGAAGAGAAGAGTCATGCTTCACCTGGAGGATTCACAGCTGAGCTCACGGTGAGGACATCACGCCAGCAGCAACACAAAGACTACAGCTCCTCTAACTCATGTTGCAGTTATCGTATGTATGTTTGTGCTGCATGCCCACAGAAACAAGGAACAGATCCTTCAACTGTTTGTGGTCAAAAAGAAAATGTAGAAGACTTTCTGAAGGCCGGTCGCACAAAGATGTTGTCGACATGCAGAGAAAGAAACGTCTCTTCAATTGAAATCAGTTAGAACAGACAGCAGCACAACAACAGGAGGAAACGAGAGGAAGTCTGTAAAACTAGTAACACAAAGCTGAGGACGCGTTTCATTATGAGTTCAGAGATGTAGACGAGCTAACAGCTAACAGCTAACAGCTAACTCAGACTCATGAATATATACAACTACTCAAATACAATGTGTGTTTACCGTCTCTCCACAATCAGATGTGAAGACAGTTAAAAGTTGTTTTTAGGATTTCAGGAAGTCAATATCCAGAATAAATATTTGACATTATTGATGGTAATATTGATATTAGCATTGTTGAACATGTTCATGATCTCATGTTCTCTTGTGATTATTATGTCTGTAAATGAGTAAACTTTCTTAAGTTCTAACGAAGCTATAAGTTTCCCCCTGCTTTCAGTCTTTGTGCTAAACTAAGCTAAGCTAGGCTAAACTCTGATATTTAATCCCCAGACTCTGTAAGAGACGGAACAAAGTGTCATCATCCAAAGCAGCAGACGGACAGACGGGACTGACACCTCGCCCCTTCCTCCATGAGCCATGCTGCTTCCTGTTAAAGATGCTTTCTTTGAGCCAAAGCATGCTTCACTGTACATTTGACAGGTGTTGATGTCTTCCTCTCTGGAGGGACAGAGACTCTGCAGTTACAGAACAGATGCTTTCATTCTGTTCCCACAATCTCTGGAGTCAAATCAGTTACACTTTGTTGATGAGCAGCGCCGCCGTTAGCTACCCGGCTAACGGAGAATTCCAGGTTCTGTTTCCAAATGAAAACAGACTTTAAGAGGATTTATTTTACCTGCATAGTGTTAATTTAACACGTCAGGTGTTTAGCGGACAGTCAGAGCCTCCTCAAGTAAGACCCATCTCCAGAGAAGATCCTAGTTTGACACCTGAAGCACATGCGGTGTTAATAGGGATCTGAACCTCTCAATTACTCACCGCCGATATTCAAAGTCGCAGCACATGTGACCATTCCTGCCGCGTTACTGACAGCACACGAGTAGCCTCCCTCGTGCTGCAGGAGAACTCTGGAAATGTCCAGCTGGCAGGTTTCACCGTAGTGAGACATCCTGAAGACGTCCGCCTGTCGGACCTCTCTGTCGCCACAGAACCAAGAAATCTGCAGATCTGGAGACAAACAGTTAAAGTCAGGATCATCTCACGTGTTTGAATATGGAATCACTGCAAGTAATACCACAAATATCATATAATATATCAGCTCAGAGCGTTTAAGGTCAACGAGTATCTAAGCTTCTGTATTTCTTCTTCAGACCAACAAGCCAGAGGAGGCGAGCGGTGGTCACTACCTTCCCCAGAGACGGTGCACTGGAACTGGGCCGGGTGTCCCTCTGAGACCAGGATGTCCCGCATGGGAGCGATGAGGACCGGAGCCGACACCCGAGCCACGGTTTCAACCACCACGGGAACTGTTGGACAGACAAGACGACCAACACAGAATCAATGACGGCATCTTCCACCAATCAGGATGAACTACTACATGTCAGGAGGCTGACGTAACGTTGGGCTTTTTCTTCAAATAAGATGAACATATCTTTTATATTTTAAAACATTAAATCCAAAAAAATAATGAATGGAACCAAAACACAAAGCGTCAAAACTGGAATCTGACTTTTGACATTGTTTACAGAAATGCCCATGAATATATAATGAAACATTTGCAGGAACCCCAAAAGTTAAATGTCCTATTGGAGCAACAGGTTATAATCGACGTTAGCTTTAAAGTCAAGAGTCTCTGAACCAGAACTGGGCTTTTCTTTTCTTGACCAGAAGTCCTGTTGGTCTGTTGGTGTTTAAGAATAAAGGTCTCGGTTCGTCTTAAAGCCGTCTGTAATCTCTTATAGAAGAAAAGGCAACGTGACGACACGTCTCTGTGTTTCAGTCGATCAGCTCGGTTGATTCACGGCTAAAGTTCTGCTGAAGCCGTCGTGCCTTTGGTAGCAGCGTCTCATTGTTTCCTGAATGTTAACATAGTGTTCTCGTCTTTACTCTCTCCGGAGCACCTGTTGGTTAACTGATCAATATACAAGTGTTAGAAAGCCTCAGAGTTATGAAAACAGGAAATCATGTATTATTCATTTATTATTTCATTCTGTGTCATCCTTCACTTTAATGTCTAACTACTGTTTGTGCTGTATGTTAATAATAGTTTGTTTCGTTTAATGTTAGATTCAATTTGTCTTTATTTTGGTTAATAAACCAGCTTTTAAAATGAATTTGCGCGTCATAATGTGAAGGAAAGCCTGAAAGTAAACCGTGAAACAGAGCGCAACGTCTTCCTCTGAATAAATGTACCTTCCACAGTGAGAGGGGCGGAGCTTGTGGCCTCTCCGTAGTCGTTCTTGGCTTCACAGTTGTAGACGGCGGCGTCCTCGGGGAAGACTTCCAGCAGCAGCAGCGTGTGCTCGTCTTCGTCGTGGAGGAACTTGCACTTGTAGCTGGTGGACAGAGCCTGAGAGTCTTTGTACCAGGACACCTGGGGCTTCGGGAGGCCGCTCACCTGCACCGAGAAACGGACCGACCGACCCGACGTTGCCGTCTGGGCCTGGATCTGCCGGAGAATCTGAGGAGGCTCCGGTACTGATGACAGCAGAAGAAGGTTAAACTGCAGAAATACTCCAAACGTTGTCAGCAACGGGAACATGAATTCCTACAGTTCTTAAATGTTCATCTCCATTTGTGAGCTCGTTCCTCAGGTTCACTACTCCGGGAATAAGAACCAAGAATAATTAGGAAATTACAGACTAATATTTTACAATTTAATCAAAGGCGTTCCCTTAAATTCTAGCATTATTTAAAAAATATTATAAATAGTAAATCATAATGAAGATGAAACTTTCTTCAGTGAAACTTTTCTCTTAAAAAAAGAAAAGAAAAAGTGTTCGAGTTGAACATTAAACCAATAAGTCAACAAAGGATAGTATTGATTTTCAGGTTTGTGCTGATGAAAGAGGTTAAACATTAATAACGTCATTTAAATATGATGATGTCATTATTAATTACTTCATCACCAGAACTTTGATTTCACTCATCTTCTGACGGTTTGTGAATCATTTTCAGAAGACATCTCAGGTCAAACTACTACAAGAGAGAAGTGTCTGGTCAGCAGGTCTCTTACGTCTGACGAGGAGGTTCATGGTGCTCCGGTTCTTGCCGGCGATGAAGGTGTACTCTCCGGTGTCGCTCCGGTAGGTCTCAGAGATGGTGAGGCGGTGCAGCTTCCTGATGGTGGCGTAGTTGAACCTCTCCTCCACCGAGAACTGGATCTCCACCCCGTTCCTCAGCCAGCGACCGTCCACGTCGTCCTCGTTCACATTGAACTCGAAGGTCGCTCTTTGTTTCTCAACGACCTGCAAAGACGGAGGAAAGGTGCGTCTGAATACCGGGAGTTCGAGTTCTAGTATTTCTCATAAATTCTTGCTGGAAAAATACGATCAGGAACCTCCCAGAACTCTTTTCTTTTTAGAAGATAAAATGTTTACTGGTTGCCTCAAAGGTAGAGAACATTTAAAGGAAACTACTATGTGAACTAATGAACATTAAAATCAAAGAATGTAAAACACATAATAACCGCAGGAAATGATCAGCAGTGTGGTTAAAATCTAAATGAGTTGATGGCGAGAAATCTGTGAAACAAAGTGATTTTAAACATTTGTGCGTAGATCATAATAAGAACTCACGGTGATGTGCCGGTTAGGGGGCTCTGAGATCTTGATGTCTCGTCCTTCCACTACCAGGTTGCCCTTGGACATGCTCGACCCGGCCACAGCGGTGTATTCACCGGCATCGGACAGGCGAACCGACGGCAGAATCAAGCGGTGCACGAACTTATCTGAGGTCATTTTATATCTGCAGAAAAAAGAGAGGAGATTTTCTGCATTTATTCATTTTCTTGACATATTGGTTTCATTAATACGAGTGTTTTAACAGCTGAATACGAGCTGCTGTACCTGTCGGACATCTCCAGCTCCTGACCGTCCTTCATCCACATCACCTGGATGTTCGGTTCAGAAACCTCACATTCAAACGTCGCTCTCTTCTTCTCGGTGATCTTCAGGCCCTTCAGGTCTTTGGTAAATTCAACCACGCGGGCTGCAGTGAAAAAAAGAGGGGCATCAATCAAAAGGGGTTGTTTAGATGAGATGAGATTTTATTCTTGGGGAGGCTCTACTTGTCCTTCAGGAGGTTCTACTGGTCATTGGGGGCGTTCTAAGGGTCTTTGGGGAGAGTTTACTGGTCATTGGGGAGGGTCTACTGGTCTTTAGGGGAGGGTCTACTGGTCTTTAGGGAGGGTCTACTGGTCTTTAGGGAGGGTCTATTTGTCATTTGGAGGGTCTACTGGTCTTTGGGGAGGGTCTATTTGTCATTTGGAGGGTCTACTGGTCTTTGGGGAGGGTCTATCTGTCATTGGGAGGGTCTACTGGTCTTTGGGGAGGGTCTATTTGTCATTGGGAGGGTCTACTGGTCTTTAGGGAGGGTCTATTTGTCATTTGGAGGGTCTACTGGTCTTTAGGGGAGGGTCTACTGGTCTTTAGGGGAGGGTCTACTGGTCTTTAGGGAGGGTCTATTTGTCATTTGGAGGGTCTACTGGTCTTTAGGGGAGGGTCTACTGGTCTTTAGGAGATAGTCTACTGGTCAATGGAGGGGCGGGGGGTGTTCTACCACCAAACAGCAGACAGGCTCAGTTGGAGACTAACTGGTTCAGAAAGTGGAGCCGCTAGCACCCGTTTTGATCAGGAGTAGGTGGAGACCCA
The DNA here is from genome assembly GCA_024529925.1 of Ophthalmolycus amberensis. Taxonomy (NCBI): domain Eukaryota; kingdom Metazoa; phylum Chordata; class Actinopteri; order Perciformes; family Zoarcidae; genus Ophthalmolycus; species Ophthalmolycus amberensis. Next base: position 398,886 of record JAFEUB010001534.1, on the reverse strand, counting down.
ACCTGAGCTAAAAGGAAAAAGGTTGAATCACAATGCAAGTCTTACCCTCAACATAGAGTTTAGCTGTAGTGACTGCAGACCCGGACATGAAGGTGTACTCGGCGCTGTCCCCAAAGTGAACGTTCCTGATGCTCAGAGTGTGACTGAGCTGTTTGCAGCGAGCCTGGCATCTGTCCGTGGACCGGATCTCCACGCCGTTCTTCAGCCATTTGTACGTGATTCCCTCGTAGTTAACGTTCACCTCGAATGTGACTGTGTCTTTCTCCTGAGCGTTCAGGTTCTGCAGCATCGTTGTGATGAGGATAGCTGGTAAACAACAAGAAAACTGATGGTAAGTTCACTGAAACTAAAAGGTATTGGTGAACGTTCCTCTGGAAACACTGTAAACAATGCCTTTAACTACAATGAATGTGGTGTTGCCATCAGTGACGGTAGCTAAAGAAAATAGCTTACAGCTGACGGTGAGCGTTGCAGACACTCGGTCGTTCCCACAGACGAAGGTGTACTCTGCAGAGTCGTCCCTGCTGGTGTTCATGATCTTCAGCTGGTGCAGTTTTCCCTGAACCACGATCCTGAACTTCTCGCTCATCTCGATCTCCACGCCGTCTCTCAGCCAGGTGGACGGCACGTTGAAGTGAGAAACCTCGCACTCCAACGTGGCCACCTGGGTCTCTGGGACTTTGACGCTTTGTAGGGGTTTGGTGACTCGCAGGGCTGAAGAGACAATGTCAGTGTCAATACATTTCATCCAAATATGAACAATCAGGGTGGTTCCTCCATGAGGTCAGTACAGGGAGAAGATATTCATATATCACTGAGAGTGAGATGTTTGTGTTTCATACAAATATTTGTTAGCTGTGTTACTTAAACTACTTACCGAAAAGTTTCATTTGGAAAAACGTACAAAAGGCTGAACCAAGGGCTTGGAGGCGGGGCTAAAGCTAGTGCTCCTGCTCTATGGGTCCCAAGACCATCTGAAGATCTGGATCATTTCATACTCAGAAGTAACTGACCAACGTTCATAGGAATGAAGCTGTATCCGTTTGTCTTTATACATCCATGATGTAGCTTTTTTATATATTTAGCTATTTTAGTTGAGTATTTGTTTCACATCTAACTCTCTAAAATACGTAATATTATGCTAGCTTTTAGCTTTGGTCACTATTACCTGACAAACAGCATTTAATTAATGCTTTAAGGATATTAAAATAAAGTGGTTCACGTCACGTCAAGTACCAATCTTTACTGGCATTGGATACTTAAAAACTCTCAGCTCAACAAACTTAACATTCCTACAAACAATTCATTTTCATGCAATGTGTTGTGCTATGCTAATGTACCATGCTATGGTAATGAGTTGTGCTATGCTAATGTGCCGTGCTATGCTAACACTCACACTCGACGATGAGTCTAGCGCTGCACTGGAGGTGGCCCACCACCGCCGTGTACTGTCCAGCTTTGCTGTCGTCCACATCCTGGATGATCAGCTTGTGGGTCTTCTTCTCAGAGAGCATCCTGTAGGTCCCGTTGGTCCTCAGCTCCACTTTGTTGAACATCCACGTCACCGGGATGTCATCCTCCGAGATGCCCACCTCAAACACGGCAGTCTCACCCAACAGCGATGTCACGTCCTTTGGCTTCTTCAGGATCTTGAGGGCTGTGGGGGAAAAACAGTTTTACAGTTTAAAATGATCTGTTCTCTTTGGACCTGTACTTGTTACAGAATCAGTGGTTTCTTACTTTCAACGTTCAGCCTGGCGCTTGCTGACAGTTTTCCCAGTTTGAATGAGTAAACAGACTCGTCGTGTGTGCTGCAGTTCTTGATTTTCAGGGTGTGCACCGTGCCTTTGGTTGTGATCTCGTATTTATCGCTGGACTGCATCTCAATGCCGTTCTTGATCCACTGCGCTCCCTTCACGTCCTCGTGGGTCAGCTCCAGGCTGAACACGGCCTCCTGAGTCTGGACCACGTTCAGGTTCTTCAGGGTCTTCTTGACCTTCACAGCTGCAGAGACAAACACTTGTTAGTCTAGGGTTTGGTCATTTCCATCTGTTAGGGTGATCAGCTGATCAGCTGTAAACAGCCATTGCTATGGAGAGATATTTACAAAATATTGGACCAAATTTGAAGAAGATGAATCTTAATTTGCATTTAATCATTTTGAAGATATACTCCAACATCTTGGGAGAGCATCTTGTTAGCCATCCTACTGTAAGCTATTATGTTGAGTATGTTAAGAGCTCTAGGAAGCAGTGTTCCTGTGTATGTGTTTGGTGCTTTTATTGTGGAGGATGAGACGGAAGGAGTGAGAGAGGAAAGAGGTTCTGGCGAAGTGTGTGAGGAGTGGATAAAGTTGCTGCCATCTTGGCGCAGAATACGGAGCCCCGTGCTTATTATTTTATTATTATCCTAAAGTATAGACGCAACGTAAACCTTCGGCTACACTACCATCTCTATGTGTCTAAGTCTTTTCCTCAAAAGAGTAAAAATACACCTTTAAAATACTCCAAAATCATGCAAATAAGACAAATAATGTTTGATGTATCTTGAGAGTAAGCTGGGTTTGTTTTCAAAGTAGATTTATATTTCTATGATACAACTTCAGGAAAAAACAAGCACAGATTTAACTGATTGATTTGATGTGTGTGCATATTTGATACCATGTCACTCGATAAGATTTAATGGAGATCAAACTTTCATAACTGGATATATAATTAAATATTATTAAGTACATGAAACCCTGGCTCCTTTATAAAAAACTAAAACAGGTCACGTCTGGTTTGTGTCCCTCATGAAACCTGGACCTACCCTCCACTCTCAGGGTGGCTGAGGTCCTGGAGGTGGCCACCTGGTAGGTGTACTCTCCGACGTCGGTGGGTTTGGTGATCACGATGACGAGGCGTCTGACGGCGCCGTTCACCTCGCTCATCGTGTTCTCGTTGAAGTCCACATGATGCCCGTCTTTCAGCCACTTGCCGTCAGCGGAGGGATTCGCCACCTCACACTCCAACACCGAGGTCTGGGAGTCGGCCACCACCAGATCATGCAAGGGCTTCTTAATGGCACCACCTGGTGGCAGGAGGAGGTAGTTCCAGTCAGTTAATGCTCGACCAATGGCAACAGAAGCCATCTTTAGTACAGATTCCGACTTACCTGATACGGTGAGTGAAGCGCTGCACATCTTCTCACCGGCGGCGAACATGTACTCGCCCTCCTCGTCCTTCATTGCGTTCATGACGGTCAGCCTGTGGAGCTTGTTCTTGGACTCCATCTTGTATTTTGTGCCGGCTTTGATCGGCTGCCTCTTGAAGGTCCAGAAGGCGTCGATGCCGGAGTGTGAAACCTCAACGTCAAACGTGACGTTCTCAGACTCGGAGCACTCCGTGTCGTTCATCGGTTTCACGATCTGGACAGCTAAGAGACGGAACAAGAGTCAGTCCGTTTGACTAAAGATCAACGTATCACATTTATGATAATTAACGTTTATCAGAAAGATCCGTTTTTGTTTTGGGTCTTTTGATTCTTTCACAGAAAATGTAATGATTAAAATGTGCAGCAGATGGGGCTGTTTGAGTGAGATCAGCTGTTTCTGCAAGCAGCATCATGTCCTGTATTCTAACTTTATTATTCTAGACTTCTTTGGGCTCTGGGAACATATCAATATTACACTGTAAGGATCCCAGGATCCTGCAGAGAAACTGGGAAAGATTTTTCTAAGGATTCAAAGTAAATAGCAGGATTTAATTTCCTGGTACATTGAACATCGGTTTCACAAGTAAACCGAAAGCTTCTGTGTTGTTTTCCAGTTAGGACTTCAATTTGAGAGACTTTTTAACTACCATTCCTTTAAATTTGGCATCAATCTAAACAAATCTCTCACTTCTCTTTTGAATGGAGCAGAAAATCAGTTTTTGAAGTACGACTTCTTGTGTTACTCACTTTATTAATGGTGTGCAATAATTCCTCATGACAAATTCAGATTTTTAATTATTATACATAAAACTAATTGAAAGATGCGATGAATGATTCTGTTAATTTACTCATCTCACTAAAAGTATAATCTGTGTGTAAGTTGTAAGTAGTAAACCATGCTTATACAGTATAACTTACTCTGAACAGAAAATCTGCAGCTGGTGTCGGCTCGGCCGACCACTAGTTTGTACTGTCCATCATCTGAAGCGAAGGTCCTGTTGAAGACCAGACGCTGCTTGGCTCCCTTTGCCACCACCTGGACTCGGTCGCTGGGCGTCAGCAGATTGTCGTTGTGGAACCATTTGACCGAGCTGACGTCTTGAGCAGAGATCTTGCACTCCATGACCGCTTTGGTGCCCTCAACGGCACTCGTGTCCTTCAGTGGGATCAAGACGCCAATGGCTGCAACCCAAGATAAAATCTTTAGTAACATTTTATTTTGGAGCACTAAGTCCTTTAGAAAGAAAAGACATCCAAGGTGCCTTACTCTGAATGAGCAGCTTTGCAGAGGTTGAGATGGCCTGAGCGGGAACCTCAAAGGAGTACATTCCAACGTCGTCCTTGTTGGTGTCTTCGATCAGAAGTTTGTGGATCTGTTTGTCGATAACAATGTGCACGCGGCTCGAGGCCGTGACCGGCTGTCCGTTCTTCATCCAGGTTCCTTCGACATTCTCCTGGGAGAACTTGACCTCCAGTTGAGCGATGTCGCCCTCGCAGATGGTCATATCAGTCAGAGGCTGCATCAGGGTTACGGGGCGCACTGAGACATCAAGACAAACATGTGAGGAACCAGATAAAAGCAGAATAAAAGAGCACCCTATGAACTGCAGTATTCCTGACACCCCAATCTATGACATTGATGGATTGAAAAAAACAACATGATGAAGATTCAGCCATTTTGGTACATTGTGATGCTACAAGAAAAGACATGAAATGTCCAAACTCTTAACTGGACAATTTGGCCTGAGGGTTTTCCTAGAGGTTCAAGAGGTCACAAAACTTACTTGAAGTCACCCTCTGGGAACCATGAACTCTGACACCAAATTTCATGGAAATCTGACCAGAAGTTTCATTTCATTTCTGGATAGATTGACGGGCTTTGACCGAGCTAGAAGCTCCAAACGTTAAGTTACTTCCATCACTCACATTTCATCTTCAGCGATGCACTTGTCTTGATATTGTCCACTTTGAAGGTATATTTTCCCTGGTCCTCCTTCTTTACGTCTCTGACTGACAGGGAATGTCTTCCACGGCGGGAGGACATGACGTATTTGCTGCTGGGAGAAAGCAGCTTTTCTCCGAGGAACCAGCTGCCTTCAGCGTCCTCGCGGGACACGACGCACTCAAACTCTCCAGAGTACGTCTCAGGAACCTCTGTGCTCTCGAGCTGCTCCACGATCTCCAGCAGAGCTCCTGTTTATGACATAATACAGATGGTACATCAGTGAAAAGTGAAAAGTCCATCATGCACCAGGACACAGTGACGGTGGAAATCCATGTTAAGTCACATCCAACCTGAGCAAATGCATCAGGGAGCAGATCAAGTTCATTACAGTTTCCCTGCATGATTATGTATCAACGCTGTTTCTCTTGTATGATGTGTGCATGGTGGCTGTATTTAAGTTGCTCCTCCACAAGATGTACCATTTCCTGCATAAACCAGAGGTTAACAAGATGAAGTTTATTTTTAAAGTTTTATGTGACTAACCCTCAGGACTAGGAGCCAGTGTTCAGCTGTAGTTACATGTGGGCGTATGTGTCCATCATCTGTGAAGTAGAAGTGAATGTTGAGGGACACATACCTTCCACTTTGAGCTTGGCGGTTGTGCTGATGTCCTCGTCCACCACCATGCAGCTGAATTCTGCATCGTCCCTCATGTCAATCACCAGCACAGACAGGAAGTGAACCTTTCTGTCAGAGTGCATTCTGTATTTGTCTCCGGAGAAGATCGCCACATTATTCTTCAGCCATTTGACCTTGACAAAAGGCTCATTGGTTTCACACTCAAAGGTCGCCATGGTGTCCTTCTCATTTGCGTCGACGTCCTCCAGCTTCTGCGTGAAGGAGATGACTGTCTTGGCTGCAAGAATAACAACAAACTCTTTGTTACAAAATGCACAATTCAAATGTAGAATTTACATGGATGTTGTAGGAAGTCCAGAGCTGTTACCTTGCACCAGCAGGAAAGCATGGCTGGAAGTCTCTCCGGCAGTGCTGGAAGCTTTAACCATGACACTGGCAGAATCCTCGGCTATGACGTCTCTGATCACCAGTTCACACACATGATCCTCAGGCCAGTACCAGTTAATACGATCAGACTTCTCAAGCAGAACACCATTTTTGAACCACTGGCACTCGGGTTCTGGTCTGCCGACGACTCTGACTCTGAACTTGACTTCGTCACCCTGTGCGACTGTCTGGCTGGTGATACGCTCCATGATCTTGGGAGCTTCCATGCTGGCTGAGAGCTTGACCCTCTCTGGTTTCAGAGCTTTAGCTGTAACCTTGCTGCGCTCCTCTTCCATCTTCCTCTCAGCCTCCTCCTTCGCCATGGCGCGGTGAAGCAGATCCTCCTTCGTTTTCTTCAGGAGATCCTCGTAGGACTCGTCCTTCTTACGTGACTTAAGCTCCACGGCAGTGATGGACTCGTAATAGCCTTCCTCTGTCCTGCGCTTGAACTTGCCCCTAAGCTCGTCCGATTCCTCCGTGGATTTCTCATGGACGATTCTGTGAGCCTTCTTCAGCTTGACCACCTCTTTTAGCTGAGAGTCGTCTGCAGGTTTCTCAGCCTTCACTACCTCGAATTGTACTTTTCCAGGTTCGGGTGCGGCCTCGGCTGCCTTACCCTCTGGGGCACGGCGCAGATGAGTTCTGAAATCCTCTTTCTGTTGAATCTCCAGCTTCACGATGTGCTCGGCTGAGCCCAAATTGTTGTCAGCTACTAATTTGACCTCTCCAGAATCATAGGATTTGATTTCAGTGATCTCCAAGTAGTAAATACCATCGTAACGAAGTCTGTATCTCTTGCTCTTGCGGATCAGTTGTCCGTTGAGATACCAGTTAACCTTGGGTAATGGATAACCGGTCACTCTGCAGCGGAATCGTGCTGTGTCGCCCTCCAGCACTCTAGCTGGTTCAGGAAGGAGGACGATCTCAGGTTTCATTTTGTCAGTATCTTCCTCAGCAGTGACTCCGTAGGGTCCTCCCTCATGAGCCATGCGTTCAATCTCTTCGATTCGGTGTGCTCCCTTCCTGCCTTCAGGGAGCTGACTCTCCTCAACAAGACCTTTCTCGTCCTTGACGATCAGAGTGGCCGAGTTTTGGTCAGCTCCGAACTTGTTCGTGGCTCTGCAGGTGACGACGCCGCTGTCTCTGGCGTAAGCGGATTCATAGTCGAGACTGCAGTAGCCAAATTCATTGACCATGCGCAACCTGTTAGCAGCTTCCAGGGGTTTGCCGTCGTGCAGCCACTCCACCATCATGTTGGGGTCACCGATAGGGGTCAGTCTGCACTCAAAGTGAGCCGGACCAAAACGCTTCATTCTGATGGAAGTCAGCTTCTTCTTGAACTGTGGTTTCTGTTGCTTCTCTTTGTCGTAAAGGTCGCCCTCCTCCCACTGCTCTTGACCATATCGCAGATGAAGGGGCTCCAACACGGGAGGGGCGATCTCCTTGGCTTTGTAGGTTCCTTTGGGGATAATGAGCTTCCTCTCTGGTTCAGGTTCAACATAGTCCACCTCAACGTTGACTCTGCAGCGAGTGGTGTCTCTGCCGGCCTTGTTGATGGCTGTAGCTGTGTACCAGGCGCTGTCTGAGCCAGCTGTTGAGGGAATCTGGAATTTGGCATCTCCTCTCGTTCCTTCAACCCTGGCAGATGGATTCATCAGAATATCTTCAGCATTTTCAGATCTTATATATTCTATATCCTCAGACGTTGTGAGATATCTCTCAATGACTCAGCTGACTACAGACTTTATCATAGTGACCAGGCAGAAAGTGTGAAGAAACCCTATGTTTTACCTCTCAGTGAGATTGTATGTGTCGTACATAGTGTTCAAGGACAGAACAAGATATTCTGTCTGCAAGCTCAAGATAATGTGTAACTCGTCAGTTCTCTCTTACTGAAAAATCTCCGGTGTATAAAACACGGCTTCTCCTCTGACCTCGGCTCATTTGTGCTTCTTGACGAGTCAGTTTTGAGGCAATCAAAGTAAAAACATCATCAAATATGAAATCAAAGTTCAAATTATTGGATGAATTGTTCCAGACAGGGATGAGGGAAATTGATTGTAAACATTGGATGTCATTTAAATGAAAATACTGAATAACTCAATTCATAAATACTGATAACACAGCCAATAGAAAACATACCTGATGTGTGGGTGCTTGTGTGGGGTGATAATATCACTGTTTTTCAGCCAGACGATGTCAGGCAGAGGGTTTCCAATGGCTTTGACAGCCAGTTCAACCAGAGTGCCCTGTTTTACACTGATGTTCTTCAGCTTCTCAATGAACTGAGGGCGCACTAAGGTTTCTTTAGCTGAAAAAGAAAGAAAATGAATTGGAACCTTAAAGTCAATAAATGTTAATTACAGTGGTGGGCCGTCAGGGCCAGCAAGGCCTTCTCTGCTGGCCTAAACAGAATCACAAAGCTATATATATTATATAATTTATTAATGTTTCTTAAATACTCTACATGTATTATAATTTATAAAAATATTTCCCCATTATCTTATTTTCTCATTGCACAGCTCCTGTCTTCCTCAGTTGCTCTGCTTCCAGTGCAGCTTGTTTTAAGTAGAGCTTTTATCCAATCAGATCTCACCTCTGTGTCTCTAGGTAGAACAGAGGCCCGAGGCCTGCAGACTCTCAAGTGCATCCATGTGCACTTTAAGTGAATAGGGACGATGTTGTTGATTGTCATAGTGTTCAACCAATCAGATCTTTAGTTTGACATGTTGGGCGTATTCTTTGACGTGTCAGAGCTGCTAGCTGGCCTACAAGTACGTGATTGGTCAGTGGGCTAGCCTGACATGTTGGGCGGTGACAATCCCAAAATCTGCTGCCTCTGTGGAGCAGACATGTTCAGCCTCAAACATATTAAAACGTATTCAAGAAATACAACTGGGGAGACTCCACTGTCTTCACTAGCGTCCATGAATGGAGGACTTCTTACTGGAACTAAAACACACGGATGTACTGAACAGCTGTGAGATTAAACTCTTTGTTAACAAAGAAAGGAGGATGGAGTTTGTCTTTAAATAGTGAACAGCAGCTCTGGTAAGTTAAATGCGTTTGTTTTTACATCTGCAGTAGCTTTAATATGCTTGTTTATATATTATTATTTGTACAACTTGTTTTTATGAAGATTTCTGTTTGGTTTTATATGTGATAGGAACCATTGTTACGCCCAATGTTGCGCTGGGGACATATTTAACAGGCGCCAGTGCTGGCAACTTGGTGACTTTCTCACTAAATCTGGCGACTTTCCAAACCCTCATGGAGACTTTTATTGTCAAAAGCTACTAGTGACACATCTAGAGACTTGTTCTGGTGTTTTGACGTTAAAGCTCGTACGTTCTGCTCTGTGGTGAACGAGCAGCGGGAGCTGCTGTGAGCATCTCCCCCGCCGCCCACAGAAGCCTCGCGCTGCAGTCAGAGCAGAGAGGAGACGCACTCTATCTATAGGTGTTGGCTTCATTTTTACACTAAACAAATAATAACCGTAGCTGTGTTTCAGCTGCAGGACAGCAGTGAAGGCCCAGGTATAACATGCACGGCCCGCCACTGGTTAATTAGTATAAGTGTTAACAGGAAGTCCATAGTGAGTTGCAGTCGTACCATCAACAGTAAGAGTTACAGAGACTGAAGTCCGTCCAGCTCTGTTCTGAGCGACGACTGTCCACTCTCCAGAGTCTTGTGGGAAGGCCGGGACGATGATCAAGGACTGGACACCGTCCTCTTTGACCACTATCTTGTGGGTGTAGTCATTAACCACTTGTTGTCCTGAGGAGGCGATGTACGGATATTGGTTATTGTGAGGACAACAAATCTCATGCAAGAACACTTTAATGAGGGAGTACTAGTTTTTTACTCACCATTGTGGAACCAGTATGTGTCGGGCATCGGTCTGCCTACGACCTTCAGGTCGAATCTGGCAGTTTGCCCCTCGGAGCATTTACATGAGGAAGGTTTCAGGACAAACACAGGCTTGTACAGTCTTTCCAGCTGAGCCTCGTCCGTCTCGTCGAGTCGGCGGGCTGGAGAACGTCCGGGAGAACGACTGGAAGAACGTCCGGGTGAGCGGCTCAGAGAACGAGGAGAAGTGGATCTGAGAAAGCAGCAGAGTCGTCAGTATCGAGGTCAATCGTTAATCACCGGGGAGCCTCCAGACTGACATGTGATCCTCACCTGATCCTCTGCATCGCTGGCTGTGGCGTGTATCTCTGAGGGGTCACAGCTCCGGACGGCTCCACATAGAGCTTCCCAGAGCTGACGCCGTTTCCCTTCATGTTGGAGGCGAAGGCGGTGTACACGCCCTCATCCTCCGGTAGCACCACGGGCAGACGGAGGCTGGCTCGTCCGTCCTGAAGAACCTCCATCTGGTAACGGTCGCCAGGCCTGATACGCTGGCCGTCTTTGTACCAAGAAATCTGGGAGAAGACAAAATGTTACTGTCAGACTACTGTGGATACACATGTCTAATTCAAATTTCTATCTTTAACCCCAATTTATTTAAAAATGCAGCACCTTGGGGAGCGGTATTCCAGCCATCTTGCAGTGGAACGTGACGCCCATCCCGTCCATGATCCTGTAGTTTTTGACAGGAGTGTCGAAGGCGGGCTGTACGGCCTCAGTGGGGTCAGCAGTCACCATCAACTCTCCGTCCTCTGTCACTATCTCTCTGTAGGTAATCTTCATAATGCAGAGTTCAATCTCATGCATGATCCTCTGCTCAATGACAGAAAGATGGAATTCCTGCAGATGAAATGAGACGTTAGAAGTTTGAACTTGACTTGCTCAGGTACTCAGGAGTTCTTTGTCAGTAATTTCATTGTTTTAACGGTCAATCAGGTTATCTAAATATTGGCAAAGTCAGAGCAGCCAAGTAAGTGTTTGAATGAAAAGAAAACATTGTAAATGATGCAGGCAAACTTGATCACATGTTTAGAAAGTGAGTCCATCATGTTGGGCCGTGCATTTTACACCTGGGCCTTCTGAGCCGTCCTCCTACACTTGAACCTGCTCCTAATGACCTCATGATGGCGCCACAGCTACGCTTATCTGTTTCTATGGTGTAACATCACGTATTCGTATTAAACCGTTCGGTACGAGGCTTACGAACCGAACAATACGTTTGAATAATACTAGTGCGTTTGGAAAATGCAGAAGCTTAAATTGTGGGAAATATAATGTTTTGGGTGGACTGAGCTCACCTAGGAGACAACGGACTGTGACCTCTGAACCCGGAACAATAACAAAAAACAGCTGATGCACCGCACTTCAGGGAGGCTAAGCTAGCTTAGCGGGGAAACAACTGCGGCACACAATCTACGAACTCTCCCCGCAGCGTTTAGCTGTTCCTACTGATTCAGACAGGCTAAAGCAATCGCCACAGAATCCACATTTCTCCAGACCATCATTCCTGCTTTATAAAAAGAAAACAACAGCCCGAACGGATTCTATTGTCCGGACAATAACCCTGCGCATGACGGGATGCTTCGTAATTAATGGACAATGCATATAGTCCAAATCAATGTCATGAACACAATGACAAGAACAAACTCACAAGAACCAGTCACATGTATTCATGTGACAACAAAGCAACAAATCAACCCAGCAGACCTGCAGCGCTAAAGCACGTATTCATCCGCACACTGAAGAGCACGAGACAGTAGCTGTGCAAAGAGAACATAAGATAATGGGACAAATATTATAATACATATAGTGTATTTAAGAAACATGAAATGATAAAAGAGCTATGACTTTGTGATTCTGTTTAGGCCAGCAGAGAAGGCTCAGCTGGCCCTGACAGCCACCACTGATACAACTTTGACCTGTTGGCTCATGATGCTCGTACCTGTCCAGAGATAATGGTGGTGGTCATCTGCTGCATGGTCGTAATGACAACGGGAGGAACGTCTCCCACTTTGGGCTCCTGCACCATGGCTGTCATTTCAGTCTTAAAGGTTGCTTCCTGTTTCTTCATGTAGACTTCGTATTCATCTGTTAGCAAAACAAAGCATTTCATGTCACAAGAGCTCAAACAACTTATTTCTTTGATACATCCTGACATCAGAGGAGAAGAAGTCATCTGTGATTCCTGTTCTGACATGACTTCTTCTCCTTCTGTCTTACTTCATTAACATGGTGAAGTCGATGGAGATGTTTACGTACCTTCGTCCAGCAGACTGGCGGAGGCCGAGACTTCTCCGAGCTGGTTCTTGACAAAGACGGAGTATTCTCCGGCGTCATCGGCAAAGGTCATGGAGATCTCTAACTTGCATTCTCCAGTCTCCTTCTTGTAGGCGACTTTGTATCTGATGGACCGCGCAGGAGAACGAGCGCGTTAGAGGCAATGCAATGATGGTGAGTGGCCACTGGAGGCAGCAGAGTTCATTACATTTAACAATCAAATGATTTGTCACATTTTGTCCTGAGGGTCACTCAAGAAAAAAATCACAGATCGAGCAGCAAAACAAGCTCAAGAAATGTTAGGAAGAGGAAGGGAAGACCATCACAGTAGAAGTTAGGAGAATACTATTTCTACTATTTTAGTGTAGAAACTGTTTCCCTTTCAATTCCCTAAAAGAAGCTTTAAGGTTAGAATAATGTTGTTCCACACGGTCGAACTGTAAAATGGATATTGCATGTCAACTTGAGTTAAATATTCAAACCCAAGAAAGTAAAAATGTGCAGAATCATTAATAGATAATAATAAATAAATCACATGAATCTTCCTCGAGGAACCATGAAGAGATATGACATACCTGTATCCGGTAGTGAGCGGTATCCCGCTTTTCTTCCAGATGATGTGAGGTTTGGGGCTTCCCCCGACTTGACATTCAAACAAAACACTTCCTCCTTCCACCAGCTTCTGGACGGTTGGCAGCTTGATGAAGAAGGGAGCGGCGGCCGCAGTGTCTGACTCGGCCACGCTCACGTGAAGCGTGCTCTCCTCTCTGGCTTCTTCAGTTACTCTGAAAATACAAAGTTCTTTTAGAATCAATAATGTCCTTAACAACAGTTAGAAAAGAAAGAAGCTGAAAACATCCTCTCGTGACTTAATGTTGAACCCGTATATACTGTATATATGCAAACTTTAAAGGAGCTTGATCGACTCACAGCTTCTCAGCAGTTTCAACATGTTCGGTGACGACAGCGATCTCCTCTCTGCTCTCGATGTCCTCGGACACTGGAGGTAAAAAGACAATAATATCTTTATGGAAAGATGAAATCTCATGTGAAAACAGAAGAGACCCCACAAAGAAACCTCAACGGTCTCAAGAGGTGGCTGCACATTCAGAGGGGCATTGAAAACGTCTTATTTACAGTCAGTCACATGGAATGCAAGCTGTTGATTATTGGTGACTGATGTTCCTCCTGTTCGTACTGACCCTGGACCAGCAGGTAGCAGGAGGTGCTGACGGTTCCCGCCTCGTTTGTGGCGGTGCAGGTGAAGCGTCCGCTGTCTTCGGCGAATGCCTCGCGGATCACCAGCCGGGCGAAGCCGCTCACGTAGCTGATCTGGAAGTCGATGGAGGTCTCGATCTTGTAGTCCTCTCTGAACCACATGATGACGGGAGACGGGTGACCACTGATCTGACACTCCAGGGTCACCGACTCGCCCTCCGTCACGTTTGTGTTCTTCAAGCCCTGCACACAAAACAAAAACTTTTAGAAAATGTTTTCCCACAAGGGCATGAATATATTCAATGGGTTTTGAGGGAAGACTAGACCACTTACCGACACCAGAGTGGCCGGGATCACAGCGCCTCCTGCAGAAGGTACGGCTGCTGCCTCCATCACCTGTCGAAGGGTCACGGATGGGTTAGCACCGAAAATACACGACATGACACAGCTAATCAAACACACACTGGACAAGACTTCAGACTTGTTATAAACATCCAACATGTAAGGAAAAGACGACACAGCAGATGGATGGATGAGGGGAAGGCTGATGCACTCAAGAGGTGAGAATGAGGTTGTCAGTGGCGTCGATGAGCATGTTTTTATTAGAGAGATATTAAATCCTGGATTTTAACACAAATCAAGAAAACCTGACTTAAAACTAGACTAAAGGTTGGAGGAGACCTGTAGAAATTTGGGGTGGTGCTTAAATCAAAAGGGCCAGTAAAAATAAAGAGATTTAAGCTCTCGGGAGAAGGAAAATTGCACTAAAAGTGCAATTTAGATTTTAGATTTCTTGTATTAAAAGTGGAATCTAAAGTACAACGAAGAAAAACATGGATTCTTTATTGCCGGTTTGGACCACAGAAGTTATCTGACCTTCATTTACTCATCAGGTTTTCTTGTCCGGTTCAGATCCAGCCCACTACACTAGGTTACAAACCTGGGCTCCCCAGTCCTCAAACACCACCCCGGTCTGTACCTCAGAGACTAAATGACTCTGGTATTGGTCTTTGAACGGTGGAGGGACGGCCTCCAGAGTCTCTCGGGTCTCGACCGTTGTCCGAGACGGACTGGGAGACTTGACGGTCCTGATGATCTTTCTAGCCGAGGATGAAGAGAACTCTTTCTGCAGAGCGGCGATCGCCGAGCCGGCGATGGAAACCTGACCGACCCAAAGAGGAGCAACAGGCACACCATCGTCAATAACACATGTTGGTTTGTTTTGGAAGTTTGTGTTAAACCACAGCATCGGGAGGAATCTAAAGACCGTTAGTTTCATTTAAGGTACAAATGAAGGGGGTTTTATTAAAGCTGTATGAATAAGCGGGTTCAGAACTGTGATTATTGATTAAGGAGGTGAAGAAAAGCATTGTTACGGCTGGATTCTTTCCGTTATTATTTCATCACTTCTACACTAAGGTTCACAACAAGTTTGCATTTTAGGCAAGCAGTAATAAGACTAAAGCCCCCCCAACAGCAACTGTAATGTCTCGTTTCTATACTGAACTGTAACACTTCGACAAACTAGCGCTTCACTGAAATAGAAGACCAATGCTGTCTTTATTTCTTCTCTCCACCTGTTAGCTTTAGCCTCAAGCAGTTAGCACATTAGCATGTAGCCATCAAGTTCATATCTACGTTAAAGGGATTTGTTTATTAAAAAAAACATTTAAAATGAATCTGGACGTTGAGTTTTTTAACTCATCTCATAATTGCTTCACTCACTAAAATACATAAAATCTTTCAGTCCTCATTTCTGTAGTCAAAGGTTCATTTAACAGGTTAGCAGGAACACAGTTACTGTTTGTTTCATTTGAAGTGATTTGAATGTTAAACTCTTTCCATGCAGGTTATTCTCTACTGCTTGCCTCATGTTGCCTCTCTTACCTCAGAGCTAGCCTCATGTTTTGGGAGAGAAACTTTAGAAACTGTGAAATGTGGAGCTGGAGACGAGGCGAGATCAGAGTCTTCTGTCGCTCTCTGAATCTGGAGTAACCAACACAGTTCACAGGAGCGTTACTACCTCAGGAAGTATACATTTATATAAATGTACTTTAGTCCTATAAGTGCTGCAAATAATCACACGGTTATCAAGAGTAATTTATGAGTATTATCTTAAAGCACTGGCAAATAATTTAGTAAATTTTCAAAACGTTTTCTCTCAGCGTGATCATTTTATTTTACGTGCCAACATCGAGGACACCCGGGAGTTATTATCATCACTGTGATAGTTATTATCATAGTTCGTCTGTTAGAACCTCAACTTGTCAACACTAGAATTTCGACGCCAACGAGCCGACATGGTTCAAACTTTTAAGATACTGAAAGGAATCGTCAGCGTACAGTCTGACAGACGTAATGTATGTGGAATCCCTCGGCACCACTACGAGAGGCCACGACCTGAAACTACAGCTACAGCACCAGCCTGGTCCACGGAAACCTTTCTTTGCAAGCAGAACACCGGCATGGAACAGCCTGAGTCAAGAACCAGTCAGCGCCTCCTCAGTTAACGCATTCAAGACCAGCAAAGGGAGAGAATGGCAACGTCATCAAAGCCTACACCAATTCTCCTACTAGTTCACCGTCCAGTCTCACGTATTGCTTTAAGAGAAAACCTTGAGACTCAACGAATTTGGGATGAGCATCAAGCCATCCCCTTGGTAAAGGGTCTCACTACTCTAACGGGTACCAGATGACTGTTACTGAAGGTGAATTACTAACGGTAAATGCGTTAAGCAGATTTGATAGGAACTCTTAATAAGTCTGATCAGAACTGTTGGGATTGTTTCTGAAGTTCCTTTAAACTTTGAAAGGTCTAAAAAATTGTTTGCCAGTTCAAAAGATGGTGATAACCAAACGGCTGTTACCAGACCGAGTTGATCGGATGATATTTCCGAGTCTCTTGGTAATTGTGTTGTTTCTTTGCTCTGGAGGCCGAGCTAACCTGAGGCCGAGTGGGTTGAGGTGTGAACCCCTGAGCAGTAGTAAGCGTTTGACCAGCCTGCGCTCTGGTTGTTGTCCAGCCGGCTCGATACTGTTGATCGACAGCGGCGGCCTGCTGGCTTAACTCTGCTTCTACAGCCGCCTGCTCTTCAGCTCCACCGCCCTCCACATGCAACGGCTGACGGACGCGAGCCAGGTCGACGGCAGCCAACACTTTGGCCACTGCCCCGGCTCTTTCCCCTCCCTCAGCCTGGAGACACAACCAGCAGCACATAGATATCAGGACATCCATGGCAGGACAGAGACAGGCAGGTGGACGGGGGTCTGGATCTAGTTTTACTTAGTTCCCTCAAAAGAACACAAACTCATTCCATTTGTCCTGAAGTCTATTCTAATTTAAAAGAAGAGCGCTTCTTGGGAAACAGTCTTTTCTGACCAATTTATTTCCAATTGTTCTGAAAATACACTCTCTTCCTGCAACAAACAGAAGCACATGTCTAAATATCACGAGAATCTTCTGAGCTTCCCGTCTTCATTGGTTGGGTTGGTGAGGTTCAGGCATGATGAGGGGAACCGATTAGGGAACATCTGAGTCAGCCAATCAGAGGCAGAGTAGGGCGGGTCATGTCCGATGATGTCATTCTGCATAATAATTAACCACGTGCTTCTACTTGTTGCAGGAAGAGAGTATTTTTGAACAATGGGACATTTTTCAGACTATTGTGTTCCAGAATACTGATTTGTTGGAACAATGTTTCCTCCGGAACTAGAAGCTCCTCCCACCTCCTCTGAAGCTCATTGATTGACATGTTGGATCTTGTTTGTTTCTGTACACAAATAGAAATACAAAAAACCCACAAATGGTGGTTTTAAGGGGAATTTCATCCAAGAACCTTAATTACTCAAATCCAGGGAGCGTAATACATGAATTACGAATGTGTTCAAAGATTTGACCCCTTGACCTCCTGTCTCTGTAACAGACAGCAGAACTTGTCACAAATCAGTCAAGATTACAGTTTACATTTTTACACACATATGCAAACTTGATTTCCTGGTTATTGAAAGCTGGATCAGAACTTACTCCTCTATTTTGTACTCTGAAGCTGAAACTCTGATCCTGGTTTTGGATCAAAATCCACTTTGTGGAGTCGTTGAGGTGATAAACTGTTAAACTGAGTTTGGAGACGTCATGGACAAAGTACTAGTGTTTGTGTGTAAATGTAATCACATAAACATTGAGGCTCATCTGTTGAAGACAACACATACTAATCTTCTGATTGACATGCAAGAAATATGACGAGTGTTTAAACAAAAGTAAAAGAGCTGACGGTGCAGGAAAGTGAAGTGGCAACCAAACTCAAGAAAGAGGCGTGAAAATGTTGAAAACAGAAAACAGAGCATCAGTGATGCGTTCACTGGTGATGATGCTCCTCCGGCTGCTGGAGGGCCAGGAGGACATCTTGGTTGAGATCACAGTGACGCTACTCGACTGAATAAGAGTCAAAGGACTGTCTGAACCGGACAAAATGGACAAAACGTCCCGGTTATGAAGTCTGAAGGTCTCTTTGTTTGGTGAAGACTCTTTGTGGATAAAGATGGAGGAGAGATCTCTACAGATGGACGATGGACTCATACACATCTCATCTGTTTGTGTCTCCTTCTTCTTCTACTGAAGACATCATCAGGTCTCCCTGGTTTAAGCTGAACTCATAACCAGATGACTTCATGTCCGAATGATGGACCTTAAGGTCACGTGGTGTCTCCGCGTGGATCCTAGAGTTACATCTGAGTCATCAGGCTTTCCCGATGACTCTGACTCCATCTCAACAGTCTGAGGCTAATAACCAAATCAAAAGTTGTTTGGTGCCCAGAAAGAGAAAAGTGTCGACACAATATGGTCAAAAACAGACCTGCGTGACGTGATGGTGAGACTCACCCTATGAACATGTGATCACAGACATGTGGAGCTGATAGGGACACACTTTCAAGGGTCTTTTTCACCTTTAGATTGATAAGAAGATCAACAGAGCAGCGCTGGGGCCAACAAAGATGTACAGAGATATTCAACTACAAACAATATAAGATCATAGGAAACTAATTCTAGATTGATGGAGAGGGGAGGGGTCTTTAGATCCAGTCCAACTGATGAGATGATGGACGTTTGTAGTTTTCTCGTCCAGCTAAACAGAATTAGTCACATTTCAAACAATGAGACGGAAACAGAACAAACAGAACCCTCAAACCCTCATCAGGACCAGATATTAAACATATAAAACACGTCATTATGTCGTGTCACTCACATATTTGGGAACAAGTAAAACAAAAGTTCAACACTTACTCCGGAGCAACTTGTTCAACAAGAAGCTCGGCGGTTTGAAGAAATATTTTGCTTTTATTTCTCTTTCTAAAAACTCAATTTAAAAATGTCACATTAAGAGTTTTAGTCGAGAGAAGTCTGATTTTCTAATTAACCTCAACAGTCAGAGATTTCCAGGATTCACCATCTAGTGGTGTGTTGAGGAACTGCAGCTCCACCCATTGAACTTCATTGACAGGCTTTTAGCACGACACCTCTCAGCCAGACTCCACATCCTTACTTTCAGAATACTTTAGAAACGGGACTTATATTCTACAACAAACATTTCTACCAGTGATTTTTCTGTGTGTCTGTTTTTAAAAATCTCGACAAACACCGTCTGTCCTCCAGGTTTCTCAAATTGCTCCCTGGGTTCAGTGACCACCAGATGGCAGCATGGACCCCACTCAGCCCTCCTCACCTCTTTGACCCCGGTGACCTGCTGCTCCCAGTGCTGCTCCTGGCCCAGCTGGGTGACGGTGCTGCTGGTCCTACTGGTCATGCTGCTCATGCTGCTCATGCTGGTGTAGCTGGCCTCGGCCACAAAGTCTCCCTGCTTCCAGGGCGGCAGGACGTCGCCAGCGGCGGCCACCAGCTTACGGACGGTGATGGGGGATTTGACCGGCCTGATGGAGGAGACCGAGAGTCTTGAAGAGGGAGAGGCAGGCCTGCAGATGGGGGATGGAGGTCTGGTTACAGGCCTGTAGGGGGACATCATCGCCCCGCTCACTGATCCTAAATCTCTTTACTACAATCACTAAATCTCTGACTGTAAGATCTCAAATAAAAGCTGTTACGTAGTTAGTTCGTGAGTTCATGCATTTGTTACCTCTAGACTAGATTACTGTGATTCCTTATTATCAGGCTGCTCTCAGAAGTCTCTTAAATCTCTCCAGTTGATCCAGAACGCTGCCGCTCGTGTACCAACAAGAACTAAGAAAAGAGATCATGTTACTCCTGTATTAGCTTCTATGCACTGACTCCCTGTAAATCTAGAATATAATTTAAAATACTTTTACTTACCTACAAAGCCCTGATTGGTCAGAAACCATCATATCTTAAAGAGCTTATAGTACCGTATTATCCTACTAGAGAGCACCATCATATCTTAAGGAGCTCGTAGCACCGTATTATCCTACTAGAGAGCACCATCATATCTTAAGGAGCTCGTAGTACCGTATTATCCTACTAGAGAGCACCATCATATCTTAAAGAGCTTATAGTACCGTATTATCCTACTAGAGAGCACCATCATATCTTAAGGAGCTTATAGTACCGTATTATCCTACTAGAGAGCACCATCATATCTTAAGGAGCTCGTAGTACCGTATTATCCTACTAGAGAGCACCATCATATCTTAAGGAGCTTATAGTACCGTATTATCCTACTAGAGAGCACCATCATATCTCAAGGAGCTTATAGTACCGTATTATCCTACTAGAGAGCACCATCATATCTCAAGGAGCTTATAGTACCGTATTATCCTACTAGAGAGCACCATCATATCTCAAGGAGCTTATAGTACCGTATTATCCTACTAGAGAGCACCATCATATCTTAAGGAGCTTATAGTACCGTATTATCCTACTAAAGAGCACCATCATATCTTAAGGAGCTTATAGTACCGTATTATCCTACTAAAGAGCACCATCATATCTTAAGGAGCTTATAGTACCGTATTATCCTACTAAAGAGCACCATCATATCTTAAGGAGCTTATAGTACCGTATTATCCTACTAAAGAGCACCATCATATCTTAAGGAGCTCGTAGTACCGTATTATCCTACTAGAGAGCACCATCATATCTTAAGGAGCTCGTAGTACCGTATTATCCTACTAGAGAGCACCATCATATCTTAAGGAGCTCGTAGTACCGTATTATCCTACTAGAGAGCACCATCATATCTTAAGGAGCTCATAGTACCGTATTATCCTACTAGAGAGCACCATCATATCTTAAGGAGCTCGTAGTACCGTATTATCCTACTAGAGAGCACCATCATATCTTAAGGAGCTTATAGTACCGTATTACCCTAATAGAGAGCACCATCATATCTTAAGGAGCTTATAGTACCGTATTACCCTACTAGAGCGCACCATCATATCTTAAGGAGCTTATAGTACCATATTACCCTACTAGAGAGCACCATCATATCTCAAGGATTTTTTGTACCGTATTATCCTACCAGAGAGCACCATCATATCTTAAGGAGCTTATAGTACCATATTACCCTAGTAGAGACCTACGATCCCTAAATGCGGGGTTAATTGAGTTTCCTAGAGTCTTCAAAAGTAGGATGGGAGCCTATCGTAGGATGGATCATGGTTTTACCTGTACCATGGTCCTGCTGACACCCACTGATACTATTATTATTATTATTAATCACATTTCTGTTACTATTACTGCTTTTATAATCATTATTATTCTACTATATCCACTGCTGCTGTTACTATTAGTTGTCATAATTTACACTACTCTCATTATATGACAAATTTATGTCATACGCATTGAATGTGTTATAACTCTGTTATGTTGACATCTATTGCACTTCTGTCCATCCTGATAAAAGGACCAACTTGAGGCTCCACCCACCTGCCGGGTGTCGGAGTTGGTGCCTTCACGTGTCTGACAGGTGACGGCGACTGATGGCGTCCTCCGGTCACCTTGGCCACCAACAAGGACTGAGTCGGGGACCTGGACATGGGTTTGGGAGGAACTCTGGGTGGAGTCTTGTGAGCCAGCAGCTGAGTCAGCTCGGCTCCCTCCACCTGCATCTCCATCATGGCGGTGGCTTGGAAACTGGCCTCCATCCTCTGAGGATGGACCACAGAGAGAGAGGAGGTTAAATTCCATTAAAATATTATGAACTAGAATAAAATCATATTTGTGGATTCTTTCGAACCTTTTCCACTCTGGTCTGACGGGTCTGTGAAATCTGAGAGGTTGAAATCACAGTCTTCGTTTTCTTTGCTGGGACGGCCTCTTCACCTGAACACACACACACGTTTAGTTCAGTGGGATTAAAGGACTAGACTGAAATAAGAAGATGTTAACATGTTCACAGTATCCAAAAACCACAAATGCACAACTCAAATTCATGTTTCATCTCACTGATTCAAATTTAAACTGAATTAGTATTTCATTTCATTTATAGATTTATTATCATATATATATATGACTTTAATATCAGGGGACTGGAAGATGCATCACACACTAAAAAATAAGCTTTGGGATTTTTCCTCTTTTAACGAAGCTAGACTGTTTTAGTAGAGACTTTAAAAAGGCCTCACCCTGAACCAGCAGCTCACAGGTGGAGGTGGCTCGTCCACTGCTGTTGGAGGCGGTCACAGAATATGTCCCAGAATCCTCGGGGAAAGCCTCGGCGATCAGCAGACTGTACAGCTCTCCCTCCTGGAGAATCCTGAAGTCGGCCGAGCTCTGGATCTCGGCTCCCTCTCGGTAGAACTTCACGGCGGGCGGCGGGATGCCGGAGACTCGAACGTCCAGCTTCACCCGGCTGCCTTGTCTCACCGTGGAGCTCTGCAGCCTCTGGAGGAAGTTAGGGGGCGCTGTCTCAGCTGGAGGGTAAAAATATTATTATTGATTTAAAGTGAAGCTCAAAACCAGATTCATGATATTGTGTCTCGTCTCAGACATCAACCAGTACTTATCAAATGGAACACTGTTATTTATAAATGTGTACTTTCAAAGCACTTCACTAATACTGAATCACAATCCATCCAATAATTGAGACATTTCAGTCTGGAACTAAGTGGCAGACATTAGCATACAATACAATTATGGAGTATTTAAATAAAAGTACAATAGAAGACTGCATGTAGTGGACTCAATTTAAGCAAATCTGAATGGATCTTATCAAATTGTTAGCCATAGTAAGTTTTATCTAAGGATCTAAAGTAAGTTTTTAGATTACAACATTTTGAACGGATTCAGTCAGGTTTCAGGATGCACCACAATGCGGAGTCAAAACTTTATGTACTTAATACGGTATTTTGACTCATGAAGCCAAGATGTTTTGCTGCTATTGTCTCCTGTGGTGTACCCCAAGGCTCCATCTTAGGCCCGATTTCATTGTCATTATAATCTCTTCTACTGGCGTCTATGTATTAGAAAATATAACATCCCTTAATGTTCCTACGCTGATGACACGCAGCTCTATTTCCCCTAAAAACTGAACACAATACATGATCGAATGCTGGATGGCCAAAATACTTTTGAACTGAAGTCTTCTTCTCTTATACCTGAGCTCTCACCTGTAACGAGGAGTTCAGCGGTGCTCGTGGCTTGTCCAGCTCCGTTGGTGGCTCTGACAGAAAACCTTCCGCTGTGTGCGGCGGTCACGGCGGGGATCCTCAGAACAGCGCGGCCGTCGCTGAACGAGATCTGAATGCCGGGCAAAGCCGCAGCGGAAAGAACCTGACCATCACGAAACCAACTCACCTCAACTGGAGAACCTGCAGAGGAGCGAAGAACCAGACCTGCTGTCAGAGAACAACAACCACCGGACCTCCAGAACACTGAGCAGGTGACCTGATGATGGTTCCAGTTAACTTCTAGTCAAAGACTTGAAGTACAAAATATCATTTGATTTTTTATCTGATTATTCTCAGGATTAAGGAATGTGAGAATAAAGTTTGATTTTTAACAACAACATTAAAGAGATAAAAGATTAGATTAAAGTTTGAATCTTAGAACAAAAAATTACATTTAAGTAAGAATTTGATGGAAGAAAAATGAAAAACAAAAAAAAGAAATTTCGATTTTGGGATCAAAAATGATTATTGAGTTTAGATTCCAACGTAAAAGAAATCTCTAAACCTGGTTAAAGACAATAACACATTTCAGAATTTTTCAGAGTAAATAGTTAAAGTCGATAATTTGAATTCTTCATATTATTTTTCTCCAAATATGACAATTATATCAAAAAATTGTTTATTGTCGTGTTGCCTTTATTTTGGTAAAAGTTACTATTTAATGTCAGAAAGTCCATGAAAGCCCATGAAAGCCCATTTAAACACTTAAATGCCTTCACACAAGACAATGATGTGACTTTGACAAATAATAAAGATGAAACAATGACCGATTTTTCTTCCTGAAGCAAAAAGTTGATTTCCTTAAAAATAAAGATTTAGAGATAAAATAGATCTTAAAAACGGTGATGATGCTCAACGATCAGGAAGTGAAGTAAACATGATTTACTGAAACATGTAAAATTCTCTGTTTCAGTCTTTGGACCACTATTGGAAATGTTTCATTGACTTTGTTCTCAACGTAAACAGTTGCGGTTAGTGAATGAATCTCATTGGCTGACTGGTTGTCACCTGTATACAGGTAATTCAAACTCCATGTCACAGGCTCAGGGGATATTTCACTATGAGGAGAAATTGAAGTCATATCTTTATGAACATTGAGGTTTCATGATCATGACACATTCTGGACTACTTATCTTAGTAGTCCTTATCCTTATCCGTATCCTTATAGTACTTATCTTATTGTTGAACTTTGTTTTGGACAAATTTAAAGAATAAAAATGCAGAACAGTTTTCTCAGACACGATAAACAAAATGAGAGTTTGTGTTGAACCAGAATGAACAGAAAGCTTTCTTACCACTAACTTGAGCCTCGAACGTCGCAGCACTACCCTCTAGTGCCGCGACGCTCTGCAGCGGCTGCGTGAACGTCGGCGCCTGTGTTGACATGTTGGAGGTCATCCTGCAGACAAACAGAAAGAAGGGTGTTCCAATTATTCATCAATCAGCAGCTTCAAAACATTCATCAAATCAAAGTCTTCAGTCTGACCGACACATCACAGTGTGGCTGTGTGTTAAACTGACGAATCTGATTAGAAGAACTTCCTGTTGTCTTTCTTTCAGTTTCTGAAACACAGAACACATTGTTGTCCCACAATTCATCTCTCTAAGAGACGACCTAATGTCCAAACACCAAGAACCAACGGCGACAAACACTGTTCATTCAATGAACATCAGCAGTAAACAGACCCGACTACTGAAATATCAATAAGTTATAGAATCTATAACCCCGACTATGATTCTGAAATATCAGTAAATTATAGAATCTATAACCCAGACTATGATTCTGAAATATCAGTAAATTATAGAATCTATAACCCTGACTATGATTCTGAAATATCAGTAAATTATATAATCTATAACTCCGACCATGACTCTGAAATATCAGTAAATTATATAATCTATAACTCCGACGATGACTCTGAAATATCAGTAAATTATATAATCTATAACCCCGACTATGACACTGAAATATCAGTAAATTATAGAATCTATAACCCCGACACTGACACTGAAATATCAGTAAGTTATAGAATCTATAACCCCGACTATGATTCTGAAATATCAGTAAATTATATAATCTATAACTCCGACTATGACTCTGAAATATCAGCAAATTATATAATCTATAACCCCAACTATGACACTGAAATATCAGTAAATTATATAATCTATAACCCCGACTATGACTCTGAAATATCAGTAAATTATATAATCTATAACTCCGACTATGACTCTGAAATATCAGTAAATTATAGAATCTATAACCCCGACTATGACTCTGAAATATCAGTAAATTATATAATCTACATACCCCAACTATGACTGAAATATCAGTAAATTATATAATCTATAACCCAGACTATGACGCTGAAATATCAGTAAATGATATAATCTATAACCCCGACTATGACTCTGAAATATCAGTAAGTTATAAAATCTATAACCCCGACTATGACTCTGAAATATCAGTAAGGTATAGAATCTATAACCCCGACTATGATTCTGAAATATCAGTAAATTATATAATCTATAACCCCAACTATGACTGAAATATCAGTAAGTTATAGAATCTATAACCCCGACTATGACCCTGAAATACCAGTAAGGTATAGAATCTATAACCCCGATTATGATTCTGAAATATCAGTAAGTTATATTATCTATAACTCCGACTATGACTCTGAAATATCAGTAAATTATATAATCTATAACCCCGACTATGATTCTGAAATATCAGTAAATTATATAATCTATAACCCCGACTATGACACTGAAATATCAGTAAGTTATAGAATCTATAACCCCGACTATGACGCTGAAATATCAGTAAGTTATAGAATCTATAACCCCGACTATGACGCTGAAATATCAGTAAGTTATAGAATCTATAACCCCGACTATGACGCTGAAATATCAGTAAGTTAAAGAATCTATAACCCCGACAATGACGATGAAATATCAGTAAGTTATAGAATCTATAACTCCGACTATGACTCTGAAATATCAGTAAATTATAGAATCTATAACCCCGACTATGACTCTGGAATATCAGTAAGTTATAGAATCTATAACCCCGACTATGACGCTGAAATATCAGTAAGTTATATAATCTATAAACCCGACTATGACGCTGAAATATCAGTAAGTTATAGAATCTATAACTCCAACTATGACGCTGAAATATCAGTAAGTTATAGAATCTATAACTCCGACTATGACTCTGAAATATCAGTAAGTTATAGAATCTATAACCCCGACTATGACTCTGAAATATCAGTAAGTTATAGAATCTATAACCCCGACTATGATGCTGAAATATCAGTAAGTTATATAATCTATGAACCCGACTATGATGCTGAAATATCAGTAAGTTATAGAATCTATAACTCCAACTATGATGCTGAAATATCAGTAAGTTATAGAATCTATAACTCCGACTATGACTCTGAAATATCAGTAAGTTATAGAATCTTTAACCCCGACTATGACGCTGAAATATCAGTAAGTTATAGAATCTATAACCCCGACAATGATGCTGAAATATCAGTAAGTTATAGAATCTATAACTCCGACTATGACTCTGAAATATCAGTAAGTTATAGAATCTATAACCCCGACTATGACTCTGAAATATCAGTAAGTTATAGAATCTATAACCCCGACTATGACTCTGAAATATCAGTAAGTTATAAAATCTATAACCCCGACTATGACTCTGAAATATCAGCAAATTATAGAATCTACATACCCCAACTATGACTGAAATATCACTAAATTATATAATCTATAACCCAGACTATGGCTCTGAAATATCAGTAAATGATATAATCTATAACCCCGACTATGACTCTGAAATATCAGTAAGTTATAAAATCTATAACCCCGACTATGACGCTGAAATATCAGTAAGTTAAAGAATCTATAACCCCGACAATGACGATGAAATATCAGTAAGTTATAGAATCTATAACTCCGACTATGACTCTGAAATATCAGTAAATTATAGAATCTATAACCCCGACAATGACGATGAAATATCAGTAAGTTATAGAATCTATAACCCCGACTATGACTCTGAAATATCAGTAAATTATATAATCTATAACTCCGACTATGACGCTGAAATATCAGCAAATTATAGAATCTATAACCCCGACTATGACGCTGAAATATCAGTAAATTATATAATCTACATACCCCAACTATGACTGAAATATCACTAAATTATATAATCTATAACCCAGACTATGGCTCTGAAATATCAGTAAATGATATAATCTATAACCCCGACTATGACGCTGAAATATCAGTAAATTATAAAATCTATAACCCCGACTATGACTCTGAAATATCAGTAAGGTATAGAATCTATAACCCCGACTATGATTCTGAAATATCAGTAAGTTATATAATCTATAACCCCAACTATGACTGAAATATCAGTAAGTTATAGAATCTATAACCCCGACTATGACCCTGAAATACCAGTAAGGTATAGAATCTATAACCCCGACTATGATTCTGAAATATCAGTAAGTTATATTATCTATAACTCCGACTATGACTCTGAAATATCAGTAAATTATATAATCTATAACCCCGACTATGATTCTGAAATATCATTAAATTATATAATCTATAACCCCGACTATGACACTGAAATATCAGTAAGTTATAGAATCTATAACCCCGACTATGATGCTGAAATATCAGTAAGTTATAGAATCTATAACCCCGACTATGACGCTGAAATATCAGTAAGTTATAGAATCTATAACCCCGACTATGACGCTGAA
Source organism: Ophthalmolycus amberensis (assembly GCA_024529925.1). Classification (NCBI taxonomy): domain Eukaryota; kingdom Metazoa; phylum Chordata; class Actinopteri; order Perciformes; family Zoarcidae; genus Ophthalmolycus; species Ophthalmolycus amberensis. The sequence continues at coordinate 370,848 of JAFEUB010001534.1, read as the reverse complement.
ATATCAGTAAGTTATAGAATCTATAACCCCAACAATGACGATGAAATATCAGTAAGTTATAGAATCTATAACTCCGACTATGACTCTGAAATATCAGTAAGTTATAGAATCTATAACCCCGACGATGACGCTGAAATATCAGTAAGTTATAGAATCTATAACCCCGACTATGACGCTGAAATATCAGTAAGTTATATAATCTATAAACCCGACTATGACGCTGAAATATCAGTAAGTTATAGAATCTATAACTCCAACTATGACGCTGAAATATCAGTAAGTTATAGAATCTATAACCCCGACTATGACTCTGAAATATCAGTAAGTTATAGAATCTATAACCCCGACTATGACGCTGAAATATCCGTAAGTTATATAATCTATAAACCCGACTATGATGCTGAAAGATCAGTAAGTTATAGAATCTATAACTCCAACTATGATGCTGAAATATCAGTAAGTTATAGAATCTATAACTCCGACTATGACTCTGAAATATCAGTAAGTTATAGAATCTTTAACCCCGACTATGACGCTGAAATATCAGTAAGTTATAGAATCTATAACCCCGACAATGATGCTGAAATATCAGTAAGTTATAGAATCTATAACTCCGACTATGACTCTGAAATATCAGTAAGTTATAGAATCTATAACCCCGACTATGACTCTGAAATATCAGTAAGTTATAGAATCTATAACCCCGACTATGACTCTGAAATATCAGTAAGTTATAAAATCTATAACCCCGACTATGACTCTGAAATATCAGTAAGGTATAGAATCTATAACCCCGACTATGATTCTGAAATATCAGTAAGTTATATAATCTATAACCCCAACTATGACTGAAATATCAGTAAGTTATAGAATCTATAACCCCGACTATGACCCTGAAATACCAGTAAGGTATAGAATCTATAACCCCGACTATGATTCTGAAATATCAGTAAGTTATATAATCTATAACTCCGACTATGACCCTGAAATATCAGTAAATTATATAATCTATAACCCCGACTATGATTCTGAAATATCAGTAAATTATATAATCTATAACCCCGACTATGACACTGAAATATCAGTAAGTTATAGAATCTATAACCCCGACTATGACGCTGAAATATCAGTAAGTTATAGAATCTATAAACCCGACTATGACGCTGAAATATCAGTACGTTATAGAATCTATAACCCCGACAATGACGCTGAAATATCAGTAAGTTATAGAATCTATAACTCCCACTATGACTGAAATATCAGTAAGTTATAGAATCTATAACCCCGACTATGATGCTGAAATATCAGTAAGTTATATAATCTATAAACCCGACTATGACGCTGAAATATCAGTAAGTTATAGAATCTATAACTCCAACTATGACGCTGAAATATCAGTAAGTTATAGAATCTATAACTCCGACTATGACTCTGAAATATCAGTAAGTTATAGAATCTATAACCCCGACTATGACGCTGAAATATCAGTAAGTTATATAATCTATAAACCCGACTATGACGCTGAAATATCAGTAAGTTATAGAATCTATAACCCCGACAATGACGCTGAAATATCAGTAAGTTATAGAATCTATAACTCCGACTATGACTCTGGAATATCAGTAAGTTATAGAATCTATAACTCCGACTATGACTCTGAAATATCAGTAAGTTATAGAATCTATAACCCCGACTATGACTCTGAAATATCAGTAAGTTATAGAATCTATAACCCCGACTATGACGCTGAAATATCAGTAAGTTATAGAATCTATAACTCCGACTATGACTCTGAAATATCAGTAAGTTATAGAATCTATAACTCCGACTATGACTCTGAAATATCAGTAAGTTATAGAATCTATAACCCCGACTATGACTCTGAAATATCAGTAAGTTATAGAATCTATAACCTCGACTGTGACTCTGAAATATCAGTAAGTTATAGAATCTATAACCCCGACTATGACGCTGAAATATCAGTAAGTTATAGAATCTATAACTCCGACTATGACTCTGAAATATCAGTAAGTTATAGAATCTATAACCTCGACTATGACTCTGAAATATCAGTAAGTTATAGAATCTATAACCCCGACTATGACTCTGAAATATCAGTAAGTTATAGAATCTATAACCCCGACTATGACGCTGAAATATCAGTAAGTTATAGAATCTATAACTCCAACTATGATGCTGAAATATCAGTAAGTTATAGAATCTATAACTCCGACTATGACTCTGAAATATCAGTAAGTTATAGAATCTATAACCCCGACTATGACTCTGAAATATCAGTAAGTTATAGAATCTATAACCCCGACTATGACCCTGAAATACCAGTAAGGTATAGAATCTATAACCCCGACTATGATCCTGAAATATCAGTAAGTTATATTATCTATAACTCCGACTATGACTCTGAAATATCAGTAAATTATATAATCTATAACCCCGACTATGATTCTGAAATATCTGTAAATTATATAATCTATAACCCCGACTATGACACTGAAATATCAGTAAGTTATAGAATCTATAACCCCGACTATGACGCTGAAATATCAGTAAGTTATAGAATCTATAACCCCGACTATGACGCTGAAATATCAGTAAGTTATAGAATCTATAACCCCGACTATGACGCTGAAATATCAGTAAGTTATAGAATCTATAACCCCGACAATGACGATGAAATATCAGTAAGTTATAGAATCTATAACTCCGACTATGACTCTGAAATATCAGTAAGTTATAGAATCTATAACCCCGACTATGACGCTGAAATATCAGTAAGTTATAGAATCTATAACCCCGACTATGACGCTGAAATATCAATAAGTTATATAATCTATAAACCCGACTATGACGCTGAAATATCAGTAAGTTATAGAATTTATAACTCCAACTATGACGCTGAAATATCAGTAAGTTATAGAATCTATAACCCCGACTATGACTCTGAAATATCAGTAAGTTATAGAATCTATAACCCCGACTATGACGCTGAAATATCCGTAAGTTATATAATCTATAAACCCGACTATGATGCTGAAAGATCAGTAAGTTATAGAATCTATAACTCCAACTATGATGCTGAAATATCAGTAAGTTATAGAATCTATAACTCCGACTATGACTCTGAAATATCAGTAAGTTATAGAATCTTTAACCCCGACTATGACGCTGAAATATCAGTAAGTTATAGAATCTATAACCCCGACAATGATGCTGAAATATCAGTAAGTTATAGAATCTATAACTCCGACTATGACTCTGAAATATCAGTAAGTTATAGAATCTATAACCCCGACTATGACTCTGAAATATAAGTAAGTTATAGAATCTATAACCCCGACTATGACTCTGAAATATCAGTAAGTTATAAAATCTATAACCCCGACTATGACTCTGAAATATCAGTAAGGTATAGAATCTATAACCCCGACTATGATTCTGAAATATCAGTAAGTTATATAATCTATAACCCCAACTATGACTGAAATATCAGTAAGTTATAGAATCTATAACCCCGACTATGACTCTGAAATATCAGTAAGTTATAGAATCTATAACCCCGACTATGACTCTGAAATATCAGTAAGTTATAGAATCTATAACCCCGACTATGACTCTGAAATATCAGTAAATTATATAATCTATAACTCCGACTATGACTCTGAAATATCAGCAAATTATAGAATCTATAACCCCGACTATGACTCTGAAATATCAGTAAATTATATAATCTACATACCCCAACTATGACTGAAATATCACTAAATTATATAATCTATAACCCAGACTATGGCTCTGAAATATCAGTAAATGATATAATCTATAACCCCGACTATGACTCTGAAATATCAGTAAATTATAAAATCTATAACCCCGACTATGACTCTGAAATATCAGTAAGGTATAGAATCTATAACCCCGACTATGATTCTGAAATATCAGTAAGTTATATAATCTATAACCCCAACTATGACTGAAATATCAGTAAGTTATAGAATCTATAACCCCGACTATGACCCTGAAATACCAGTAAGGTATAGAATCTATAACCCCGACTATGATTCTGAAATATCAGTAAGTTATATTATCTATAACTCCGACTATGACTCTGAAATATCAGTAAATTATATAATCTATAACCCCGACTATGATTCTGAAATATCAGTAAATTATATAATCTATAACCCCGACTATGACACTGAAATATCAGTAAGTTATAGAATCTATAACCCCGACTATGACGCTGAAATATCAGTAAGTTATAGAATCTATAACTCCAACTATGACGCTGAAATATCAGTAAGTTATAGAATCTATAACTCCGACTATGACTCTGAAATATCAGTAAGTTATAGAATCTATAACCCCGACTATGACTCTGAAATATCAGTAAGTTATAGAATCTATAACATCATTGTGTGGAGTTTTTTTGTTGTCGTACAGATTTATCATGAGCTGGATGAAAATGTGCTGAGTGTCTCTGAAGGTTTTAGTTACAGAAAAAAGAGACCGGGGCTATAAATGTGAGGGGGCAGAGCCTGTTGGAGGGCAGATGATGCTGAGGGACGGCAGCAGCTGGAGGTCAGCTGCATGTTAGTCATCAGAAGAGAAGAACTCAGTTTAAATGATCAGTAGAGTTCAGACAACACAATGAGCTCCTCGATACAAACGAATCTAAGTGAAGGATATTCTCTCATATTAACACAAGCAATCATTTCGAACCATTACCATCAAATTCATCAGTTTTAATCAATCAAAGCTTTTGCAACAACAAAAACTAAAAGTATGAAAACATTGCAGGGAAAAAACAACATTATGAACAGAAACGAGACGACGTGAAGAAGAAGTAGAAGAAGAAGCAGAAGCAGGACAAAACTGAATGAAATGATAAATGTTCTTGTATTTCTCTTTTCTAGTCTCCACCACTCAAAGCTCTTCAACTCTACATGTCATCAGGAGGAGGAGGAGGAGGAGGAGGAGGAGGAGGAGGAGAAGGAGGAGAAGAAGAAGAAGAAGAAGAAGAAGAAGAAGAAGAAGAAGAAGAAGTAGGAAAAGTCTGAATGAAAACAATGATGGAACGAAACAATTCAAAGTACTTATTAAATATCAGGACCCTCCTGAGACCTCAGTATAGACCAGGACTCCCTGAGACCTCAGTATAGACCAGGACTCCCTGTGACCCCTCTGCTCAGGAGCCACATTTAGCTTCAGCTGGCCTCCTTTCACCAGCTGCTCAGACCAATGAAGAATATAATGATATATATCATATAATATATTATATAACGGATACTAGAATATAATATACATTATAATATTCAATGTCTTTGATATAAAAAGGCTCATTGTTACATCTCCTCTGGTTCAGTGCGCTGCAGTTTATTCAGCGATATTACAGATAAAGTGTCGCTCCGTCTCAAATCTTAAATAAATAAACTTGACTTCATGTTTGTGAGGGAAGCCGAATGTTTGAGGAGGAAATAAACACAAATGTCTCGACTTCTTTACGACTTCTCTACGACTTCACTACGACTCCCTCACGACTTCTTTACGACTTCACTACGACTTCACTACGACTTCTTTACGACTTCACTACGACTTCTTTACGACTTCACTACGACTTCTTTACGACTTCACTACCACTTCACTACGACTTCTTTACGGCTTCACTGCGACTTCACTGCGACTTCTTTGCGACTTCTCTGCGACTTCACTGCGACTTCTCTGCGACTCCCTCACGACTCCCTCACGACTTCACTACGACTTCACTACGACTTCACTACGACTCATTGACAATCTCAAAGATCCAAAAGACTTTTATTTCACAAAAACTCGCTTATAGTAAAGTACTGCGTATAGTAAAGTACTGCTTATAGTAAAGTACTGCATATAGTAAAGTACTGCGTATAGTAAAGTACTGCATATAGTAAAGTACTGGATATAGTAAAGTACTGCATATAGTAAAGTACTGCATATAGTAAAGTACTGCGTATAGTAAAGTACTGCATATAGTAAAGTACTGCGTACAGTAAAGTACTGCATATAGGAAAGTACTGCGTATAGTAAAGTACTGCGTATAGTAAAGTACTGAGTATAGTAAAGTACTGCATATGGTAAAGTACTGCATATAGTAAAGTACTGCGTATAGTAAAGTACTGCATATAGTAAAGTACTGCATATAGTAAAGTACTGCGTATTGTAAAGTACTGCATATAGTAAAGTACTGCATATAGTAAAGTACTGCGTATAGTAAAGTACTGCGTATAGTAAAGTACTGCGTATAGTAAAGTACTGCATATAGTAAAGTACTGCATATCGTAAAGTACTGCTAATAGTAAAGTACTGCATATAGTAAAGTACTGCATATAGTAAAGTACTGCATATAGTAGTGTACTGCAGTACTTCAGGTACTGTAGTACTATAGAAGCTCGTATCTCCTTCTTCTAACTGATTCAGTGTCTTTAGGACTTTTTTTTTTTTTAAATACATTTTTCTCATTAACAGGCTGAACAATCAATTATAATATTGTATCATCATTAATATTGACTATTATTGTTGTATTATTATTATGATAATATTGTAATATTTAATGATATTAATATTTAACAACTAATAACACAGTGGGAAATAATAAAAAAGAAAAGATCAAATATACAACAAACACACATTTGGTTGATATGATGAACTGATCTGAGATTTTCTTCTATGTTTCACTACATCAGAGTACTTTCACTGTTTACATTTTAAAAAACATTTTTATGTGTTTTGGAAACAGAATGACTTAACTAGTGATGTCATCAGTGTTACTGATCTGTGATTGGACGATAATCACAGAAACAAAATGTAAAACCAGCAGCAGTATATTTAACATGAATGATGTCATGATTCATAAATCACCACTTTGTATCTTTGTTCACGTGCTAATAAATAAACACAAAACTATTAATTATGACTTCTGTAACATCAAAGGTTTACAGCTACAATCATAAATCATAGAGGGTATTCATATTGAATATAAATATATTATATGAGATATATTTTGTTACATATTACATATATAATACAATGTATTTATATCACATATAAATATTATATTATATGTATTATAAATGAGTTTAAAGACGACAAAACCATGAAACTGTAAATGAATATGACGTGTTTGTGACTCTCGTCCATAAACAACATGACTGTAACCATAACCCTCCTCTTTTCAAATAACAGCGTTTCCTTCAGATTCTGAGAAACATTTAGTCTGAATGTGTTCCAACGAGCTGATAATCAATAATCAATAAGAACAGGAGAGGATATCTGTGATCTCTTTTCATTCTTTAGGTCTTTGAACGCCTCACGAGAACAGCTGAGAGATTTCTGTGTCATCAGCTGATTAGAGGTGAAAAGTTCTCAGTTCACTCGACATCAAGAACGATCCAATCAATCAATCGCTGACTATGTATGCTTTATATACTGTATATATATATATACAGATATATATATATATATATATATATATTTATATAAAGATATATACGTATCTATAAATATCTGGTTTCCTGTTACCGGTCCATGTGTAATGTTCTTGTTCTTAGAACAGAAAGATGTAAAATAATAAATCTGTTTAAAGTAGACTCAAAGAGAGTAAACTATTTACAGTGACAGTCAGATATGGCCGTGGTTATAAATACACTGCCCCCCCCCCCCCCCCCCGGTTTGAGCGACAGCCACCATGTGCACATAGCTGAGCAGCATCTGATATCAGTGCTGCTGATTCCCTTAAAAAGCCATCAGCCCAACACTCCTCTCTGCTGCTCTCAGCTGCTATTCTGGGCTTCTTCTTCTACTGCTGCACGAGGCCGCAACACACACACACACACACACACACACACACACACACACCTAACACACCAAAACCACCACAGTTCACCTTAAAAACACCCCCAACATGAACCCAGGTGACCATGGTGCTACTCACGGTCTCCTCCGGAGAGGACTGATGGGCTGGAGCCCAGCTGACTCTCAGACAGGAACGAACAGTTTCCAGACAACAATCCCAAAGATGAGAACAGAAGAGCCTGCGATTCCCCCCCGACTCCAACAAAACTACCAGGCGTAGTTCTGCTCTTCTGACCCTCCACCCGAGGCTGGGAAAAGCTGCTCAGGAGGGCCGGTCCCGGTGCTGTAGGTCTTTATACCGGGGGGGACGGCCTGCCTCAGTGATCCGAGGCTCCCCATTGGCCACCCCTCGGGGGGGGGGGGGGGGGCATGGCGGCCATTTATGCAACCGCCACCCTAATGGGCCCTCGGGCTGTGATGGGGGTCGATCATGTGGTCGTGTGACAGAAGATCTTTGATAAAGTCTCTCTGGATCTGATCAGTGAAATCAGTCAGAGACAGTTAGGAGGACTTACAGAGACCTGGTCCTTTAAGTCCTGGTAGACCCGCAGACCAAAAGGAGGCAGGGGCTGTTCCTGTCACTCAACCCCCCCCCCCCTCTCCCTCTGTTTACACACTTCTTCTTCTACTGCTTTTATTGATGCACTCTGAGTCTCACTCCTGCAGCTGCTTCATGGTTTTGTAAGAAGCTTTGGTAACAGTCACTCAGCTGTCAATCATCACTCAGCTGTCAATCATCTCTCAGCTGTCAATCATCACTCAGCTGACTCAGCTGATCTCTTTCTAACACTGATCTCTTTGGTTTTAGTGGTGTTGGTGGTTTTAGTGGTGTTGGTGGTGTTGTTGGTTTTAGTGGTGTTGTTGGTTGTGCTGGTGGTTTTAGTGGTGCTGGTGGTTTTAGTGGTGTTGGTGATTGTGTTGGTGGTTTTAGTGGTGCTGGTGGTGTTGTTGGTTTTAGTGGCGTTGGTGATTGTGTTGGTGGTTTTAGTGGTGCTGGTGGTGTTGTTGGTTTTCGTGGTGTTGTTGGTTGTGCTGGTGGTTTTAGTGGTGTTGATGGTTTTAGTGGTGTTGGTGGTTTTAGTGGTGCTGGTGGTTTTAGTGGTGTTGGTGGTTTTAGTGGTGTTGGTGATTGTGTTGGTGGTTTTAGTGGTGCTGGTGGTGTTGTTGGTTTTAGTGGTGTTGTTGGTTGTGCTGGTGGTTTTAGTGGTGTTGGTGGTTTTAGTGGTGTTGGTGATTGTGTTGGTGGTTTTAGTGGTGCTGGTGGTGTTGTTGGTTTTAGTGGTGTTGTTGGTTGTGCTGGTGGTTTTAGTGGTGTTGGTGGTTTTAGTGGTGTTGGTGGTGTTGTTGGTTTTAGTGGTGTTGTTGGTTGTGCTGGTGGTTTTAGTGGTGTTGGTGGTTTTAGTGGTGTTGGTGATTGTGCTGGTGGTTTTAGTGGTGTTGGTTGTGTTGGTGGTTTTAGTGGTGCTGGTGGTGTTGTTGGTTTTAGTGGCGTTGGTGATTGTGTTGGTGGTTTTAGTGGTGTTGGTGATTGTGTTGGTGGTTTTAGTGGTGCTGGTGGTGTTGTTGGTTTTAGTGGTGTTGTTGGTTGTGCTGGTGGTTTTAGTGGTGTTGGTGATTGTGTTGGTGGTTTTAGTGGTGTTGTTGGTTGTGTTGGATGGTTTTAGTGGTGTTGTTGGTTGTGTTGGTGGTTTTAGTGGTGTTGTTGGTTGTGCTGGTGGTTTTAGTGGTGTTGGTGATTGTGTTGGTGGTTTTAGTGGTGCTGGTGGTGTTGTTGGTTTTAGTGGTGTTGTTGGTTGTGCTGGTGGTTTTAGTGGTGTTGGTGATTGTGTTGGTGGTTTTAGTGGTGTTGGTGATTGTGTTGGTGGTTTTAATGGTGCTGGTGGTGTTGTTGGTTTTAGTGGTGTTGTTGTTTGTGTTGGTGGTTTTAGTGGTGTTGTTGGTTGTGTTGGTGGTTTTAGTGGTGTTGTTGGTTGTGCTGGTGGTTTTAGTGGTGTTGGTGATTGTGTTGGTGGTTTTAGTGGTGCTGGTGGTGTTGTTGGTTTTAGTGGTGTTGTTGGTTGTGCTGGTGGTTTTAGTGGTGTTGGTGATTGTGTTGGTGGTTTTAGTGGTGTTGGTGATTGTGTTGGTGGTTTTAGTGGTGTTGGTGATTGTGTTGGTGGTTTTAATGGTGCTGGTGATTGTGTTGGTGGTTTTAATGGTGCTGGTGGTGTTGTTGGTTTTAGTGGTGTTGTTGTTTGTGCTGGTGGTTTTAGTGGTCTTGGTGATTGTGTTGGTGGTTTTAGTGGTGTTGTTAGTTGTGTTGGTGGTTTTAGTGGTGTTGTTGGTTGTGTTGGTGGTTTTAGTGGTGTTGTTGGTTGTGCTGGTGGTTTTAGTGGTGTTGGTGATTGTGTTGGTGGTTTTAGTGGTGCTGGTGGTGTTGTTGGTTTTAGTGGTGTTGTTGGTTGTGCTGGTGGTTTTAGTGGTGTTGGTGATTGTGTTGGTGGTTTTAGTGGTGTTGGTGATTGTGTTGGTGGTTTTAGTGGTGTTGGTGATTGTGTTGGTGGTTTTAGTGGTGCTGGTGGTGTTGTTGGTTTTAGTGGCGTTGGTGATTGTGTTGGTGGTTTTAGTGGTGTTGGTGATTGTGTTGGTGGTTTTAGTGGTGCTGGTGGTGTTGTTGGTTTTAGTGGCGTTGTTGGTTGTGCTGGTGGTTTTAGTGGTGTTGGTGGTTTTAGTGGTGCTGGTGGTGTTGTTGGTTTTAGTGGTGTTGGTGGTGTTGTTGGTTTTAGTGATGTTGGTGATTGTGTTGGTGGTTTTAGTGGTGCTGGTGGTGTTGTTGGTTTTAGTGGTGTTGTTGGTTGTGCTGGTGGTTTTAGTGGTGTTGGTGATTGTGTTGGTGGTTTTAGTGGTGTTGTTGGTTGTGTTGGTGGTTTTAGTGGTGTTGGTGATTGTGTTGGTGGTTTTAGTGGTGTTGTTGGTTGTGTTGGTGGTTTTAGTGGTGTTGTTGGTTGTGTTGGTGGTTTTAGTGGTGTTGGTGATTGTGTTGGTGGTTTTAGTGGTGCTGGTGGTGTTGTTGGTTTTAGTGGTGTTGTTGGTTGTGCTGGTGGTTTTAGTGGTGTTGGTGATTGTGTTGGTGGTTTTAGTGGTGTTGTTGGTTGTGCTGGTGGTTTTAGTTTTGCTGGTGGTGCTGGTGGTTATGGATTTAGTGGTTTTTAGTGGTGCTGGATATAGTCAGATTTTCTCTGCTGATCTGTTTCTGTCTTGGTGTTTCGGGGGTTCAGTCTCTGGTCGTCTCAGGTGTCGACAGACTGAACAGCTGCAGGACACTAAATCCTGCTGAGAGTCCAGAGAGACTCAGAAAGACTCAGAGACCCTCTCCTATAAACTGGAGACCAGACCACCAGCACCCCCTAACACCACCCACCGGTACTGCAACAGTCAGATACTTGACCTCTTCTTAAAGGGCCAGTAGTGATGTTAGTCTGAGGTTCTGATCAGTCTAGTTTTACTTTCAGGAGATGAATCAAATCAATGTTCTGTTGTGCATCAATAAAGAATCAATATCAGTTATCGTTACAACATGTTCACCTCTTTACCTTGATGACAGAACTGAAGCAGTTATCTCTGCTCTCTTCACACCAGACTAAAACACTGATACAAATCAGTGATCAACATCAGTGTTTTAGGGACAAATAAAAGTCAGTCAATATAATATAGTACTTTATAAATATTACTTCACCAGTTACTGAGCAGTAAAAGTACTGTGTACTAGTACTTGTTACTCAGTATCTCCATCAAAGACTTGAAAGGCAGAAACACAGAGTTGACAAAGGTCACAGTTTGTAACAAAATCTCTCTTTATTTGAACTGATTGTACTTAAACAGACAACAGAAGTATTAAGAAAGATTAGTGAAGTACAAGTACATCTTTAAAATAGTAGAATAAACATTCAGGATGAAGAGAAGCTTACTGTGAGGTGGTGGTCTGGTAAGAAGAGACCTGAATCAGGTCTACAGAGAGCTAAGTAACTCTGACGGTTTGACAGCTGACGAGGTGAAGTGGAAACAGGTGTTGGGAACGTAAAGGAGCGTGTTTGGGTTATCAGCATTTAAGAAACTGAATTCTTGACATCAATAGAATTATTAATGTATGTAACAATTATTAATGATTATTAATAACAACGGGGCACCACCCTGCGAACAGGGACCAATAACCAAACGATAAAACTAAGTCTCATAATTAGTGGTCACTCATAATGTCAATAGTCGGGTGCGACTACACATTCAGTGACAGTGAAGGGTTAAGTTCGTACACAGACTACTACATACAATTTCATTACGCACATATGCACAAGTAATCACAGACGACTGCTCCTTAAAGTATAACAGAGTTTATTCAATCAAAATAGTAAATGATCAAATCAATTAATATTGCAACCAACAACGCTATCATACAATTTTATATGCCTAACCTAAAGTCAAATGAATAAAATGGATGAGGATGTATGTATACAAGTATGTGTGTGTGTGTGTGTCTGTATGTGAAAAGAAAGGGGGGTCTTAAAACTACAGTCGAAAACTACAAAGATGGCGGAGGGGAGTCTCTGTGTAGTCACGTGTGTAAAAGGGGAGGGGCCTTAAAGAACTACAGCTAAACCACCACCAGATGGCGTAGTCGAGTGACTTAGACAAAATGGCGGAGGGGGGGGGGGTTCAGCTGTATGTAATCGCGTGTGTGTGAGCACATGTGTTAGAACAATAGGTGAGAGAGAGGGAGAGCAAAGAAAGAGAGAGATAAACAGGAGAGAGAAAACGACATGAATCGACCCTGCTGCGATGTTGTAATGAGGATGAGGGACAGCTGGTCGGATCCCACGTAAGCTGCCGTTTGTCGTTCTGAACTAACGACAGCTTATGCCGTGATAGCCACTGTCTTCACCTCACTCACAGAGTCGATTTAATGAAGAGAGAAATGAACAAAATGAAATCAAATAATCCCAAATAAAACAGACCTCTATCGCTGCGGTGAGATGAGCGTTTATGTTTCTTATCACATCTCTCAAGCAATAATACACAAACTCTGAATCTACCAGTAGCGACGGGTCTAATGCCGACAGTTACAGCAGTTGAATACACAAGCGGGGCTTCGGGTCCGCGATGGATTACGCAATACCTTGATATCGCGCGACAGTAACTTCTCACAACAAAATACGGGAATATCAACACATAAATGAAATGACCTGAATTAAACTTAAGTTCATTTAAGCTAAGCTATGCCCAGATACCATGAACCTTACTTTTAGATGCTTCGGAGCAAGGGAAAAGTGTTCGTGGGGAAGTTGTCCTTTTTCCTCGTCAGGAAGGGGCGCAGGGGGAGCTTTCTGGTCGGCGCGGCTTTGCAGCCGGCTTCGGGCCGTCGTGGCGTGAGCTCGCTCTGGAGCGAAACGCAGACGTGATCTATCCTCGCTGCAGGGAGGATGATTTAACTTCGGTTTGAGGCGACGTGGTCCTTGCGTCTTACCGGGAATCATCGGTGGAGGATTGAGGCTTCGTCGTCTTTCCTCCTGCCGGTATGTGTACACACAAAAAGGGAAAGCGGAGACGGGTCTCGTTGGAGGGATTCGTCTCGGCGGGGTAAGGGAGCCTTACTCAGGATCGAACACGGCGGTTTCGTCCAGCGAAATGGCTCGTGACCTGTCAGGGTTTGAGGAGGGGAGAAGGCCTTTGCTTCCTCGTGGCCAGCGTCGCTAGCGTGGCGCTGGAGGGGGAAAGCTGAATCTTCTGTAGCCGGGACGGAGGTCCGGGGCGAAGAGAGTGAATATCGATGTGTGGGTGCTTATAAGCGGGCCTGCGCGCACAGCGGGAGACGGCTTTTCGGCCAATGGAGGGGTCAGTGTTAGGTTTGGCCGGAGCCGGGAGGTGTGGTCATCTGGGCAGATGACTGTCTGATCTGAGGTCAGGCTTTTGGTGAATGAGGGAAGCATGTGAGGAGCTCAGCCAGCCAGGAGGTGGCGCTAGACCCCAACACAGGTGAGCAGGAGAATGTAGGAGTCAGGTGACTGGGACAGTCTGAGGACACCTGGTGGAGAGTCTGAGGACACCTGATGGAGAGTCTGGGGACACCTGATGGAGAGTCTGAGGACATCTGATGGAGAGTCTGAGGACATCTGGTGGAGAGTCTGAGGACACCTGATGGAGAGTCTGGGGACACCTGATGGAGAGTCTGAGGACATCTGATGGAGAGTCTGAGGACACCTGGTGGAGAGTCTGAGGACACCTGGTGGAGAGTCTGAGGACATCTGGTGGAGAGTCTGAGGACACCTGGTGGAGAGTCTGAGGACATCTGATGGAGAGTCTGAGGACACCTGGTGCAGAGTCTGAGGACACCTGGTGGAGAGTCTGAGGACATCTGGTGGAGAGTCTGAGGACACCTGGTGGAGAGTCTGAGGACACCTGGTGGAGAGTCTGAGGACATCTGATGGAGAGTCTGAGGACACCTGGTGCAGAGTCTGAGGACACCTGGTGGAGAGGTGGGGACACCTGGTGGAGAGGTGGGACAGTCTGAGGACACCTGGTGGAGAGGTGGGGACACCTGGTGGAGAGGTGGGACAGTCTGAGGACACCTGGTGGAGAGTCTGAGGACACCTGGTGGAGAGTCTGGGGACATCTGATGGAGAGTCTGAGGACACCTGGTGGAGAGTCTGAGGACATCTGATGGAGAGTCTGAGGACACCTGGTGGAGAGTCTGAGGACATCTGATGGAGAGTCTGAGGACACCTGGTGGAGAGTCTGAGGACACCTGGTGGAGAGGTGGGACAGTCTGAGGACACCTGGTGGAGAGTCTGAGGACACCTGGTGGAGAGTCTGGGGACATCTGATGGAGAGTCTGAGGACACCTGGTGGAGAGTCTGAGGACATCTGATGGAGAGTCTGAGGACACCTGGTGGAGAGTCTGAGGACACCTGGTGGAGAGGTGGGACAGTCTGAGGACACCTGGTGGAGAGTCTGAGGACACCTGGTGGAGAATCTGAGGACACCTGGTGGAGAGGTGGGACAGTCTGAGGACACCTGGTGGAGAGTCTGAGGACACCTGATGGAGAGGTGGTGGATGGCAGGTTCGGAGAGGAAAGTCTGCAGACACGAGGGACAGACACATGAGACCTCTTTACAGAGGTGGAAAAAGAACTGCAGTAAAAGTACTAGTACACAGTGTGAAAATACTTCACTACTAGTAAAACTACTGCAGTCAAAACCTGACTGCAGGAAAAGTATATAAATGTAGTTAAAGTATTGATTGATCCTCATTGAGTCGTGACTGAGGGCAGAGGACAGAGGACAGCACTTTCACTTGGAACAGAGTATTTGTACACTGTGGTGTCAGAATCAGAACCGTTTATTGCCAAGGAGGTTTGCAACTACAAGGAATTTGTCATGGTGGGTGGTGCATAACATTTAACAATAAACAATACCTTTAAAAAGTCAACACAGTTCAAGAAATAGAAACATATTAAATTTACAATAGAATATAAAATAAAGTGCACAACAAACAGATAACAGGACTGTAAACAAGTCAAATGTTAAAAGTGTAGAGTGTGTTTAAATAAAGAAACACAGGGATGTGCGGGGGAGTGACCGGTAGGAGTTTGTTCTGGGGATGACAGAGTCAGTGGGGGTCCTGGTCTCTGTTAATGAGCCCGACTGCGGATGGGAAGAAACTGTTCATGTGTCGTGAGGTCTTGGTCCTGATGGACCTCAGCCTCCTGCCAGATGGAAGGGGCACCAACAGTTCATGTGCAGGGTGAGAGGGGTCAGCTGCAATCTTTCTTGCTCGCTTCAGGGTTCTTGAAGTGAACAAGTCCTGGAGGGATGGCAGATTGCAGCCAATCACCCTCTCAGCAGAGCGAATGATGCGCTGCAGTCTACCCTTGTCCTTGGCAGTGGCTGCAGCGTACCAGACGGTGATGGAGGAGCAGAGGATGGACTCAATGAAGGCTCTGTAGAAATGCACCAACATTGTCTTTGGCAGGTTGAACTTCTTCAGCTGCCTCAAGAAGTACATCCTCTGCTGAGCCTTCTTGGTGATGGAGCTGATGTTCAGCTCCCACTTGAGGTCCTGGGATATGATGGAGCCCAGGAAGAGGAAGGACTCCACCACGTCAACGGGGGAGTCACACAGGGAGATAGTCGGAGTCACACAGGGGGATAGGGGGAGTCACACAGGGTGATAGGGGGAG
The DNA here is from genome assembly GCA_024529925.1 of Ophthalmolycus amberensis. Lineage (NCBI taxonomy): Eukaryota > Metazoa > Chordata > Actinopteri > Perciformes > Zoarcidae > Ophthalmolycus > Ophthalmolycus amberensis. Next base: position 354,733 of record JAFEUB010001534.1, on the reverse strand, counting down.
TCACACAGGGGGATAGGGGGAGTCACACAGCGTGATAGAGGGAGTCACACAGGGAGATAGTCGGAGTCACACAGGGGGATAGGGGGAGTCACACAGGGAGATAGTCGGAGTCACACAGGGGGATAGGGGGAGTCACACAGGGTGATAGGGGGAGTCACACAGGGGGATAGGGGGAGTCACACAGGGAGATAGTCGGAGTCACAGAGTGATAGGGGGAGTCACACAGGGTGATAGAGGGAGTCACACAGGGTGATAGGGGGAGTCACACAGGGTGATAGGGGGAGTCACACAGGGGGATAGGGGGAGTCACACAGGGTGATAGGGGGAGTCACACAGGGAGATAGTCGGAGTCACAGAGTGATAGGGGGAGTCACACAGGGTGATAGAGGGAGTCACACAGAGTGATGGGGGAGTCACACAGGGTGATAGGGGGAGTCACACAGGGTGATAGGGGGAGTCACACAGGGGGATAGGGGGAGTCACACAGGGTGATAGGGGGAGTCACACAGGGAGATAGGGGGAGTCACACAGGGGGATAGGGGGAGTCACAGAGGGTGACAGGGGGAGTCACACAGGGGGATAGGGGGAGTCACACAGGGTGATAGGGGGAGTCACACAGGGTGATAGGGGGAGTCACACAGAGTGATAGGGGGAGTCACACAGGGTGATAGGGGGAGTCACACAGAGTGATAGGGGGAGTCACACAGGGTGATAGGGGGAGTCACACAGGGGGATAGGGGGAGTCACACAGGGGGATAGGGGGAGTCACAGAGGGTGACAGGGGGAGTCACACAGGGGGATAGGGGGAGTCACACAGGGTGATAGGGGGAGTCACACAGGGAGATAGTCGGAGTCACACAGGGTGATAGGGGGAGTCACACAGGGGGATAGGGGGAGTCACACAGGGTGATAGAGGGAGTCACACAGGGAGATAGTCGGAGTCACAGAGTGATAGGGGAGTCACACAGGGTGATAGAGGGAGTCACACAGAGTGATAGGGGGAGTCACACAGGGAGATAGGGGGAGTCACACAGGGGGATAGGGGGAGTCACACAGGGTGATAGGGGGAGTCACACAGGGTGATAGGGGGAGTGACACAGGGTGATAGGGGGAGTCACACAGAGTGATAGGGGGAGTCACACAGGGTGATAGGGGGAGTCACACAGGGAGAGAGGGGGAGTCACACAGGGTGATAGGGGGAGTCACACAGGGTGATAGGGGGAGTCACACAGGGGGATAGAGGGAGTCACACAGGGTGATAGGGGGAGTCACACAGGGTGATAGGGGGAGTCACACAGGGGGATAGGGGGAGTCACACAGGGAGATAGTCGGAGTCACAGAGTGATAGGGGGAGTCACACAGGGGGATAGGGGGAGTCACACAGGGTGATAGGGGGAGTCACACAGGGGGATAGGGGGAGTCACACAGGGTGATAGGGGGAGTCACACAGGGTGATAGGGGGAGTCACACAGAGTGATAGGGGGAGTCACACAGGGTGATAGGGAGAGTCACACAGGGTGATAGGGGGAGTCACACAGGGTGATAGGGGGAGTCACACAGAGTGATAGGGGGAGTCACACAGGGTGATAGGGGGAGTCACACAGGGGGATAGGGGGAGTCACACAGGGAGATAGTCGGAGTCACACAGGGGGATAGGGGGAGTCCCACAGGGAGATAGTCGGAGTCACACAGGGAGATAGTCGGAGTCACACAGGGTGATAGGGGGAGTCACACAGGGGGATAGGGGGAGTCACACAGGGTGATAGGGGGAGTCACAGAGTGATAGGGGGAGTCACACAGGGAGATAGTCGGAGTCACACAGGGAGATAGTCGGAGTCACACAGGGTGATAGGGGGAGTCACACAGGGGGATAGGGGGAGTCACACAGGGTGATAGGGGGAGTCACAGAGTGATAGGGGGAGTCACACAGGGGGATAGGGGGAGTCACACAGGGGGATAGGGGCTGGTGGGGCTACGTTCTTCCTGAAATCCACAATCATCTCCACTGTCTTTAGAGCGTTGAGCTCTAGGTTGTTCAGACCACACCAGGTCACCAGATGGTCAGTCTCCCACCTGTAGGCGGACTCATCCCCACCAGAGATGAGTCCAATGAGGGTGGTGTCATCCGCGAACTTCAGGAGCTTGACGGACTGGTGACTGGAGATGCAGCTGTTGGTGTACAGGGAGAAGAGCAGAGGGGAAAGAACGCAGCCTTGGGGGGAACCGGTGCTGATGGTCCTGGAGGCTGAGACGTGTTTTCCCAGCTTGACGTGCTGCTTCCTGTCAGACAGGAAGTCTGTGATCCAATTGCCGGTGGAGTCGGGCACGTGCAGCTGGGAGAGCTTGCTATGCAGCAGAGACGGGATGATGGTGTTGAAGGCAGAGCTGAAGTCCACAAACAGGATCCTGGCGTAGGTTCCTGGGGAGTCCAGATGCTGGAGGATGAAGTGATGGGCCAAGTTGACTGCGTCATCTACAGATCTGTTGGCTCTGTAGGCGAACTGCAGGGGGTCCAGGAGTGGATCGGTGAGGGTTTTTAGGTGGGACAGGACAAGGCGCTCAAAAGACTTCATGACCACAGAGGTCAGGGCGACGGGCCTGTAGTCATTGAGTCCTGTGATCCTAGTTTTTGGGGACGGGGATGATGGTGGAAGTGGTAGTAGGTGGTGGTATTAGTACAAGATCAGAGTACTTCTTCCTTCCTGATGGTCTGATGGGGAGAATGTTTGGGGGCTCATTAACAGCTTCACTGTAAAGGTGCGTTCACACCGGACGCGTCGAGTTTTTGACGCGCGTCGAGATTACATACAAAGTCTATGCACAGACGCGATGAGACTGGCGCAAAAACGCGTCCAACACGTGAGTTGAAATTTTTCAACTTCTGCGAAATATTCGCGTGACGCTGTGGCGCGATAGCCTATCAGCGTTGAGTTGCTCCCCCTGTCATCACTGACTTCCTGCCGCTGTTGAATCAGGAAATAAATCCTGTAGCCGTCTGTGTTCACCCAGAGCTCTACGATACCTCATATCAACAGAGACCGGACCAAACTATGTGTATACATGTGTGTGTGTGTAAACTATATGGTACAAACAATGAACAGACGCTGCCGTATTTACGTCTAGATGACGTTGTTGAGTGTTGGTGGAGCTGCTACAATGTTAGCATAGCCTAGCACCGATCCAGCAGAGCTCCATTGAGAAGACAAGTCGCCTACAAATCGGCATCATTACGTAGTTATTTCGGATTCCCTTTTTATCGGTTTATTGCCGTTAAATCACAGCCAAATCAGTTCATTTTGTGTTCATACAGCTGTAGTAAACAGCGACGTGTGGCTTGCTAGACACAGTGAATACAGCTCGATAAAATCCACGGAGCTCCTCTGAACAATGTTATGAACCAGACATGACGGCGTTTAGTTTCCCGGGATATCTGTGACTTCCACAACACGTAGAAATAGAGGTTATTTTTTCCATGGTTAATGGCGGACAGTTGAACGGATCCAGGTCTATAAACCACGCCCCCTCTCCGGCGCTGCGCGATTTGCGCGAATCGCCAGTCGCGTTTGGTGTGAACACGACCGGCGACGCGTTGGATGCGTTTTTGCGGCGCCACTCAACACAAAGAATCTGTGCAATACGACAACTATTCTGTCTGTATATATCATATTTTTAGTTTTTTAGTTGTAGTTATATTTTTACTTTTTTACTAAGTTAATATTTCTTACTGTTTATTACAATATTTACTTATTTATAATACTTGTCTCTTGTTTGCACTATACAATATATACAGTATATACTGTATATATATACAATATATACTGTATATATATACTGTATATACTGTATTATTATCTTATTTTACTTCAATGAGGAGGAGTGGATATTAATCCAAACTAATTAAATATATCTCTATATGTGACTGATTATGTTTCAATAATCTTCACATTCACATGAACTGATGTTTAAATCAGCTGATCAACATTATTATTCATAACTGCAAAGAGAAGAGTTTATCTGCAGGGATGTTGTCTGTCCAGCAGAGGGCAGAACAACACTGTGGACGGGTCACTGTTCACCTGACGAGAGAGAGAGAGAGAGAGACAGAGAGAGAGAGAGAGAGAGAGACAGAGAGAGAGAGAGAGAAAGAGAGAAAGAGAGAGAGAGACAGACCTCCCTCCTCCCTATCTCTCTCCTCCCTACCTCTCTCCTCTCTCCTCCCTCCTCCCTACCTCCCTCCTCCCTACCTCTCTCCTCTCTCCTCCCTACCTCTCTCCTCCCTACCTCTCTCCTCCCTCCTCCCTACCTCTCTCCTCCCTACCTCTCTCCTCCCTCCTCCCTACCTCTCTCCTCTCTCCTCCCTACCTCTCTCCTCCCTCCTCCCTACCTCTCTCCTCTCTCCTCCCTCCTCCCTACCTCTCTCCTCCCTACCTCTCTCCTCTCTCCTCCCTACCTCTCTCCTCTCTCCTCCCTCCTCCCTACCTCTCTCCTCCCTACCTCTCTCCTCTCTCCTCCCTCCTCCCTACCTCTCTCCTCCCTACCTCTCTCCTCCCTCCTCCCTCCTCCCCCCCTCAGTCATCAGAGACTGAAGCTGTTTATCTTCCAGCAGTCTGAGAGTGAAGAACATGTGAAAATGCCATTTAGTGTGTTTCTGTCTTGATGTCATCCATCAATGTTGATTATATACATGTGTATATATTATATTTATACATAAATATATTCATATATATATATGGACAGCCCTTTCGTCTGACTCGTCATAGTGATGACCAGGAGAACAACATGTATTATCTCTATAATACAGAAGTGATGCCTCTAGTGGACACTAAGAGAATAACATGTATTATCTCTATAACACAGCAGTGATGCCTCTAGTGGACACCAGGAGAATAACATGTATTATCTCTATAATACAGCAGTGATGCCTCTAGTGGACACTAAGAGAATAACATGTATTATCTCTATAATACAGTAGTGATGCCTCTAGTGGACACTAAGAGAATAACATGTATTATCGCTATAATACAGTAGTGATGCCTCTAGTGGACACTAAGAGAATAACATGTATTATCTCTATAATACAGTAGTGATGCCTCTAGTGGACACTAAGAGAATAACATGTATTATCTCTATAATACAGTCGTGATGCCTCTAGTGGACACCAGGAGAATAACATGTATTATCGCTATAATACAGCAGTGATGCCTCTAGTGGACACTAAGAGAATAACATGTATTATCTCTATAACACAGCAGTGATGCCTCTAGTGGACACTAAGAGAATAACATGTATTATCTCTATAATACAGTAGTGATGCCTCTAGTGGACACTAAGAGAATAACATGTATTATCTCTATAATACAGTCGTGATGCCTCTAGTGGACACCAGGAGAATAACATGTATTATCGCTATAATACAGTCGTGATGCCTCTAGTGGACACTAAGAGAATAACATGTATTATCTCTATAACACAGCAGTGATGCCTCTAGTGGACACTAAGAGAATAACATGTATTATCTCTATAATACAGTAGTGATGCCTCTAGTGGACACTAAGAGAATAACATGTATTATCTCTATAATACAGCAGTGATGCCTCTAGTGGACACTAAGAGAATAACATGTATTATCTCCATAATACAGCAGTGATGCCTCTAGTGGACACTAAGAGAATAACATGTATTATCTCTATAATACAGCAGTGATGCCTCTAGTGGACACTAAGAGAATAACATGTATTATCTCTATAATACAGCAGTGATGCCTCTAGTGGACACGAAGAGAATAACATGTATTATCTCTATAATACAGCAGTGATGCCTCTAGTGGACACAAAGAGAATAACATGTATTATCTCTATAATACAGCAGTGATGCCTCTAGTGGACACTAAGAGAATAACATGTATTATCTCTATAATACAGCAGTGATGCCTCTAGTGGACACTAAGAGAATAACATGTATTATGGTTATAGTGCTTTAATGGGACATTTTTGTGTCTGTTTTTTGGCTGTGCATTTTATTATGGGTTTATTATTATTAATGTAGGAGCTGAGGCTCTTACGAATTAAAAAACAACAACACACACTTTCCAAAATGTCTGCCATACTCATTAGCAGCAGAAATGATGGAGGCATTAAATGAAGGATTAATCTTCACCTGGATGTTTACAGGTGGTTTAGATGTGAATCTCTTCCTCATAAACCTGGTTTCTGTGGTCCGGTTTGTGTTCACAGAGAAACAAACAGAGCGTGATGAGAGGTTTGGTGGGGGGGGGGGGGGAGTCTCTAAAATGAGCTTTCATGGTTTTTAATGAAGCTCGGAGGACTTAATCAAAGCCCTCTCTGAGCCCCCCGAGTGTCACACTCTCCATCCAACACTTCATTATTACAGAGCGACAGTCTGGGTCACATCGCTCTGCTTCTCTTCTGGAGGGAAGTCATCGGGGGGGGGGGGGGGGAGCTGTCTCACATCTCAACACACTGTTTGGTTTGAGTCTCAGGTGTTTGTTCAGTTCAACCAAACTTCAGTCAAAATAACAACGATTCTGTGTGTTCAGATGAAAGGAGCTCTCACTCTCTCAGTCAGCTCTGGTCCTGAGAACCCACGAGGACCATTCAGCTGGTGTTGGACCTCTGAACCCACAGCTCACGTTTATTAATATGCTTTAAATACGAACACGTTTATTTTACATGTTTTACCTCAACCCTCCAAACTACGACAGTGTATGAGGTAGACACATATACTGTATAGATATATGTATATATCTATATATATATATATATATATATATCGTTTATATATTATTATTTGTACAACTTGTTTTTATGAAGATGGATTTTTGTTTGGTTTTATATGTGAACTATGGAACCATTGTTACATCCTCTGTTGCGCTGGGGACACATTTAGCCACATTCATTGTTGAACTTTGCCATAACAATGCGATTAATCGCGATTAAATATTTTAATCGTTGCCCAGCACTAATATATTTATATACATATAATAAACAAAACCATACATATGTTGGGGTCTGGCGCCACCTCCTGGCTGGCTGAGCTCCTCACATGCTTTCCTTCCTCACTAAGCTCTGACATGGGGTTAGAGCAATGTCCACCCTCATGACCACACCTCCCGGCTCCGGCCAAACCTAACACTGACCCCCCCATTGGCCGAGAAAGGGCCCCCCACTGTTTGTGAGACCAGGTTTATAAGCTCGAACACAGCTAGAATCTGTCTCTTCAGCCTGGACCTCAGTCCTGGCTACATGAAGATCCAGCAGCCTCTCCCCCCTCAGCATCACGCTGGCCACACAGGCCCATGAGGAAGCCGTGGCCTTCAACCCTCCTCAAACCCTGACAGGTCACAAGCCATTTCGCTGGTCGAAACAAACGTTCTATTTTGAGTAAGGCCCTTACCCCGCTGGGACGAATCACTTCCGCGATCCGTTCCCCGCTTTTTCTTTTTGTGTACACATTCCGGCAGGAGGACCACGACTAAGCCTCACTCCTCTACTGACCGACGATTCCCGGGAGACGTACGGACCACGTCGTTTCAACCGAAGTTAAACTGTCCTCTCTGCAGCGAGTACAGATCGGACCTGCGTTTGCTCACACGAGACACGCCACAACGGACCGAAAACAGCGCCAGCTGCAAAGCCGCGCCGACCAGCCCCCCCCCCCCAGTCCCTCGAGGAAGGGACAATTCCTCCACGGACACTGACCCCTTTTTCCGAAGCTTCTACAAAGTAAGGTTCATGGCGTCTGGGCATAGTTTAGCATTAGCTTAGCATTAGCTTAATATAGCTTATTCATTTATGGTTGATATTCCCGTATTTTGTTGTGAGAAGTTACTGTCGCGCGATATCAAGGTATTGCGTAATCAACGCGGACGCCGAGGCTCCGCTGTATTGTGTATTGAACTGCTGTAACTGTCTGCATTAGATCAGTCGCTGCGAGTGGATGCAGAGTTTGTGTATTATTACTTGAGAGATGTGATAAGAAACAACACGCTCATCTCACCGCAGTGATAAAGATCTGTTTTGTTTGGGGATTACTTTCATTCATTTTATTTCACTTCGTGTGGCATTTCTCTCTTCCTTGAATCGACTCTGTGAGTGAAGTGTGGAATCGCGGCTATCGTGCATAAGTGTCGTCAGTTCGCGACGCGACAACGGCAGCTTGTGTAAGATATGATCAGCGATCCTCACTCTCACTACAACGCGACACCGCACACAGCAGCTTTGATTCCTCTCCCTGCCTCTTTTTATTCCTCTTGTTTTCCGTAACTTACATACACATAGAGCTCCGGCTGAGTGTGGGTGAACCCCCGCCTATTGTCCCAACACACGTGATGCATCGGCACACGTGATTACATCCAGCCACATCTCCGCCATTTTGGTCTGCGTCACTCGACTCCGCCATCTTGGTAGTTTTTAGCTGTAGTTCCTTAAGGCTCCTCCCTCTTCACACACACACACACACATACATACCTGCATACATACATCCTCCCCTTCACACACACACACATACTTACATACATACATCCTCATCCATTTGACTTTAGGTATTAGGCATATAAAATTGTATGATGGCGTTTGTTGGTTACAGTATTAATTGATCTGATCATTTATTATTTTGATTTAATAAACTCTGTTATACTTTAAAGAGCAGTCGTCTGTGATTGCTTGTGCATATGTGTGTAATGAAACTGTATGTAGTAGCCCTGTGCTCGAATTTAACCCTTCACTGTCACTGAATGTGTAGTCATACGCAGACTATTGACATTATGAGTGACTACTAATTATGAGACTTAGTTTTATCGTTTGGTTATTGGTCCCTGTTCGCAGGGTGGTGCCCCGTTGTTATTAATAATCATTAATAATTGTTACATACATTAATAATTCTATTGATGTCAAGAATTCAGTTTCTTAAATGCTGATAACCCAAACACGCTCCTTTAGTTCCCAACACATATCAGTGGCGGGCCGTGCATGTTGTACCTGCCTCCATGCTGTCCTGCAGCTGAACCACCTCATCATGACGCCACAGCTACGCTTATTATTTGTTTCGTGTAAAAATGAAGCACAACACCTGTAAACACACTAATGCAGAGTGCAGATACGTTATGAATACGAGCATGACGGGAAGCTGCGTCATTAACGGACAATGCATGAAAACACTGCGGAGCTAAAACACGTATTCCACCGCACACTGAAGAGCACGGACCAATCAGATGTTACTCACATCAGAGGAACAACACACACCAGAGACACGAACACAGTAACGCTACCATCCCTCCTCCAGGAAACACACCACTCCGTAGCTCTTGTTGCTGACGTATTCATTCATCTGTCAACACAGAGAGGAGAATGAGTCCACTGGAAAACACATGAATCCTCAAAGATGATCACTTAAACACTTAACTCAAACTTAACTTTAACACTTTAAAACTTAACTTTAACACTTTAACACTTAACTTTAACACTTTAAAACTTAACTTTAACACTTTAACACTTAACTTTAACACTTTAAAACTTAACATTAACACTTTAAAACTTAACTTTAACACTTTAACACTTAACTTTAACACTTTAACACTTTAACACTTAACTTTAACACTTTAACACTTTAACACTTTAACACTTTAACACTTAACTTTAACACTTTAAAACTTAACTTTAACACTTTAACACTTAACTTTAACACTTTAAAACTTAACTTTAACACTTTAACACTTAACTTTAACACTTTAAAACTTAACTTTAACACTTTAAAACTTAACTTTAACACTTTGCGCGGAGTATATCGACTTCTGCCGCTTCACGTGTCTTCTTGTTGCTGTGCACCGGCTAAATGTGTCCCCAGCGCAACATGGGATGTAACAATGGTTCCATAGTTCACATATAAATCCAAACAAAAATCCATCTTCATAAAAACAAGTTGTACAAATAATAATATAAAAACGAGCATATTAAAGCTACTGCAGATGTAAAAACAAACATTTAACTTAGCAGAGCTGCTGCTCACTATTTAAAGACAAAGTCCATCCTCCTTTCTTTGTTAATACATTTATGAAAGATTATTAAATTATGAAATAGATTTAACTTTGTGATTCTGTTTACATCAGCAGAGAAGGCTTTGTAGGCCCTGACGGCCCACCACTGATATAAACACATATATGACATGTACTGTGTTTACTACATGTACTGTGTGTAGTTTGTACTATATGTACTTTGTATGCTGTGTATGCTGTGTGTACTGTGTGTACTATTTGTCCAGTGAAGCCTCGGTCACAGTCGATGACATGATAATGAGGCAGTTTGTACTATATGTACTCTGTGTACTGTGTGTACTGTGTATACTGTGTGTACTCTGTGTACTTTGTATGCTGTGTGTACTGTGTATACTGTGTGTACTGTGTGTACTATTTGTCCTGTGAAGCCTCGGTCACAGTCGATGACATGATAATGAAGCAGTTTGTACTATATGTACTCTGTGTACTTTGTATACTGTGTGTACTGTGTGTACTGTGTATACTGTGTGTACTGTGTGTACTTTGTATACGATGTGTACTGTGTGTACTGTGTATACTGTGTGTACTGTGTGTACTGTGTGTACTATTTGTCCTGTGTGTACTTTGTATACTGTGTGTACTGTGTATACTGTGTGTACTGTGTATACTGTGTGTACTATGTGTACTCTGTGTACTGTGTATGCTGTGTGTACTGTGTGTACTATATGTACTCTGTGTACTGTGTATGCTGTGTGTACTGTGTGTACTATGTGTACTGTGTGTACTATTTGTCCTGTGAAGCCTCGGTCACAGTCGATGACATGATAATGAGGCAGTTTGTACGATATGTACTCTGTGTACTGTGTATGCTGTGTGTACTGTGTATGCTGTGTGTCCTGTGTGTACTGTGCTCGGAGAGTCGATGACATGATAATGAAGCAGTTTGTACTATATGTACTCTGTGTACTGTGTATACTGTGTGTACTGTGTGTACTATGTGTACTATTTGTCCTGTGAAGCCTCGGTCACAGTCGATGACATGATAATGAGGCAGTTTGTACTATATGTACTCTGTGTACTTTGTATGCTGTGTGTATGCTGTGTGTACTATGTGTACTGTGTGTACTATATGTACTCTGTGTACTGTGTATACTGTGTGTACTGTGTGTACTATTTGTCCTGTGAAGCCTCGGTCACAGTCGATGACATGATAATGAGGCAGTTTGTACTATATGTACTCTGTGTACTGTGTATGCTGTGTGTACTGTGTGTACTGTGTGTACTATGTGCACTGTGCTCAGAGAGTCGATGACATGATAATGAAGCAGCAGACTGAGAAGCGGAGCAGCAGGACCGATCCTCCTCCAGCTTCCCTCCGAGGCCTCGACACCATCAGGGATCTTTGGACGAATTGAGGAACCCGGCACACAAACACAGCCGGGGGGGCGTTCCAGGTCGGGAGGGGGGGCCATAAATCTGAGATGAGTCCGTCGCCTCCTGTGCAGCCTGGTGAATGTGGAGGAGAGCTGATGGACCGGGACTCTGGGGACGGGGGTTTAGCCATATGGCCCTTCAGAGTGGACCAGGTCCAGGAGCTGAGGTCACTTCCTGTCCTCATGAGGGACCTGCAGACTGCTGATCTCAGGTCAGCAGAGAGGTCGACCCTCCGTCAATCTTCTGACAGCTGACCTGACTCAGGATTACTGTGTGTGTGTGTGTGTATATGTGTGTGTATGTATGTGTGTGTGTGTGTGTGTGTGTTTATTCCGTTGTCCAACATTTGAATTTCACTAAAATATAAAGAATTATTGTCCACAGAAATCATGACAGCAGATCATGTCATTCAACATGAGAGACGTTGTACACAGAGATTGGATTAGGGTTATATACATATACATATATATATATATATATATATATATATATGTATATACATTTGCTGTGGAATACGTCGTGCCTGGTTCCTGTACCGAAGAAGACGACACCATCTGGCCTCAACGACTACCGACCAGTTGCCCTCACATCCCATGTGATGAAGGTGCTGGAGAGGCTGGTCTTGGCCCGCCTCCGGCCGCAGGTGAAATCCTCACTGGACCCTCTGCAGTTTGCATACCAGCCTCATGTGGGGGTGGACGACGCCATCATCTACCTGCTGCAACAAGCTCAGTCGCACCTGGATGAACCGGTGGCTCTGTGAGAATCACTTCCTTTGATTTCTCCAGTGCATTCAACACCATCCAACCAGTGCTGCTGAGTGAGAAGCTGCGGGTGGTGGGGGTGAACGCGTCCACTGTCTCCTGGATCACTGACTACCTCACGGGCAGACCACAGTTTGTCCCACTGGGCCGTGTGCTGTCTGATGCGGTGGTCAGTGATACTGGAGCCCCACAGGGAACTGTTCTGTCTCCCTTCCTGTTCACCTTGTACACCACTGACTTCCAGTACAACTCTGGGTCATGCCATCTGCAGAAGTTCTCTGATGACTCTGCAGTGGTCGGGTGTGTAAGGGACGGACGGGAGGAGGAGTACAGGGCAGTAGTGGAGGACTTTGTGGAGTGGGCCGGTAGAAATCACCTGCGTCTGAACGTGACCAAGGCCAGAGAGATGGTGGTCGACTTCAGGAGGAAGACGACGGCTCCACAACCGCTGAGAGTTCTGGGAGAGGATGTGGACATGGTGGAGGAGTACAAGTACCTGGGTGTCTCCATCGACAGCAGACTGAACTGGAAGACCAACATCAACGCTGTGCACAAGAAGGGGATGAGTCGACTCTTCTTCTTGAGGAAACTTCGATCCTTCAACGTGTGCAGCAGGATGTTGGAGATGTTCTATCAGTCTGTTGTGGCCAGTGCACTGTACTCCTGTAGTCTGCTGGGGGAGCAGCATTGGAGCCGGAGACACCAACAGACTTAAACTAGTTAAGAAGGCCGGCTCCATCATTGGCTGCAAACAAGACAATCTGGAAGAGGTGGTGGAGAGGAGGACTCTGAAGAAACTATTATCCATATTGGATAACCCGGACCACCCTCTCCACCACCTCCTGCAGGGACAGCGGAGCACTTTCTCCAACAGACTGATCCAGCTCCGCTGTCACAAGGAAAGATACAGGAGAACATTCCTGCCCTCTGCAATATCACTGTATAATAAATCACCTCTGGCCAAGTCAAACACAAGACTGTAACACTGATACACTGTTGTTGCTGCAGTTGGTGATCTTGTGCACTACTGCTTTGTTTATTTTATTTAAATTTTTTTTTCCTACTTAGTTAACTTAATACAATTCTATTCAGTGTATATACTGTGCATTTTTATTACTTTGTTTTCTTAAATCTAATAGGTCCTGCTCTGTTATTTTATTATATTGTATATATTGTGCATTTTCCATCCTTAATATTCTATTTTATTGTGTAACCCTGTTTGCTGCTGCCACCGACACATTTCCCCTTGGGGATGAATAAAGTACATTTATATTCTATTCTATTATATTCTATACATATATATATATATATATAGCAGTCATAATAATAATGATAATAACAACAGTAAGACCAGAACCTCGGCAGTGAACCAATGAACTCATGATTCATTCAGTTGGAGGAGACAGATCCTCGCTGCTCCTCAGGAGATGATCTAAAACAGACTCAACAGAGAAGCTGCACGAGGAGTCAGAAACAGAAACTGATGATGTGAAATGATGTGAACGAGTGAAAGCGTATTCGTTACGTCATGAAAGCAGTGGAACTGTCAGTTAAAGTGTAACAAAGACAAAAGCAGTGAACGCGTCGGCTGACAGAAGGAACTCAACAGACTGAACCTGAGCTGTAAAGGATGAATATTCATCTCTTCACAAGGAAATGAAAGAAGAGTTTGAACAGTTGAAGCGGCTGAGAACCAGGAAGCCGGAGTGAAAGAAAAGCCAAACAAACACAAAGTTGACTCTTTCAAAAACAACAACGGTCTTTAACAGCATCGCCACCGGATGACCCTCAGAGGACTCGTGGACTCGTGGACTAGAGACAGCAGTGGTTTACAGTCTGTGATGGACTCAAACTAACAAACACCCTCACTGCTGCTGAAGTGACACCAGAAACCACATCAGACCACCATGTTTCCATAACTCACTCCAGAATCCATCAAAGAGAACTTCAGCTTCCACGAGGACACCGAGTCCCTCAGACCCTCAGACCTCCAGACCCTCAGACCTCCAGACCCTCAGACCTCCAGACCCTCAGACCTCCAGACCCCCAGACCTCCAGACCCTCAGACATTCAGACCTCCAGACCCTCAGACCTCCAGACCCTAAGACCTCCAGACCCTCAGACATCCAGACCCTCAGACCTCCAGACCCTAAGACCTCCAGACATTCAGACCTCCAGACCCTCAGACATCCAGACCCTCAGACCTCCAGACCCTAAGACCACCAGATCCTCAGACCTCCAGACCCTCAGACCTCCAGACCCTAAGACCTCCAGACCCTCAGACCCTCAGACCTCCAGACCCTCAGACATTCAGACCCTCAGACCGCCAGACCGTAAGACCTCCAGACCCTCAGACCTTCAGACATTCAGACCTCCAGACCCTCAGACCTCCAGACAGTCAGACCCTCAGACCTCCAGACCCTAAGACCTCCAGACCCTCAGACATTCAGACCCTCAGACCGCCAGACCCTAAGACCTCCAGACCCTCAGACCACCAGACCCTCAGACCTCCAGACCCTCAGACCTCCAGACATTCAGACCCTCAGACCGCCAGACCCTAAGACCTCCAGACCCTCAGACCTCTAGACCCTCAGACCTCCAGACCCTCAGACATTCAGACCCTCAGACCTCCAGACCCTAAGACCTCCAGACCCTCAGACCTCCAGACCCGCAGACATTCAGACCCTCAGACCACCAGACCCTCAGACCCTCAGACATTCATTTATTTAGACTATGTGTTTCACATATTTAATATGTGAAACATGAATTATTTCACATGTGATACTGAACTGTAAATACTGTACTTAATTTTGAGGTACTTAACTTGAGTATTTTGATTATTACTTTATACTTTGTCTCCAGTACATCTCAGAGGGAAATATTGTTCTTTTTACTGCCCAACATTTATCTGACAGCTTCAGCTACTTCACAGATTCAGATGATTCAAACTGAATTGGTTGGAGGGGAGCTCCTCGGTCTAGAACACGGTGCTCTGACGGGCAAAGAATCCGGTGCTGGATGAGGCTGCTGGACGGACTTGGTAAACCTGAGGACCTGGTCCGTGCATCCTGGGGAGACTGGTGACTGGCGATCAGAGAGGGTCGTGTTCAAAACCTCCACTGTGGAAGCAGCTGAAAGGAGTTGTGGTCAGAACCTTTTGTGGCGGCAACTGAACAACTTGCTGGAGGACACCAGCTGAAGAAGGAGGTCTTTCAGGCCCGGCTGGTCCAGGGATCTGTAGAAACAGAAGACCGGTACCAGTTGACCAGCAGACCAAAGTAAAAACCCGGATGTTGGAGGAGTTCAGAGAGACTATGGAGACGGACCTTTGGTTGGTCTCAAGGACGTTTCAGTCAACAGAAAAGAGAAGCAGGGCTCAGTCTGAGGGAGGGGAGGAGGACTGTGGACCAGGACTGGCCCAAGAGAGGGTGTTCACTTATCTCAGGGTCTGGATCATGGACAGGAGGGTCAGTGTCAGCAGTAGACCTCGAATACGCTGGACAGGTTTCACATCTCTTCTGGTCTTTGAATGCTTCAGGGTTCATCAGGAGGACCTGGAAAAGGGTTCTGGAGAGAAGGACTTCAGGAGTTCTTCAGGATGCTTTGAATTGAAGTAGATTCAGGTGTGTACTACCTCACAGGCTCAATATCAGAATATAAACTCCTGTAATGTGATTGTTTGTGTGTCTGATAAACCATAAACAGTGTCACACACATGACAACAAATAGAAAACAATAACCAGCTGGAGGGTTCAGGTCTCCACATACTGTTGTCACCTTTAACATGGAGACATTTCTCTGCTTGTTCAGTTTGCTTCACTGTGAACCGGTTCAGTGACAAACTGAACCACATCCTCACTGCTGGATATCTAATCCCGTTACCCCCCATCAAGATCAGTAGAAAGCAAATAATCCTGCAGGTTGAGATTAAGATTGTAAATGGGTTCCAATCGTGTGCTTTCTGGTTAATGAATAACAGAGTCTTGGAGGCCGGCGTCTGTCATTTATTAAACATTAAAAGCTCCTCGATGAAATATAGAAACTGGATGTTTTTGTATTTCAAACGATTTGCACGGCCGGCTCGCTCTCATGCTAATGAGGACGCAGTTTCAAAGACAAAGAAACGAGTTTGGAACTGAATTCCCCTGTTTGACAGAAAAAAAGGTGTCCCAGAGTAGAATTATAACCGACAAACACTGCAGGAGATTATAACGATAATTTATTCATTTCTCTCATCAACAAACAGAATTACAACTCTAGTATATTAAATATTCAGCCTGATTGATCATCTGCACACAAACTGGAGATTTATTCTACTAAAAGGAGCGGTTGGAGCTAGCATCCGGGTCCTGTTATCT
Organism: Ophthalmolycus amberensis; assembly: GCA_024529925.1. Taxonomy (NCBI): domain Eukaryota; kingdom Metazoa; phylum Chordata; class Actinopteri; order Perciformes; family Zoarcidae; genus Ophthalmolycus; species Ophthalmolycus amberensis. Next base: position 338,168 of record JAFEUB010001534.1, on the reverse strand, counting down.
TAGAATTAGCTTCTGGGTCCTGTTAGCTTAGAATTAGCTTGTAGGTCCTGTTAGCTTAGAATTACCGTAGCTTCTGGGTCCTGTTATCTTAGAATTAGCTTGTAGGTCCTGTTAGCTTAGAATTAGCTTCTGGGTCCTGTTAGCTTAGAATTAGCTTGTAGGTCCTGTTAGCTTAGAATTACCGTAGCTTCTGGGTCCTGTTATCTTAGAATTAGCTTGTAGGTCCTGTTAGCTTAGAATTAGCTTCTGGGTCCTGTTAGCTTAGAATTAGCTTCTATATCCCGTTAGCTTAAAATTAGCTTCTGGGTACTGATCTGGTCACTTCTGTCTTAAGATCTGATTTAAGAAACAAATCAGATTTGTGTGTAGTCTGAACGTGGCCTTACAGTGTTAAAGTTTGACAGTGTTAATGTTAGTGTTACTGTCTTACAGTGTTACAATGTTACAGTGTTACTGTGTTACAGTCTTACAGTGTTACAGTTTTAAAGTGTTACAATGTTACAGTGTTACAGTTTTAAAGTGTTACAATGTTACAGTGTTACAGTTTTAAAGTGTTACAATGTTACAGTCTTACTGTTTTACAGTGTTAATGTGTCACTGTGTTACTATTTTACAATGTTAGTCTTACTGTGTTGCTGTTTTACAGTCTTACTGTCTTACAGTGTTACAATGTTGTTGTTTTACAGTCTTACAGTGTTAGTGTGTTACTGTTTTACAGTGTTTTTGTATTCCAGTTAACTCTAACAGTGTCACAGTGAGGTGTAAATACTGCTCAGCTGGTCTTCTCTGTGTGTTTACTGGACATGTTGAAGGTAAAAGCATCAAACGGACACTTCTGAAGTAAAAAGGAGGATTCTGTTGTTTTTCTTCATGGTATAATGAAACCTACAGAAATATCAAATGAAGCTCCGCTCTCTGTTCTCGCCTTGTGGCCCACTTACAAACTCACATGACTCTGTCTCCATGGTTACTGAGGACACCAAACAACCAGGGAAAATACGCCTAATTACCCAGAGTATGAAATATGATGAATATGAAACATGATTCAATCAACAGTGAAGTTTTCTCAGTGATGCCTTCGATATGCTGGTCATCTACCAGGTTTGAATATTTAATGATTTAATTAAGTACACAAAGCTTTTTATTAAATATCTTAACATTTACAGCATGTCGTTCTCAACATGTGAAGAAAAATAACTAGTGCTGGGCAACGATTAAAATATTTAATCGCATGGATTTTTTGCGATTAATCGCGATTAATCTCATTGTTATGGCAAAGTTCAACAATGAATTATAAAGTAGTGTATTGTGCACTTTTATTTTAAAGTACTGCTATATGAACTAAAGGGCAACAACATTTGGTTCACGAGATGCAGGCAGCATGTTTTATACTTAATGTGAATATAATTCATACTTTGTTGGCATCTTATTCTGAAAACCGGATGTTCGTCTGAAGAAACCGGATGTTGTCTCACGTTAATGTTTCCACTAACTTTCAAAGTCCTTCGCTCGCTCCCGATCTGTGCGTTTAAATGCGTTTACGGTGAATGTCAGCATATAGGTGCACTGACATGTAAGTGTCTGCTGAGTTGACCACGGAGATCTGAGTGTCTGCTGACTTTACCAGCGATGTCCAGTAGTCTCCAGGGAGAGCAGCGGAAGTCGCCTTTTCTCTACGGCAACCCTGAAGGGACATCATATCTCCAATACAAAACCATAAACATGAGACAGTCTGTTACAATAATAATTAATTCAAAATACTTACCGAATATCACACGGACTTCAGTACAAACTGACTGAGGACAGTTCAGGAGGATTCAGAGGAACAATCGAGACCTCGTCCTGGCTCTGGTCCAGGATCAGCTCCTCAGGATTCACTGAGGCTAATTACTATGCTAATGTTTACCACGAAGAGACAGCGGGGCCGCCCGGAGCTCCAGCTCACATCGATCTGGATTAATAGATCTGAGACCAGAGGAAGACCCCCATCACACAAACATCCAGCTGGAAGCAGAGCATCATGGGAAATATCAGATCAGGCTGAAAAGTGGTGATTTTCTGCTGTCTTCTCTTCGCGGAGAGTTTCAGGTGATGGACAGGTCCGGGGGGGGGGGTCGAACTGAAGTCAACAATACCTGAAAACACATAAAATACCTGAAAATACCTCAAACTACATGTTCATATGTACTTCACCATAGTTCCATGTTGTATTAATACCTTGTATTGTGTGTATTGCAGCAGTACAGAATAAACGTTATTATTATGATGTAAATATTCTCTCATCAGAGGAAACGAGTCTGTTGAACAGACCTGAGGTCAGCAGCTCACATCATGTGTACCAGATACATATTGAGGAGCGAGGTTCCTTCACATGCAAATACTCCCCCCTCTCTCTCTCCCCCAGCGGTGGGCTGATAACAGAGCAGCAGAGAGAGGGGGGGGGGGATCCTGTAGGAATTCAAAGCAGCCCCCGTCGCCTGGATTTAATTTGCATAGAGAGCAGCGATAGCGCGGTTGGAGGCGTCGGTCTGAGTGCGCTCAGTGAGGCCCTCAGCTCCGCCTCAGAGGACGGTCTGGGGGCCACCTGCCCGTCTCTCTAATCCACCAGTCCTCGTTTAGGGCGTCAGGACGTCCTCTGCCTTTGATGTGCGTTTGTCCCGTGGACACAACATAAAAGACTCTCCTTCAAGCCAGGGCAAATTCAAATACCGTTACCTTCTTCTAAGGATTGCAAATGTGCTTAAATATGCCCTTTAATGGTGTTTTCCTCCAACCGTGAGCTCAATAAATCAGTTCACCCTGTGAGGAGGGGGAGGGGCTGCTCGCCTCTGATTGGCTGCTGAGTCGGGAAGAGAAGCAGCAGCTTCAATTATCCGTTTGTTCTCCGAGTTTAATAACGACGAGGAGAAACAGACGGTGATCACCTGACTGGTTCGCCTGACTGGTTCGCCTGACTGGTTCACCTGCTGGTTCGCCTGACTGGTTCGCCTGACTGGTTCACCTGCTGGTTCGCCTGACTGGTTCGCCTGACTGGTTCGCCTGACTGGTTCACCTGCTGGTTCACCTGACTGGTTCACCTGCCAGTTCGCCTGACTGGTTCACCTGACTGGTTCGCCTGACTGGTTCACCTGCCGGTTCGCCTGACTGGTTCGCCTGACTGGTTCGCCTGACTGGTTCGCCTGACTGGTTCGCCTGCCGGTTCGCCTGACTGGTTCACCTGCCGGTTCACCTGCCGGTTCACCTGACTGGTTCACCTGACTGGTTCACCTACTGGTTCACCTGCTGGTTCACCTACTGGTTCACCTGCTGGTTCACCTGACTGGTTCACCTGACTGGTTCACCTGCTGGTTCACCTGACTGGTTCACCTGCTGGTTCACCTGACTGGTTCACCTGCTGGTTCACCTGCTGGTTCACCTGCTGGTTCCCCTGACTGGTTCACCTGACTGGTTCACCTGCTGGTTCCCCTGACTGGTTCACCTGGCTGGTTCACCTGGCTGGTTCACCTGACTGGTTCACCTGACTGGTTCACCTGCCGGTTCACCTGCCGGTTCACCTGACTGGTTCACCTACCGGTTCACCTGACCGGTTCACCTGACCGGTTCACCTGCTGGTTCACCTACTGGTTCACCTGTCGGTTCACCTGACTGGTTCGCCTACTGGTTCGCCTGCTGGTTCGCCTGCCGGTTCACCTGACTGGTTCACCTACCGGTTCGCCTGCCGGTTCGCCTGCCGGTTCACCTGCCAGGTTCACCTGTCAGGGCCACCTTCACCACTTAGGGGCCAGTTTACCAGTCCCCTGACAGGTGACCAGAAGATGAGGATGAGGAGGAAGAGGAAGATGTTACTTTGAGCCTCCAGTGTTTCTGTGTCGGCGCTGAAGTTGGCGCGATGGACTTGAAGTGCTCACAGGAATTAACATAATTGCTGCCTGACACATGCTAACATGCTAATTCGCATAGAATATGCAATTAGAATAATTTAAATGATTTTTTGCTCAAAAACATGGCGAGGAGAAAAACCCTGCGTGGCTGAACGCCTCGTGTGCTGTTCAAGGTTAGGAAATGTAAGTTCAAAACAATGAAAAGCACGACTTTACTTCCTGTCCCACAGCCCATTACCCACAATCCCTCAGTGCCGCAATGCATGATGGGAGGTTAGACTGCTGCGTTCGAAGACTAAAAACTGTGTCGGAGTTGATTTTAAAGAACGTCGTTCACACTTTGAAGTACTCCGATGTTTTACTGCATTAAAGTACTCATACCACAGAGTAGAAATACTCTGCAACAAGTAAAAGTCCTGCAGTATTAGCGTCAAAATAGTACTCATGATGCAGAACGTCTCTTTAACTCGTTATATTGCTTATCTATAATCATAGCTCATCATTTATGAGTTGATGACATATTGTTTTAATGATCTGCAGAATAAGTACAGAATGTACCTCTGAGATGTGGTGGAGTAGAAGTACCTTAAAGCTGAGCCTGAGTAGAGTACACTGCTCTCTGTTCATATAAATACTGAAACATTTCATCGACACCTGGAAATCTGAGAAAACATGAACAATTCTAAAAATCACACAAATGTAATCATTTACAAAATGACAGAATAATCAAATATAAATCAATTAAGACGATAATCAACGATTCAGGAAGAAACACAAAGACGTGGATTCAAAGGCTGAGATGTGAGAACTGAGACAAAAGTGATTTGATCATAATTATATACAAACGTAATGTATTTTACTGTTTGGTTTGTTCAGTGAAGTCTGAAGACACAGAGATTAAAGTGGAATCAATCAAATATAAATAACTTGTGCGGTTATTATACACAACAAAATAATATGTAATATGAAGTAAAACCAATAATGAAATGTAAAAGTTATTATATTTATGTATATTTATGTATATACAAAACAAAGTGACGAAACTACAAAACAAGATGTTTGAGTGAGAAATGAGTTGATATGAAGGTCTTCATCATCATCATCAGTGTGCAGAGAGGAGCCTCAGATGTGAACCAGGACCAGCTGAACACTATGTTCACTTCATCTTTAAATCCTCTTACGTCTTAAAGAAAGCAGCAGCTGCGTGAGTGGATGATTAAACAGCTGCAGTCACACAAACTTAATCACTTCATAACTCATGAGATGTATTAAAGATGAGGACGTCGACTCTGCTCCTGTTACTCACTCACTTAATGAAAACGGGAGATAAGCTGCTGACTGCAGCCACATCACAGCCAACATGACCTAATCTCATCAGGGGAAAGGTACGGCAACACGCCATCGGCACGCCAACGACACGCCAACAACACAGCCAGTGATAACATGACCAAATCTCATCAGTGACAAAGGTACGGCAACACGCCATCGGCACGCCACCGACACGCCAAAGACAGGCCAACAACACGCCAAAGACAGGCCAACAACACACCAAAGACAGGCCAACGACACACCAAAGACAGGCCAACAACACGCCCATGGCAAGCAGACGACACGCCAAAGACACGCCGACGACACACCAAAGACAGGCCAACAACACACCAAAGACAGGCCAACAACACACCAATGACAGGCCAACAACACGCCAAAGACAGGCCAACAACACACCAAAGACAGGCCAACAACACACCAAAGACAGGCCAACAACACACCAAAGACAGGCCAACAACACGCCAAAGACAGGCCAACAACACGCCAAAGACACGCCAACGACACGCCAAAGACAGGCCAACGACACGCCAAAGACACGCCAACGACACACCAAAGACAGGCCAACGACACACCAAAGACAGGCCAACGACACACCAAAGACAGGCCAACGACACGCCAAAGACAGGCCAACGACACGCCAAAGACAGGCCAACAACACGCCAAAGACAGGCCAACAACACACCAAAGACAGGCCAACGACACACCAATAGACAGGCCAACGACACACCAAAGACAGGCCAACAACACGCCAAAGACAGGCCAACAACACGCCAAAGACAGGCAAACAACACGCCAAAGACAGGCCAACAACACGCCAAAGACAGGCCAACAACACACCAAAGACAGGCCAACAACACACCAAAGACAGGCCAACAACACACCAAAGACAGGCCAACAACACGCCAAAGACAGGCCAACAACACGCCAAAGACAGGCCAACGACACGCCAAAGACACGCCAACGACACACCAAAGACACGCCAACGACACACCAAAGACAGGCCAACAACACGCCAAAGACACGCCAACGACACACCAAAAGACATGCCAACGACACACCAAAGACAGGCCAACAACACACCAAAGACAGGCCAACAACACGCCCATGGCAAGCAGACGACACGCCAAAGACACGCCAACGACACACCAAAGACAGGCCAACAACACACCAAAGACAGGCCAACAACACACCAATGACAGGCCAACAACACGCCAAAGACAGGCCAACAACACACCAAAGACAGGCCAACAACACACCAAAGACAGGCCAACAACACGCCAAAGACAGGCCAACAACACACCAAAGACAGGCCAACAACACGCCAAAGACAGGCCAACAACACACCAAAGACAGGCCAACAACACGCCAAAGACATGCCAACGACACACCAAAGACAGGCCAACGACACGCCAAAGACACGCCAACGACACACCAAAGACAGGCCAACGACACACCAAAGACAGGCCAACGACACACCAAAGACAGGCCAACGACACACCAAAGACAGGCCAACGACACACCAAAGACAGGCCAACAACACACCAAAGACAGGCCAACAACACGCCAAAGACACGCCAACGACACACCAAAGACAGGCCAACAACACGCCAACAACACGCCGATGGCAAGCAGACGACACGCCAACAGCACACCAACATCCCAACAACACGCCGACGGCATGCCAACATCACACCAACAACATGCCAACGACACGCCAACATTCCAACAACACGCCAACGACACACCAACATCCCAACGATAACACGCCGACGGCCCGCAGATGACTCGCCAACATGACGGCCACAGACTGCAGGAGTCTTATAGTAATTTGTGTATTGTCCTGTAGTATTTTGTGTATAAGTTACAGTATATTAAACACGTCCCTCTTGTCTTCGTGGTCTTCCTGAGGACAGAGTCCTGTTGGTAGTAAAGAAGTAAAGTCCAGAGTAGAACGAGTCACATTGAGCTGATTCTCATTTAGAAAATGAAAAAGAAATAAATGACTTTCCTTCACAAAGGATGTGGACTCATGAATATTTAAAGGTGCAGAGCAGATTCACAGTTAGTCTTTTCTACATGTGGCCTCTTAAATGAAACATTAATTACTCTCTTCCTAAAGAAACATTCTGCTGTCGCACACTTCATTATTTCAATTTACTACAAAACATCTGTGAACGTGTCAAACGGAACATTTAAAGAAAACAGTTTCATCAGTTCGTCTTCAGAAGTCTTCCTCATGTGAAGACGTTTGTTATTATCAGTCCTGTCCTCATTCCTCTGTCCTAAGTCCTCATTCCTGTCCTCAGTCCTCTACTCCGTCCTCAATCCTGTCCTCAGTCCTCAGTCCTCTACTCCGTCCTCAGTCCTGTCCTCAGTCCTGTCCTCAGTCCTCTACTCCGTCCTCATTCCTGTCCTCATTCCTCTGTCCTCTACTCTGTCCTCATTCCTCTGTCCTCTACTCTGTCCTCAGTCCTCTACTCCGTCCTCAGTCCTCTACTCCGTCCTCTACTCTGTCCTCAGTCCTCTACTCCGTCCTCAGTCCTCTACTCCGTCCTCTACTCTGTCCTCCGTCCTCAGTCCTCTACTCCGTCCTCAGTCATCTACTCCGTCCTCTGTCCTCTACTCTGTCCTCAGTCCTCTACTCCGTCCTCATCATTAGTGATAAATGAAGCTGTTTGAGGTGTTTGTCCTTCCTTCAGAGTAAAAGCCTGAGTTCATGAGACATTTGTAATCTGCGAGTAAATCCTCTGCATCAGTTTCTCTCAAGAACCAAATGAAAGTCTCTTCAGTCTGTAAGCAGCTTTCAGCACAAATACCTTTTCTCTGCTGAAGATCAAGAGATGGACTTCCTGTCGCAGGATTTCATCTCATCTGGATGTTTGAAAGGTAATAAACAGCCTGGTGGTGATGAAGACGATGATGGTGGTGATGAAGACGATGATGGTGGTGGTGATGAAGATGATGATGATGAAGACGATGATGGTGGTGGTGATGAAGATGATGATGATGAAGACGATGATGGTGGTGGTGATGAAGATGATGATAGGGTGGTGATGAAGATGGTGGTGGTGGTGATGAAGACGATGATGGTGGTGATGAAGACGATGATGGTGGTGATGAAGACGATGATGGTGGTGATGAAGACGATGATGGTGGTGGTGATGAAGACGATGATGGTGGTGGTGATGAAGATGATGATGGTGGTGATGAAGACGATGATGGTGGTGATGAAGACGATGATGGTGGTGGTGATGAAGATGATGGTGGTGATGAAGACGATGATGGTGGTGGTGATGAAGATGGTGGTGGTGGTGATGAAGATGATGATGGTGGTGATGAAGATGATGATGGTGGTGGTGATGAAGATGGTGGTGGTGGTGGTGGTGATGAAGATGGTGGTGGTGGTGATGAAGATGATGATGGTGGTGATGAAGATGATGATGGTGGTGGTGATGAAGATGGTGGTGGTGGTGATGAAGACACTGATGGTGGTGATGAAGACGATGATGGTGGTGGTGATGAAGATGGTGGTGGTGATGAAGATGATGATGGTGGTGATGAAGACGACGATGGTGGTGGTGATGAAGATGGTGGTGGTGATGAAGATGATGGTGGTGGTGATGATGATGGTGGTGGTGATGATGAAGATGATGATGATAAAGATGATGATGATGGTGGTGATGAAGATGATGATGGTGGTGGTGATGAAGATGGTGGTGGTGGTGATGAAGACGATGATGGTGGTGATGAAGACGATGATGGTGGTGGTGATGGTGAAGATGATGGTGGCGATGATGAAGATGATGGTGGCGATGATAAAGACGATGGTGGCGATGATGAAGATGATGATGATGATAAAGATGATGATGGTGGTGGGGATGAAGATGATGATGGTGGTGGTGATGAAGGTGATGATGGTGATGATGATGGTGGTGATGATGAAGATGATGGTGGTGATGATGAAGATGATGGTGATGAAGATGATGAAGATGATGATGGTGGTGATGAAGATGGTGGTGATGAAGATGGTGGTGGTGGTGAAGATGATGGTGATGAAGATGATGATGGTGATGATGAAGATGATGGTGGTGATGAAGATGATGATGGTGGTGATGAAGATGGTGGTGATGAAGATGATGGTGGTGATGAAGATGATGATGGTGGTGATGAAGATGGTGGTGATGGTGATGAAGATGGTGGTGGTGGTGATGATGAAGATGATGATGGTGGTGGTGATGAAGATGGTGGTGGTGGTGATGATGAAGATGATGGTGGTGATGATGAAGATTACTTAAACACCTTTGAATGTTTATATGATAGGAACAATAGAACCGGTTCAGCCTGTAAACGTGTCCTGAACAAGAAGAAGATGAGGCCCAGAGCTTTCTAAAGAATGAAACACAAATAAAGTCATAATATAACTTCATTGTTTAAAAGAGAATCAATATATATGAAGAACATCACTTCTGATGATGAGACAGTTATTTTAGGATAAAATAGTTATAAATGGTCTCACAGAATCTTTTCTCTGGTCCAGTTTTTGGCTGCAGATCTGATTCACCGCTGAAATCATCAGGAAGTAATCAGCCACCGGTCGCTTAAGACGGATTTCATTAAAGTGCTCAGGTCAGAGGATTATATCCTGCAGGATCAGGACTGTCCACATGGGATTCTATGAACCCTGAAAACATGGACTGAACCTGCTCCAAACTTCAGTAATCTTCAGAGCCTCTGGATCCCCAAAACCTGCTCAAACCTTCAGCCATCTTCAGAACCTCAGGATCCCCAAAGCCTGCTCCAACCTTCAGCCATCTTCAGAGCCTCTGGATGCCCCAAAGCCCGCTCCAACCTTCAGCCATCTTCAGAACATCAGGATCCCCAAAGCCTGCTCCAACCTTCAGCCATCTTCAGAGCCTCTGGATCCCCAAAACCTGCTCCAACCTTCAGCCATCTTCAGAACATCAGGATCCCCAAAGCCTGCTCCAACCTTCAGCCATCTTCAGAGCCTCTGGATCCCCAAAACCTGCTCAAACCTTGTCATCTTTAGAACCTCAGGAACCCCAAAACCTGCTCCAACCTTCAGTCATCTTCAGAACCTCTGGATCCCCAAAACCTGCTCAAACCTTCAGCCATCTTCAGAACCTCAGGAGCCCCAACACCTGCTCCAACCTTCAGTCATCTTCAGAACCTCAGTGTCCCCAAAACCCGCTCCAACCTTATCCATCTTCAGAACCTCAGGAGCCCCAAAACCCGCTCCAACCTTCAGTCATCTTCAGAGCCTCTGGATCCCCAAAACCTGCTCCAATCTTCAGTCATCTTCAGAGCCTCAGGATCCCCAAAACCCGCTCCACCCTTCAGTCATCTTGAGCCTCAGGATCCCCAAAACCTGCTCCAACCTTCAGTCATCTTCAGAACCTCAGGATCCCCAAAACCTGCTCCAACCTTCAGTCATCTTCAGAACCTCAGGATCCCCAAAACCTGCTCCAACCTTCAGTCATCTTCAGAACCTCAGGAGCCCCAACACCTGCTCCAACCTTCAGCCATCTTCAGAACCTCAGGAGCCCCAACACCTGCTCCAACCTTCAGTCATCTTCAGAACCTCAGTATCCCCAAAACCCGCTCCAACCTTCAGTCATCTTCAGAACCTCAGGATCCCCAAAACCTGCTCCAACCTTTAGTCATCTTCAGAATCTCAGGATCCCCAAAATCTGCTCCAACCTTTAGTCATCTTCAGAACCTCAGTATCCCCAAAACCCGCTCCAACCTTTAGTCATCTTCAGAACCTCAGTATCCCCAAAACCCGCTCCAACCTTCAGTCATCTTCAGAACCTCAGGATCCCCAAAACCTGCTCCAACCTTCAGTCATCTTCAGAACCTCTGGATCCCCAAAACCTGCTCCAACCTTCAGTCATCTTCAGAACCTCTGGATCCCCAAAACCCGCTCCAACCTTCAGTCATCTTCAGAACCTCAGGATCCCCAAAACCCGCTCCAACCTTCAGTCATCTTCAGAACCTCAGGATCCCCAAAACCTGCTCCAACCTTCAGTCATCTTCAGAACCTCTGGATCCCCAAAACCTTTCTGGAACTAGTAAAGACCTCTTCTCCGTTAATGAAATAAAGGACGTTAATATGAGCCCCTGGAGGTTGTTCATTCAGACGACAACAGAAACTCTGTTTTGTTCCAAACTTCACAAACATCTTGACCTTTTTTCAAAGAAACCCGGATGAAGATTTAAAGCTCAGATAATCTGATGGATCTTTATTTCATTATTTTATTGAGTCAGATTAATCTTTATTTCATTGCTTTATTGAGTCAGATTAATCTATATTTTATTAGTTTATTGAGTCAGATGAATCTATATTTTATTAGTTTATTGAGTCAGATTAATCTTTATTTTATTAGTTTATTGAGTTAGATTAATCTATATTTTATTAGTTTGAGTCAGATTAATCTTTATTTCATTGCTTTATTGAGTTAGATTAATCTATATTTTATTAGTTTATTGAGTTAGATTCATCTTTATTTCATTGCTTTATTGAGTTAGATTAATCTATATTTTATTAGTTTATTGAGTCAGATTAATCTTTATTTCATTGCTTTATTGAGTCAGATTAATCTTTATTTCATTGCTTCATTGAGTTATGCTGCGTTCACACCGGTCGCGTTGATTTTTTGACGCGCTGCAAAATCGCGTCCAACGCACTGCAAAAAAGCGTCCAACGCGCCGCCGGTCGTGTTCAGACCAAACGCCGCAAAATCTCGTAGCGCCGGAGAGGGGGCGTGGTTTATCGACTGGAAGCCGTTCACCTGGCCGCCATTACTTTCCGCTATCAACCGTGAAAGGAATAAGGACAATTGCTGCTTTGTACGTGTTGTGGAAGTCCCTCAAACGTCGGAATGCCAAACGCAGTCATGTCTGGTTCATAATATTGTTCAGAGGAGCTCCGTGGATTGTATCGAGCTGTATTCACTGTGTCTAGCAAGCCACCGGTCGCTGTTTACAGCTGTAGGAACACAACATAAACTGATTTGGCTGTGATTCAACGGAAAATAAACCGACAAAAAGGGACTCCGAAATAACTACATAATGATGCCGATTTGTACTTGTCTTCTCCGACAAAAAGGGACTCCGAAATAACTACATAATGATGCCGATTTGTACTTGTCTTCTCCGACAAAAAGGGACTCCGAAATAACTACATAATGATGCCGATTTGTAGGCTACTTGTCTTCTCAATGGAGCTCTGATGGATCGGTGCTAGGCTATGCTAACATCGTAGCAGCTCCACCAGCACTCAATAACGTCACGTAGACGTAAATACGGCAGCGTCTATTCATTGTTTGTACCGTATGGTTTACACACACACATGTATACACGTAGTTTGGTCCGGTCTCTATTGATATGAGGTATCGTAGAGCTCGGGGAACCCACAAACCGCCACTATTAATTTGTCCTCCATTGTTGTTTGTGATTCAGCACCGGCAGGAGCTACGGCACTGATGACGGGAGCAGCAACTCAACGCTGATAGGCTATCGCGCCACAGCGTCACGCGATTATTTCGCAGAAGTTGAAAAATTTCAACTTGCGCGTTGGCGATTTTGCGGCGTCCAACGCGTCCACCGCACTGCAATAACGCGTCCAACGCGCCGCGCCATCGCAAAATCGCGGCGCGCCAGTCTCATCGCGTCTGTGCATAGACTTTGTATGTAATCTCGACGCGCGTCAAAAAATCAACGCGACCGGTGTGAACGCCCCATTAGATTAATCTATATTTTATTAGTTTATTGAGTTAGATTAATCTTTATTTCATTGCTTTATTGAGTTAGATTAATCTATATTTTATTAGTTTATTGAGTCAGATTAATCTTTATGAAAATAAAAGTTTAGTAGCAGAAAACAGGAGGAACTAGAATCTGAAAACTAATCGATGAACTGAAGAGATCTAAACTTCTAATATTTAATGTAAACAAACAGAAAGTTGATTAAGACGTTTTATAATCTGCTGAATTTAAGATTGTGACCGTTCAGAACTAAAGAAATCCTTAATTTAAGCTCCAGCTGATCACATTGAAGATGTAAGTTAGTATTAATGTAAGTTAGTATACATTTAAGTTAGTATTAAAATATATATGTTTGTTTTATTGATCAAAAATGATTCAATTTCTTTGGATTTCGATGTTTACAATACCTACTAAACTGTGAAGAGACTGGTTTCTGACGTGTGATAAAAACACAGATATAAGGTGTCCTCTGTGTTTCCACGGAAACACGTTTCCACGGAAACGTGTTTCCATCGGCTCATCTGAACCTGAGAGGTTCGTGGGGGAAGCCGTGCCCTGATCTCAGGTCTGCAGGCGGCTCACGCTGACCTCCAGCAGCTCCGGTTCTGTTTGTGTTGGCGGTTCAGGACTCACAGAGGCTGAACCTGGTCCACTGAGACCACAGTAAAGAGGGTGAGGAGGTGACGGGACGAAGGACAGCAGCTGAGTAAACACGGTCATCCTCCTCCGTTTCCCATCAGCCACCTCTTCAGCTGCTCCGATCTGATTTCTATTGTTTGACTATGAGCATCATGTTCTCACAAAGAGTCCAGAGTCCATCCACTGACCTGAGATCTGTGAAGGAACCTCAATCAAAACTACAACAATGAATGAAAAGGTGTTTCTTCTTCTCCTCCTCCTTCTTCATCATCATCTCCTCCTCGTTCTTCCTTTTTCCTTTGTGAGGACAGTTTAAAAGGTGAGACAAATGAACTCTGTAATAATTCTTGTCTTCATCTCCAGATAATTTTTCTTCACCAGATAATCTGAGGACGAGGTTTTTCTCGACAGCAGCTGGATTTCACTGCTCATCACATTTTCCACACTTCATGACAGAGTAAGACTCTCCAATCTTAAAGCACCGCAGATTAAGAGAGGAATTACAACGTAATCTTAAATAATCCAAGCAGAGTTATTCTGAGTCCGACACTGTCAATCACCAAGATTACACTTCAAATTAGCAGGAAAGCGCTCGGCAGACGCTTACAGCTCAGAGGACTGTGATTAAACACCCGATGATCGACATCACAGTTCAGCTCAGTCCACAGGAAGTCAATGTGAAACTACTAAATAATACTTCCTGTTCTATAGAACAATGAATTCATTTTATCTATTAAAAATACATTTATTGTTTCTATTAAAATGAATTTATTGTATCTATTGTGGACCAGATCTCTAAAACTATTTGTGTTTACTTTGAGTCTAAATGGACTTCAGGTGGAACCCTAACGAGTTCTTGTGGTTCAGAGGATGAAGAGCAGCTCCTCCTCTTCCTCCGCTCTGTGATGAGGTCACATGACCACATGACTATGGTCACATGACGTCAGTCTGTAGTTTTTATGATCCTGTTATTATTGCAGTCCCGACTCTGTGAAGTCTGAAGGTCTTTATTGTGGTCTCTGTGGGTCTGGATTCAATATGGTTCTGTGGCGATGTGGTGGAGAACCAGACTCTCTGAAGTCCACCTTCACTGAGACCACTGCAGGTCTCTCTCTCTCTCTCTCTCTCTCTCTCTCTCTCTCTCTCTATATATATATATATATATATATATATATATATATATATATATATATATATATAGAAATGTTTTATTTACACTTCCGCCTCTTCCTGTCAGCAGCCGTTAGCTTAGCTTAGCATGAAGACTGGAAACAGTAGGAAAGTCAGCCTGGCCTACAAACTGAGCTGCAGCTTCAGAAGGTAAAGACGCATTCAGGCGTCGGGTGAACGTAGGAAATCACAGTGCAGATCATGTTAACGTTTCCTCATGAACTTCCCATTGTTGTTGATCCACAGATTTTATATTTCAACCATTAATTATGAATTAAAATCATTATTTTATTATAATAAAAGCTGCAGGTCTTCTGGTCTGAACCGGTTTACAGATTTAAATAGAAACTGTCTTCATCACAGCTTCACCCTCCTCCTCCTCATCTGTCCCCTGATCCTGAACGAGTCCATGATCCTGACCCAATTAGTGGAGCCTTCCAGGCGAGGGGGGGGGGGGGGGGGGGGGGGCTCCCATGTCTCGTCATGCCCCCCCGCCCAGGAAAATGAGATGCTAATTAATTATCATCTTCAGCTGCACACGTCAGCTTCACATCAGGCTGCCGAGTCCTGAACCTGACCCACGACACGCTACAGTCCTGATCCACGACACAGTCCTAATCCTGATCCACAACACGCTACAGTCCTGATCCACGACACAGTCCTAGTCCTGATCCACGACACGCTACAGTCCTGATCCACGACACAGTCCTAATCCTGATCCACAACACGCTACAGTCCTGATCCACGACACAGTCCTAATCCTGATCCACGACACGCTACAGTCCTAGTCCTGATCCACGACACGCTACAGTCCTAATCCTGATCCACGACACGCTACAGTCCTAGTCCTGATCCACGACACGCTACAGTCCTAGTCCTGATCCACGACACGATACAGTCCTGATCCACGACACAGTCCTAATCCTGATCCACAACACGCTACAGTCCTAGTCCTGATCCACAACACGCTACAGTCCTAGTCCTGATCCACAACACGCTACAGTCCTAGTCCTGATCCACGACATGCTACAGTCCTAATCCTGATCCACAACACGCTAGTCCTAATCCTGATCCACAACACGCTACAGTCCTAGTCCTGATCCACAACACGCTACAGTCCTAGTCCTGATCCACGACATGCTACAGTCCTAATCCTGATCCACGACACGCTACAGTCCTGATCCACGACACGCTACAGTCCTGATCCACGACACGCTACAGTCCTAATCCTGATCCACAACACGCTAGTCCTAATCCTGATCCACAACACGCTACAGTCCTGATCCACGACACAGTCCTAATCCTGATCCACGACACGCTACAGTCCTAGTCCTGATAACTTACTTATTTTCCTTCAGACACTTCCTGTTCTCAGACTTATTTTCCTTCAGACACTTCCTGTTCTCAGACTTATTTTCCTTCAGACACTTCCTGTTCTCAGAGTTATTTTCCTTCAGACACTTCCTGTTCTCAGTTATTTTCCTTCAGACACTTCCTGTTCTTAGTTATTTTCCTTCAGACACTTCCTGTTCTCAGACTTATTTTCCTTCAGACACTTCCTGTTCTTAGTTATTTTCCTTCAGACACTTCCTGTTCTCAGTTATTTTCCTTCAGACACTTCCTGTTCTTAGACTTATTTTCCTTCAGACACTTCCTGTTCTCAGACTTATTTTCCTTCAGACACTTCCTGTTCTCAGACTTATTTTCCTTCAGACACTTCCTGTTCTCAGACTTATTTTCCTTCAGACACTTCCTGTTCTTAGACTTATTTTCCTTCAGACACTTCCTGTTCTCAGTTATTTTCCTTCAGACACTTCCTGTTCTTAGTTATTTTCCTTCAGACACTTCCTGTTCTCAGACTTATTTTCCTTCAGACACTTCCTGTTCTTAGTTATTTTCCTTCAGACACTTCCTGTTCCCAGAGTTATTTTCCTTCAGACACTTCCTGTTCTTAGACTTATTTTCCTTCAGACACTTCCTGTTCTTAGTTATTTTCCTTCAGACACTTCCTGTTCTTAGACTTATTTTCCTTCAGACACTTCCTGTTCTTAGACTTATTTTCCTTCAGACACTTCCTGTTCTTAGACTTATTTTCCTTCAGACACTTCCTGTTCTTAGACTTATTTTCCTTCAGACACTTCCTGTTCCCAGAGTTCTTCTTCACTGAACATCTTCAGTGAGAAGTGACTCGTGAGCTCAGAGATGATAATTATTGGTAATAATGTGTCGGGGGGGATGAGCGTCATGACGGAGGCTCAGTAATGAGCTGAAGGAATATTCACGGTGTGATGACAACGTCTGGCAGAACAAGATGTCGTCCATCAGACTCCGTTACTCGTCTACGAGGAGAGTCCTCCGAGCCAGGATGTCTTCGGACAAAGCATCGATGCGGCGACACAGTGTTGTTGGACGCGGGATCACGTCCAACTGTTTGCTTCTCTCTCCAATCATACATTCCACCATCTCTGTATCTATGTATGTATATATATGTATGTATGTATGTATGTATATATATATATATATATATACAGGGGGAAATTAGTTTGTATGTTTTGTAAATGTTACAGCAGTTGTTTATGATATATAACTGGTTTTATAATCTTCATTGTCATAGAAGTGAAAAACCATATTAGAGTTATAATATATATATATTATATATATATTACACATATACATACATACATATATACATATTACACATATACATACATACATATATACATATTACACATATACATACATACATATATACATATTACACATATACATACATACATATATACATATATATTACATAATGAACTCTAATATGGTTTTTCACTTCTATGACAATGAAGATTATAAAACCAGTTATATATCATAAACAACTGCTGTAACATTTACAAAACATACAAACTAATTTCCCCCTGGGGATGAATAAAGTTTATATCTATCAATCTATCTCTATGTTAGCTATGTTAGCATTTGAGCTTCTATTCTATACTTCTCTTTATGATTTCAGTGCTTCATTTTCTCATTCTATATTTAAGTTAAACAGCAGTAAAAAGCTAACATGGAGCTAATTACGGCTCCTTTAATGCTCTGATGTCACCTCCCTGCTGGTGAACTGAGGCCGGCCTTCATTTAAAAACGGATCTTTCATGTTTAAGCGAATCCCAGGAGAACAGCTGACAGTCTGCTCTTTGATGCTGAAGGTTTCTTTTATTTCTGCTGCTCTCTGTACTAAACTGTCCTCATTACATTCATACATCAAACACACATTTAATTAAACATCCAGGGAAGTGTTCACGGTAATGTATCAAAGGCTGGGGGCAGGTGTGACAAAGCATCTCTCTGTGGGGGGTAAAAGGCAAATGTAATATTAACATCACATACCAGAGCACTACGCTAACGTTAGCAGGGCTAAGCTACCAGTTTAATCATTACAACAGGGCAGTGGCGGGCCGTGCATGTTATACCTTCACTGCTGTCCTGCAGCTGAAACACAGCTACGCTTATGATTTGTTTTGTGTAAATATGAAACACCTATAAATACACTATCTGCAGAGTGCAGATACATGAACAGGCTGAGAGTGCGTCTCGTCTCTGACTACTGCGTGAGGCTGCTGTGAGAAAAGAAAAAGAAAGAAACCATTTTTATTGTCATATACATATACACGAAATTTGACTTGTGCATTTGACCCATCCCTGTATATAGGGAGCAGTGGGCTGCCAATGAACGGGGGTTCAGTGTCTTGCTCAGGGACACTACGACACGGGACACGTCCCAGTCAAGGATGGAACCGTTGACCCTGCGGTTACCAGACGACCCGCTTAACCCAGTGAGCCACGGTCGAGAGTAGCCTGTGAGAGCTTTGGGGCTCGTTCACCACAGTGCAGAACGTACGAGCTTCAACGTCAGAGTCACAACACCAGACAAGTCTCCATCAACACAAGTCTCCAGATGTGTCACTAGTAGCTTTTGACAAAAAAAGTCTCCATGAGGGTTTGGAAAGTCGCCAGATTTAGCGAGAAAGTCGCCAACTTGGCAACACTGGCCCCAGCTAAATATGTCCCCAGAGCAACACTGGACGTAACAATAGTTCCTATCACATATAAAACCAAACAAAAATCCATCTTCATAACAACAAGTTGTACAAATAATAACATATAAACATCAGTGGCGGGCCGTGCATTTCATACCTGGGCCTTCACTGCTGTCCTGCAGCTGAAATACCACCTTATAACCACATTGTGGCGCCACAGCTCATGTTTAAGGCTGTAACTATGTACGTCTTCGTATTAAACCATTCGGTACGAGTCGTTTGAATAACGCTCGAGCATTTAGAGAATGCAAAAGCCTAAATTCAGGAAAATATAATGTTCTCAGCTGGTCTGGCTGTGGGATCCACCGTCATTTCTTAATGACAAGCCGCGACCCAAAGAGATTATCAGGATTTTACTTTCACAACATGAATGTTGAACAGCACCTCTCTGCAGTGTCTTTCCTCCTCTCAGCACTCTCTGTCATGGTGCAGCTCAACTCACTCACAATGCATTTTGATTGGCTGAGCTGCATCACGTGATGTGATTCACTACCCATCAGCCTCAGCTGGCTGTTAAGTTTCGTTTCAAGATAGTCACGTGCTCGCCCACTGACCAATCACAGCACACTCTGCACCTCGCGGGAAAGCTACAGATGAACACTGAGCGGCACGTAATGCTGACGTCATTATAGGCGGCTAGCGGCCGCTGACAAGTCAAAGAATACGCCCAACATGTCAAACTAAAGATCTGATTGGTTGAACACTACGACAATCAACAATATCGTCCCCATGTACTTTAATCTGCACTGGCTGCAGGTGTGAGTCTGCAGGCCTCTGGCTCTGTTCTACCTAAGATAAGATAAGATAAGATAATCCTTTATTAGTCCCTCAGTGGGGAAATTACAGGATTACAGCAGCATTGCTCACAAGTAAATAAAAATAAAAGATAAAAATCAAGTAATATAATAAACTAAACAGTAAACAGTAAAACAGTAATAAAATAAGACAGTAAAGAAGAGTATTAAATATACCAGTATATACAGAATATATATACAGAATATACAGACGGATCAGGTAAATACTTAAACGTATTGGATATTGCACGGATTAGATAAGATATTGCACCAGGTGAATGAATTAAAGTCAGCTGCCGCGATGCTGCTGCTCCAGAAGACCACTCCATAGAAGATGGCTGATGCCACCACGGAGTCGAAGAAGGTCTTCAGGAGTGCTCCCTGCACCCCAAAAGACCTCAGTCTCCTCAGCAGAAAGAGTCTGCTCTGACCTTTTTTATAAAGAGCGTGAGCGTGGTCGGTCCAGTCCAGTTTATTGTTCAAGTGCACACCCAGGTACTTATACGACTTCACGACCTCAATGTCCAGTCCCTGGATGCTCACCGGTGTCGGAGGAGGGCGTTTACCCCCGCGGAAGTCCACCACCAGCTCCTTGGTCTTGCTGGAGTTGATGTGGAGGCGGTTCCGCTGGCACCATCCTAAAAAGTCCTGGTTTAGTTCCCTGTATTCTCTGTCATCATCGGCGGAGATGAGGCCGACGATTGCAGAGTCGTCAGAGAACTTTTGCAGGTGGCAGTTTGCAGAGTTATGTTTGAAGTCCGAGGTGTATATGGAGAAGAGGAATGGAGCCAGAACGGTTCCCTGTGGGGCCCCTGTGCTGCAGGACACCCGATCTGACTCACACT
The DNA here is from genome assembly GCA_024529925.1 of Ophthalmolycus amberensis. NCBI lineage: Eukaryota > Metazoa > Chordata > Actinopteri > Perciformes > Zoarcidae > Ophthalmolycus > Ophthalmolycus amberensis. The sequence continues at coordinate 317,640 of JAFEUB010001534.1, read as the reverse complement.
CCCGTATCCGCACATACTGTGGACGGTTGGTGAGGTAGTCCAGGATCCATGCGGTGAGGTGGTGGTCCACCCCGGTCTGCTCCAGCTTGTCCCTCAGAAGCAAAGGCTGGATGGTGTTGAAGGCACTGGAGAAGTCGTAGAACATGACTCTCACAGTGCTTCCAGCCTTTTCCAGGTGAGAGAGGCATCTCTGCAGCAGGAAGATGACGGCGTCATCCACCCCGATGCCGGACTGGTAGGCGAACTGAAGTGGGTCCAGGGATGAACTCACCAGAGGGCGGAGATGGGCAAGGACCAGCCTCTCCAGGGTCTTCATCAGGTGGGATGTCAACGCCACCGGCCTGTAGCTGTTGAGGTCCTTGGGCCGCAGGTTCTTTGGTACCGGTACCACGCAGGATGTCTTCCATAGCTGTGGTACTTTCCCCAGCCTCAAGCTCAAGTTGAATACGTGCTCCGCTATTCCGCACAGCTGGTCTGCGCAGGATTTGAGGAGCCTTGAGCTGATGCCGTCTGGACCCGTGGCCTTCCTCGCCTTGATCCTCCTCAGTTCCTTCCTCACTTGGTTGAGGGACACGCTGGGGGGTGGGGTGCTGTGTGTTGGAGTGGGAGGGGAGCCGAGTGCTGTGGGAAGGGAGGAGGTGGAGGGGGGATAATAATCCACAGGGGATGCAGATGATGGGGGTTGCAGCAGCAGGGAGGTCTGGGTGGGGGGAGGGGTGGATGGCTGGTCAAATCTGTTAAAAAATAAGTTCAGCTCATTCACCCACTTATGGTCCCCCTCAGGCTGTTGGTTGGGCCCCTTGAACCCAGAAATCGCCTTGAGGCCCTTCCAGACCCCGGCGGTGTTATTCTGCTGCAGCTGGTCCTCCATCTTCATCCTGTAGACATCTTTCCCCTCCCTGATCTTCATCCTCAGCTCCCTCTGCACAGTCCTCAGCTCCTCTTTGTTGCCAGATCTAAAAACCCTCTTCTTCTCCTTGAGGAGGGCCTTTATCTCCGGAGAGATCCAGGGTTTGCCATTTGAGAAACACCGTACAGTCCTGGTGGGTACGGTGTTCTCAACACAGAAGTTAATATAGTCCGTGATGCAGTCGGTGAGACCGTCGATGTCTTCCCCATGGGCATCACTGAATACCTCCCACACAGTTGTCTCAAAACAGTCCTTCAGAGCCTCCTCGGCTCCATCGGTCCATCGTCTAACTGTGCGGGTCACAGCTGGCTGCTTCTGTGCAAGAGTTGTGTACACAGGCAGGAGGTGCACCAGGTTGTGGTCAGATCTGCCCAGGGGAGGGAGAGGTGATGATATGTATGTCTCCTTGGTGTTGGCATAAAGAAGGTCCAGTGTTTTATTGTCTCTGGTGTGGCATTTGACATACTGGGTGAATGTGGGCAGAGTGGAGGACGGAGGGGCATGATTAAAGTCCCCAGAGAGAAGGAGGAGGGCATTGGGGTGTTGTGTCAACAGCCTGCTTGTCGCCGAGTGGATGACGTCACAGGCCGCTTCCGCGTCAGCAGAGGGGGGGATATACGCAGCCACCACAATAACGTGCGAAAATTCCCTAGGCAGATAGTGTGGCCTCATGCTAACCGCTAACAGTTCAATGTCCGCTGTGCAGGTCTGCTCCTTAACAGTGATGTGCCCAGAGTTACACCATCTATCATTAACAAACACTGCCAGGCCTCCTCCCTTCCTCTTACCGCTCTCCGTTGTCCTGTCCGCCCGTATGATGCGGAACCCGTCCAGAGTAGCGTGCGTGTCAGGAGTTAGCTCGGTTAGCCACGTCTCCGTAAACACCATGAGGCTAGACTCCCGGTATTCCCTCTGATGGCGAGTTAGCGCCGCTAGCTCGTCCATCTTGTTGGGCAGAGACCTCACGTTTCCCATGATGATGGAGGGGAGGACGGGTGTGTAGGGTCTTCTCCTTGCGCGACGTTCCGCCCCCGCACGGCATCCCCGTTTCTTCCTCCTCAGCTTGCGGGGAAACGGGGGGGTCTCTCGTCGGGTAGCACCGCCGTGTCCCGGAATGTTAACAGCTGGTCCCTAGCGTAAACAACTAGACCATGGCGGCACGCTGGATCTCCAGACACGGAGGTGCAAATTGCAATAAACAGCAGATAGACCACGACAAGCTCGACGTGTCTAGCTGCCATAATGCACCGATTAAGAACGGTAGCTAGTATGAGAAAAAGCGAAAAGAAGTAACAAAAATAACATAATATAAGAAAAAGCTAAGTAGTGAGCGGGAGCTACTGTAAAAGCTACTAGAGACACAGAGGTGAGATCTGATTGGATGAAAGCTCTACTTAAAACAAGCTGCACTGGAAGCAGAGCAACTGAGGAAGACAGGAGCTGTGCAATGAGAACATAAGATAATGGGAAAAATATTATAATACATGGTGTATTTACGAAAGATTATAAAATAATAAAATAGATGTAACTTTGTGAGTCTGTTTACGTCAGCAGAGAAGGCTTTGAAGGCCCTGACGGCCCACCGCTGATATACATGTGTTTGTGTCTGTGTCTATGTGTGATGCTGGAGTTGTGTGTGTGATGCTGGAGGTGTCTGAGGACCAATCACATCTCTCCATAGCCGACAGGAAGTCTCTCCTGAAGCGGTAAATTAACGTTTCTGTTCTTTGTTGATAATCCGTTTTCTTCTAAAAAGCCTGAAACGAGTCAAAGATATTAAACCACACGACTCCCTCAGTCACTAAATATCATAGTTATTATACTTTATATACCATACATCAGGGGTCACCAACCGTTTTTAGACTGAGAGCTACTTCAAGGCTACCGAGCAGTACGAAGTGCGACTGATTTGATTCAAACTTCCTGAATAACAAAGTTGCATAGATCACCTTAATAATAATATATGTGAAGAGACTGTTTGATCACATGTCAGTTAATTATTCCTCACAATAATTATTAAGAATGATTTCCACAACAATGATGGTATAGCTACACATACACATTTAAACATGCAACTTTTATTTCTGTTAATCTGTTTCAACATGTGAAAGTCAGAGGTGTCACATCTGATATGTTTGCATCATCACGTGATCAAAGCCGGTTACTGCTGCACACAGCGCCTGCTGCTGAATGATGCAGTGGTGATGTCGACATGTTGTGAAGTCTGGGTCACCTTTGCATTGCTCAATGAAGCCTGCATGCCGGCCCGTCATGGCGGGAGCCCCGTCTGTTATCACCGACACCAGCTCTTCCAACGGAACCTTTTTCTCCACCAAGAAACGAGTAAAACGTCTCGTCTGTAGCCGAGCGGGGATCCAACCCTCCGAGGTCTGCGAGCGTCTTCGGGCGCCCGCGTTCAGACCTCTAGTCTGGGCCTTTTCGGTCGGATTGCGTTGCCTCGCCTCGACCCCCGCCACCCCTGAGTTGTTGCCCCGCGGCCTGTTCGAGGATTTACGGACCTGACGACGGGGTGCGCTCGCTGCGCACGTCTGGCGCAAACGGGAAGCGCCGCCATGCAGAACCTGAAAACCCAGAGCGGTGGGGCGACCGTGGCTCACTGGGTTAAGAGGGTCGTCTGGGAACCGGAAGGTCAACGGTTCGATCCCCAACTGGGACGTGTCACGTGTCGAAGTGTACCTGAGCAAGACACTGAACCCCCGGCAGCCCACTGCTCCCTATATACAGGGATGGGTCAAATGCAGTAGTCAAATTTCGTGTATGTGTAAAAATGTATATGACAATAAAATCCTAACTTCCTGTCTGCCTCCGGGTACCCGACTCTCTTATGACAAGAAATAGTCATTTTAAAATCTACACTAATGCGAGCAGTTTTTGATTAAAAAGAACAGCAACAGCTAGACGTGCTATTTTTAGAACATGCCTTGCGGGCGACTGGGTGCCCGCGGGCAGCGTGTTGGCTACCTCTGATCTACATGAACTCCTCTCAGTGAAAGAACTCTTGTTTTATTGTGATGAGTCATCATTTTACGGACTTTAGTTTTGTGCGAATAAAACTAATAAAAATAACTATTCTTAAATAAAATTGTCTAAATATTTACAGATGTATCAGCTACCATTGGGTGCACTGCTCAGGAAGCTCTAAAAAACACGAATACAACATCACATCTTTCTTACTTATACCCAACTTCCCCAGCATACGACATACATAAAGAAGAACCCTTCCACTCTGAATATATTTACCTGAACCAGCCATCCCCCAAACACGCTGTCCCCTCCGCAACGGACGCCTCCCAGACACTGCGCTGCCTCACGCTGCGTCTCCGCTGGACTCGCCGCCCACAGAGAGCAGACTCAGCACACCGGAGAACGCCAAAGCCCCGATCAGCCAGCAGGGCATCTTTGTAGCTCATCAGGCCCGTGCACCCCATTACCGGTCCGGCGGACCCAACAGTTTCACCTGGTCACTTCCACTTGGTTACATTATGAATATTCTTTACATGATATATTATACACAATATATAACATTAACAGAACAGCATCAGAGTTCATGTTTAATAAATCTTTCCTCTTCAGTGTCACATGACCCAGTGAGGGTGATGATGTCATCTACAGGTCACATGTTCCACCTGACTGTGTGTGTAATGCCACACACACACACACACACACACACACACACACACACACACACACACACACACACACACACACACACACACACACACACACACACACACACACACACACACACACACACACACACACACACACACACACACACACACACACACACACACGCACACGACTGGGTCAACTGACAAAATGCTCCGGCAACAACAAGCAGTCAAAACACACAAAGAGTCTTACAGTGCAGCGTTAGCTTAGCTTTAAAGTTCAGTTAGCTTCAGTATAGACTGCACAGGTCGGCAATGACATCAGCTGAGCTCACGACCTGATGACGTCATAAAGCTCCAGACCATCACGAGACTCATAAAGAGTTCATACTGTCTGTTCGGTGTGTGCGTGTGTGTTAACATGTGATACCTGCATGTTGTTGCTTCTACACATTACATGCTGCTTCCGGTGGGTCAGAGGTGGGGGGGGGTCTAGATGAACCTTCTGAGCGTGCTCAGTAGCGTTGCTGCTGTCTCTGGATCAGTGCTCTGGCGAACACGCTGCACTGACGGTGATTAAAGCGCTCCATCCTCTGGCCTGAGGTCAGATGTTAACAGTGGTTAGTTCCTCTGTAGCTGCAGGAGATGAATCACTGACCTGAGGCCAGCTGCTCAAACATAAACACTCAGACTGGACCAGGACCAGTCTTTCTGCTGCTCGTAGTTATTACTTCTGAATGATGCAATCAGTATTTACTGTTGTCAGAAAGTCTGCTTTGGTTTTATTGATACTTTATTTGATGAAAGACAAAAGACATGTATCAGATTGTAGGTTTTGCTGATGAAGAATATTCTCAGTGTGTGATGGAGCAGATCCACTTCAGTCTGGTCTGAGTTGAGACCCTGACCTGGTCCTGGACCTGGTCCTGGTCCTGGCAGCTCAGGTGGAGCAGCAGACAGAAACCACCGTCCGGCCTCCGCTCAGTCCCCCCACACACATAAAACACAGTCGTCCTCCAGAGGACGTTTATGGGTCCAGACTCTGAGTCAGACCTGAACCTGAACCACCAGAGCTCATGGAGGCAGGGCGGTGTGTTCAGGGACTGACAGGAGAGTCTCAAACCGCTCCTTCAGTGACGTCCAGGAGAAGGAGGAGGTGTCCACCTGCAGAACATATTAGCTCCACTTTAATATCTTTATGTTTCAACATGTTGGGGGACATTACATACACAGGATGCTAGCTACACTTAGCTTCTAGTGCTAACTGGACCTGGAGGGTCACAAGTTGTGACGCGGTGGATGTCATGTGAAGTTAGTTAATATGTTGTGACTTTATGATCTTAAAATATGTCCAAGGTAAAGGTTCCCATCAGCCTCCTCTGTACTAAATAGCAAATGTTAGCAAAGCACGATGATTGTGCATTACATTAGCTGCTCGCTAGCTACATTGTTAGCCGCGGTGGCTGCTCGACCAGACATGGGCATTGTGCGGCCCGCGGGAGGTCCTTGGGAAATTACGAATAAAACGTGAATAAATGTACAGAATAGAGCTGCATTGCTTTTATTTTGAAGGCAAATTTTTTTTTTCTCAATTTACGTACGTTAGTACGTTAGTGACCGTGCAGCAGCAGCGTCACTGCAGTGTGTCGGCACTGAGCTTACGGGAGATGTGAGTGAGCCGTTACCCTTAAAAATGTCAGCCTGTTCAAAAAAGAAAAACTGACAGAGTGTAGAGTTTTTAACAAAACATGGACTTTAAAATATTTCTTCACTGAAGTCAAAGGTAAAGCCGTGCGCTTAGTTTGTGGAGAACAAGTCGCGTCGTTGAAGGATTACAATTTGAATCGCCACTACGAGAAGAAAGACGCGGAGAAAACGTGACGGATGCAGAGCGGACAGGACGGCTGAGGCTTTGCTAGCTAAGCTGCGAAAGCAACAAGGATTTCTACCGAGCGTCACACATGCAGGGATGCAGCCGCCAAGACCGGCTTTGTGATGTCACACAACATCCAGTAAGCCATTCTCTGATGGGGAGTTCATCAAAGAGTGTTTGGTGGACTCTGCTGCACTACTAGGCCCCGAGAGAAAAGAGGCATTGGAGAATGTGCAGCTCTCAGGCGCACTGTAACGAGGAGGATCGAGGACATCGAGGGGAATCTGGAGCTTCAGCTGCAAAGAAGAGCAGACCATTTCAAACTTTTCTGCTTGGCTCTGGACGAGAGCTGCGATGTCCGCGACACAGCAAGTTACTCATCTTTGTACGTGGGAAAAGGAAAGACTTGGAGAAACGCGAGAAGATGTTGCTTCTCTTTGGATCGACCTACATCTGTGAACAAACATTCTCCAGATCCAGATCCTCTCACTGACATCAGCTGTCCTTCACATGTCAGCTCACACACTCAGCCTGACTTCAGTCACTCGTTCAACAACAAAGACTCGATCTCTCCACTGACCTGAACAACAGAAAATTAGGTCATTTGTATCGTAATAAAAGTACTAATTTTGCAAAAACATGATCCCCGTCAGTGTTCTACTATTATATATGGATTATTCCTGCTGCAGATGTTTACGGTGGAGCTCATTTTATCTCTTTTATACTCTGTTGTTCAGTTTGGGTCGTTAGGAAAGGTTTGAAAAGTTATAATGTGCAAAGTAACTAGTAACTAAAGCTGGCAGACAAATGTAGTGGAGTACAAAGTACAATATTTCCCTCTGAGATGTAGTGGAGTAGAAGTACAAAGTTAAATAAAATATAAATACTCAAGTACCTTGAATTTGTACATAAGTACAGTACTTAAGCAAATCTACTAGTTACAAGAATAATATAGAGCAGGATTGAGTTCAGTCTGTTGGTCCGGCCCTCCACAACAGTCCCTGTTTCTCATGCGGCCCCTTGGGAAAAATAATTGCCCCCCCCCCCCCTGTTCTAGACGCTTACTGTAGCTAACTCTGAGCTAACTGGATGGAGAAGCTAACTCTGAGCTAACTGGACGGAGAATCTAACTCTGAGCTAACTGGACGGAGAAGCTAACTCTGAGCCAACTGGACGGAGAAGCTAACTCTGAGCTAACTGGACGGAGAAGCTAACTCTGAGCTAACTCTGAGCCAACTGGACGGAGAAGCTAACTCTGAGCTAACTCTGAGCCAACTGGACGGAGAAGCTAACTCTGAGCTAACTGGACGGAGAAGCTAACTCTGAGCTAACTGGACGGAGAAGCTAACTCTGAGCTAACTGGACGGAGAATCTAACTCTGAGCTAACTGGACGGAGAAGCTAACTCTGAGCTAACTGGACGGAGAAGCTAACTCTGAGCTAACTGGACGGAGAAGCTAACTCTGAGCTAACTGGACGGAGAAGCTAACTCTGAGCTAACTGGACGGATAAGCTAACTCTGAGCTAACTGGACGGATAAGCTAACTCTGAGCTAACTGGACGGTTAATCTAACTCTGCGCTAACTGGACAGAGAATCTAACTCTGAGCTAACTGGACAGAGAAGCTAACTTTGAGCTAACTGGATGGAGAAGCTAACTCTGAGCTAACTGGACGGATAATCTAACTCTGAGCTAACTGGACAGAGAATCTAACTCTGAGCTAACTGGACAGAGAAGCTAACTCTGAGCTAACTGGACAGAGAAGCTAACTCTGAGCTAACTGGACGGATAATCTAACTGAGCTAACTGGACAGATAATCTAACTCTGAGCTAACTGGACAGAGAAGCTAACTTTGAGCTAACTGGACGGAGAAGCTAACTCTGAGCTAACTGAACGAGAGACGCTAACTCTGAGCTAACTGGATGGAGAAGCTAACTCTGAGCTAACTGGACGGATAATCTAACTCTGAGCTAACTGGACAGAGAAGCTAACTTTGAGCTAACTGGACGGACAAGCTAACTGAGCTAACTGGACGGACAAGTTAACTGAGCTAACTGGACGGACAAGCTAACTGAGCTAACTGGACGGACAAGCTAACTGAGCTAACTGTTTCCCTGGCTCTAGCAGTACCCTGATTGATCATGGTAAACGTAGTGTTCCAGTTGTAAAAAGTGGGTTACCTTGACTATGTGTCTGCGGGCGACGTCGGGCCTCCTGCAGAGCGTCTGCAGACGTTTACACAGCTGCTCAGGTGTGGAATACAGGTACTCTGCTGCATTAGAGAGCAGAGAAGAAGAAACTGAATTAGGGTTCACTGTAATGCTGCGTTCACACCAAACGCGGCGCGAATTTGCGGCGCGAGTAGATTACATACAAAGTCTCTGCACAGACGCGATGGCGCCAAACGCGTGAGTTAAAATTTTTCAACCTCTGCAAAATATTCGCGTGACGCCCCGGCGCGATAGCCTATCAGCGTTGAGTTGCTCCCCCTGTCATCACTGACTTCCTGCCGTTGTTGAATCAGGAAATAAATCCTGTAGCCGCCTGTGTTCACCCAGAGCTCTACGATACCTCATATCAACAGAGACCGGACCAAACTATGTGTATACAGCATATGGTACAAACAATGAATAGACGCTGCCGTATTTACGTCTAGATGACGTTAGTCTGAGTGTTGGTGGAGCTGCTACAATGTTAGCATAGCCTAGCACCGACCCATCCGCTCCATTGAGAAGACAAGTCACCTACAAATCGGCATCAATTCGCGCCGCGTTTGGTGTGAACACGGCATAACATCACAGGGTTTATTACCTGGGAATATCTCTGGATACACTAAGGCCTTCGGACACAGAGGATAACAGCCGCAGTGAACGGCTTCCAGCCTGTAAAACATCACAATATCAGGATCAGTACGTAGAAATCATTATTAATTCAGACCAACAGTGAAGAGTAACACCACAGATCATCTGTGGGACGATATCTCTTCTTCTGGACCCTGATGACCTCAGACGCTCGTTATTTAAATATTCTGAGGATCGTTGATGAATAATTAAGGACTTTTCCGTCTTTTTGTTGGAAACATTCATATTTAAAACAGATCTGACTGAAACTGTTCATCAGAAACAAAGTTCTGTTCTGGTCTGAGGGTCCAGGTCCTGGATATCTGTGATCTTGTCTGAGGGTCCAGGTCCTAGGTCTGTGTGATCTGGATTATTGAGGTCAGTCCGCTCTGTGATGTGAGTAAATGTTAATCTCAGATATAATTATCATGACTGGAGGGCTCCATGATGATGATGTTAATCAGATTAAACACAACTCAGAGATAACGAGGAGGAACAATTCTGTTCTACTGCTTCTACTCTGATGGAACAGACGGGAGGCCGGCTGGGCTTTTATTTTGTGGACCTGAGCAGTTTGACCTTCATAACATTAGATTCCCAATGAACTGAAGGGTTAATATGCTACAATGCTAATATTCAGCATGTTTTCAGATAGCGTGTTCATATTAAAAACATTAGCATGTTAGCCTGTTACTATGCTAACATTAGCCACAGAGCATTTAACAGAGAGAAGATGTTGGATTATGTTTCTGTTTATTGAAATAAATGATGAGCACAGGATTTGTAGGAAATGATAATAAAATGTCATATATATTAATATGTATAAATAGAGTTTGTGGTCGTATAAAAAGATCTCAGCGCTCACAGAACTCCATGTAAATATTGAACCTTTTAAAGTGTGACCCTTCAGACTCGGGGGGGGGGGTTCCCTCCTGGTTTACAGACTGAGAGGGGGGGGGGGACCCTTCTGGTTCTGGATCAAACATCACTTCCTCCTCAGGGACAACACGTCCTCTCATCGCTAAAATAATTAACTCCTGACTTCATTATCACAGTGTGAGATCTCTCATTATAAAACTCTCTTTATTCTAATGAAGCACCTGAAACCTCAGACTGCTGCTAGCATAGCATGCGAACATGTGCTCCTTCTATTCCTCCACCCTTCTTCTGTCAGACTGCTGCTAGAATAGCATGCTATAGCTAACATGTGCTCCTTCTATTCCTCCACCCTTCTTATGTCAGACTGCTGCTAGAATAGCATGCTAGCTAACATGTGCTCCTTCTATTCCTCCACCCTTCCTCTGTCAGACTGCTGCTAGAATAGCATGCTAGCTAACATGTGCTCCTTATGTTCCTCCACCCTTCCTCTGTCAGACTGCTGCTAGCATAGCATGCTAACATGTGTACGTCTCACACACACACACACACACACACACACACACACACACACACACGGCATTTAAACAACCTAGCCTTACAATGCTGACATGCTAACATCCACATCATTTGAACCACTTCAACTTGTTTTAGTATTTCATTTGTCTTTTCTTTTATAATTTAAAGCATTTGTTGTTATTTCTATTATAAATAATTAGTTGTTGAAGTATTCTATTTATTTCTACTACATAACATTTGTAGAAGTATTCGATGTATTTCTACTAGTGTGTTGCCTTTAAAGGCATTTTTCTACTTTGTATAGATAATTTGTTTATGCTCATTGCAAGACGAAAAGATAGTATTGTAATGTTGTTTTTCCGTTCACGTCATGATCACTTCCGGTTTGTCACTTCCGGTTTTGGTAGCTTCATTGGTTGTAGTCAAAGAGAGCCGCATGCTCAGAGGTGTAATCTGCTCGCATCCACCTGGAAGCATCCTAGGAGCAATGCTGCAAGTTACTCTACTCGACATTGGACACATGTGTATGTGTATACGTCGACATATGTATGTGTATATCTATGTATACGTGTGTATATGTATACGTGTGTATATATGTATACGTGTGTATATGTATACCTGTGTATATGTATACCTGTGTACCTGTGTATATGTATACCTGTGTCTACGCGTGTATACGTATATGTGTATACGTGTGTATATGTATGTGTATACACACGTATACACACGTATATGTGTATACGTGTGTATATGTATGTGTATACGTATGTATATGTATACGTGTGTATATGTATGTGTATACGTATGTATATGTATACGTGTGTATATGTATGTGTATACGTATGTATATTTATACGTGTGTATATGTATGTGTATACGTATGTATATGTATACGTGTGTATGTATGTGTATACGTGTGTATATGTGTATACGTATGTATATGTATACGTATGTATATGTGTATACGTATGTATACGTGTGTAAATGTATGTGTATACGTATGTATATGTATACATGTGTATATGTATGTGTATACGTATGTATATTTATACGTGTGTATATGTATGTGTATACGTGTGTATATGGGAGAGGCTCTGTCGCTCCAGTAACGTTACATTAAAGAATATGAAGCTGTACCTGGAGGGACTTAGGACCCAGGGGAATGTAGGTGAAGGAAACAGGAAGTGACGGAACGGAAGACATGCAACACAAACTGCTGTTCACCGCTCGCTGGCCGGTTGGCCGGCCGGTTCTTTTCGGCGTTAAACCGTTCGAATATCAAAATGTTCAGCTCTTTCAGGAGAGGGGTGATATGAATTTTCATATTTGTAATCTTTAAATTCTTTGAATTATTAAGCTTTTTGCAATTTACTTTTGAATGGGACCTCCATGGAGACAATCTTCAAAGCCTTCTTCTTCCTCATACTTTCAGCTACAGACACCATAGTGAGACATTTCAACTAGAAGTATTCTATGTATTTCTACTAGTATTTGTAGACATATTCTATGTATTTCTACTAGTATTTGTAGAAGTATTCTATGTATTTCTACTAGTATTTGTAAGTATTCTATGTGTTTCTACTAGTATTTGTAGAAGTATTCTATGTATTTCTACTGGTATTTGTAGAAGTATTCTATGTATTTCTACTAGTATTTGTAAGTATTCTATGTGTTTCTACTGGTATTTGTAGAAGTATTCTATGCGTTTCCACTGGTATTTGTTGAGGTATTCTATGTATTTCTACGGGTATTTGTAGAAGTATTCTATGTGTTTCTACGGGTATTTGTAGAAGTATTCTATGTGTTTCTACGGGTATTTGTAGAAGTATTCTATGTGTTTCTACTGGTATTTGTTGAGGTATTCTATGTATTTCTACTGGTATTTGTAGAAGTATTCTATGTATTTCTACTGGTATTTGTCGAAGTATTCTATGTGTTTCTACTGGTATTTCTTGAAGTATTATATGTGTTTCTACTGGTATTTGTAGAAGTATTATATGTGTTTCTACTAGTATTTGTAGAAGTATTATATGTGTTTCTACTAGTATTTGTAGAAGTATTATATGTGTTTCTACTGGTATTTGTTGAGGTATTCTATGTATTTCTACTGGTATTTGTAGAAGTATTCTATGTATTTCTACTGGTATTTGTAGAAGTATTCTATGTGTTTCTACTAGTATTTGTAGAAGTATTCTATGTGTTTCTACTGGTATTTGTTGAGGTATTCTATGTATTTCTACTGGTATTTGTAGAAGTATTCTATGTATTTCTACTGGTATTTGTAGAAGTATTCTATGTGTTTCTACTAGTATTTGTAGAAGTATTCTATGTGTTTCTACTAGTATTTGTAGAAGTATTCTATGTATTTCTACTGGTATTTGTAGAAGTATTCTATGTGTTTCTACTAGTATTTGTAGAAGTATTCCTTCAGACTGAATTCATTATAAATATTGAAGCACAAACATGAATCAGGAGCAGATGACAGATCAGCGCTGCAGGCCGACACTCACAGATGTTTGATTGGCCGAGCTTCAGAGAGCGGAGTGTCTGATTGGCCGATCGGCCTGCAGCTGCTGCAGAGTTCAGGTGACTGAAGTGTGACTGAAGTCTGGTTCACAGAGTCCACACCTGCAGGTCTCTACAGGTCTCTGCAGATCCACAGAGACCTTGATGTGAAGAGACTGCTGGTTCAATAAAGTTTATTCAAGCTGTCGCTGAGGTGAGAACACTGAGCTGTAAATAAAGTATATTATGTATTACAGGTAGATTAATATATTAATAGTATTACTAGTGCTGGGCAAGTTAACTCGTTATTATCGCGTTAACGCATTCATTCATTAACGCGACAATTATTTTATAGTGCTATTAGAAGCACTATATTTTTAGTGCTAGTAGAAGAGTAGAGCATTTTTTAATTTTTTTGAAAGTGCGTTGCTCACTGGCAGCGGTGGAGGAACGGAGACTACTGGACATCGCTGGTCACATGTTAGTGCACCTATATGCTGACATTCACCGTAAACACATTCAAACGGTGCAGATCGGGAGCGAGCGAAGGACTTTGAAAGTTAACGGAAACATTAACGTGAGACAACATCCGGTTTATTCAGACGAACATCCGGTTTTCAGAATAAGATGCCAACAAAGTATGAATTATATTCACATTAAGTATGAAACATGCTGCATCTCGTGAGTTAAAGGGAAAATACAGCTACATTGTGGGTAAAGTGTCTTTATTCTTTGATGGCTGGGTCACCTTCATCACCTCTGAGTTACAGCATCATAGTGATGAAGAGTAGAGCTGGGTCATAGTGATGAAGAGTAGAGCTGCGTCATAGTGATGAAGAGTAGAGCTGCGTCATAGTGATGTAGAGTAGAGCAGCATCATAGTGATGAAGAGTAGAGCTGCATCATAGTGATGAAGAGCAGAGCTGCGTCATAGTGATGAAGAGCAGAGCTGCATCATAGTGATGAAGAGTAGAGCTGCATCATAGTGATGAAGAGTAGAGCTGCATCATAGTGATGAAGAGTAGAGCTGCGTCATAGTGATGAAGAGTAGAGCTGCGTCATAGTGATGTAGAGTAGAGCAGCGTCATAGTGATGAAGAGTAGAGCAGCATCATAGTGATGAAGAGTAGAGCTGCATCATAGTGATGAAGAGTAGAGCTGCATCATAGTGATGAAGAGTAGAGCTGCATCATAGTGATGAAGAGTAGAGCTGCATCATAGTGATGAAGAGTAGAGCAGCATCATAGTGATGAAGAGTAGAGCAGCATCATAGTGATGAAGAGTAGAGCTGCATCATAGTGATGAAGAGTAGAGCAGCATCATAGTGATGAAGAGTAGAGCTGCATCACAGTGATGAAGAGTAGAGCTGCGTCACAGTGATGAAGAGTAGAGCTGCATCACAGTGATGTAGAGTAGAGCAGCATCATAGTGATGAAGAGTAGAGCAGCATCATAGTGATGAAGAGTAGAGCTGCATCATAGTGATGAAGAGTAGAGCTGCATCATAGTGATGAAGAGTAGAGCTGCATCATAGTGATGAAGAGTAGAGCAGCATCATAGTGATGAAGAGTAGAGCTGCATCATAGTGATGAAGAGTAGAGCTGCATCATAGTGATGAAGAGTAGAGCTGCGTCATAGTGATGTAGAGTAGAGCAGCATCATAGTGATGAAGAGTAGAGCAGCATCATAGTGATGAAGAGTAGAGCTGCATCATAGTGATGAAGAGTAGAGCTGCATCATAGTGATGAAGAGTAGAGCTGCATCATAGTGATGAAGAGTAGAGCTGCATCATAGTGATGAAGAGTAGAGCTGCATCATAGTGATGAAGAGTAGAGCAGCATCATAGTGATGAAGAGTAGAGCAGCATCATAGTGATGAAGAGTAGAGCTGCATCATAGTGATGAAGAGTAGAGCAGCATCATAGTGATGAAGAGTAGAGCTGCATCATAGTGATGAAGAGTAGAGCTGCGTCACAGTGATGAAGAGTAGAGCTGCATCACAGTGATGTAGAGTAGAGCAGCATCATAGTGATGAAGAGTAGAGCAGCATCATAGTGATGAAGAGTAGAGCTGCATCATAGTGATGAAGAGTAGAGCTGCATCATAGTGATGAAGAGTAGAGCTGCATCATAGTGATGAAGAGTAGAGCAGCATCATAGTGATGAAGAGTAGAGCTGCATCATAGTGATGAAGAGTAGAGCTGCATCATAGTGATGAAGAGTAGAGCTGCATCATAGTGATGAAGAGTAGAGCTGCATCATAGTGATGAAGAGTAGAGCTGCATCATAGTGATGAAGAGTAGAGCTGCATCATAGTGATGAAGAGTAGAGCAGCGTCATAGTGATGAAGAGTAGTGCTGCATCATAGTGATGAAGAGTAGTGCTGCATCATAGTGATGAAGAGTAGAGCTGCATCATAGTGATGAAGAGTAGTGCTGCATCATAGTGATGAAGAGCAGAGCTGCATCATAGTGATGAAGAGTAGAGCTGCATCATAGTGATGAAGAGTAGAGCTGCATCATAGTGATGAAGAGTAGAGCTGCATCATAGTGATGAAGAGTAGAGCTGCATCATAGTGATGAAGAGTAGTGCTGCATCATAGTGATGAAGAGCAGAGCTGCATCATAGTGATGAAGAGTAGAGCTGCATCATAGTGATGAAGAGTAGAGCTGCATCATAGTGATGAAGAGCAGAGCTGCATCATAGTGATGAAGAGCCGAGCTGCATCATAGTGATG
Organism: Ophthalmolycus amberensis; assembly: GCA_024529925.1. Taxonomy (NCBI): domain Eukaryota; kingdom Metazoa; phylum Chordata; class Actinopteri; order Perciformes; family Zoarcidae; genus Ophthalmolycus; species Ophthalmolycus amberensis. Next base: position 301,752 of record JAFEUB010001534.1, on the reverse strand, counting down.
AAGAGCAGAGCTGCATCATAGTGATGAAGAGTAGAGCTGCATCATAGTGATGAAGAGTAGTGCTGCATCATAGTGATGAAGAGCAGAGCTGCATCATAGTGATGAAGAGTAGAGCTGCGTCATAGTGATGAAGAGTAGAGCTGCATCATAGTGATGAAGAGTAGAGCTGCGTCATAGTGATGAAGAGTAGAGCTGCATCATAGTGATGAAGAGTAGAGCTGCGTCATAGTGATGAAGAGTAGAGCTGCGTCATAGTGATGAAGAGTAGAGCTGCGTCATAGTGATGAAGAGTAGAGCTGCATCATAGTGATGAAGAGTAGCGCTGCATCATAGTGATGAAGAGTAGAGCTGCATCATAGTGATGAAGAGTAGCGCTGCATCATAGTGATGAAGACTAGAGCTGCATCATAGTGATGAAGAGTAGAGCTGCATCATAGTGATGAAGAGTAGAGCTGCATCATAGTGATGAAGAGTAGCGCTGCATCACATGCTCTGACTGTGATGAAGACTCAACACACACATGTAGATGAACGTGTGAAACATGTTGTTCTGTTCACAGCAGTGGAACGTTTCACACACTGAGCACAGATATAGAAGAGATAGAACTGCTGCTGTGTGAAGAGAACACTGCTGCTAACAACAACCTGATGTGTTTAAAGTGTTCACACACAATGTTATTCACCTGTTGTTCATAGAGCAGCACTTTAAAATAAAAGTGCACAAAACACTACTTATGAATTCATTATTGAACTTTGCGTTTGTTATTAATGAGATTAATCGCGATTAAAAATTGTAATTGTTGCCCAGCACTCGTTATTATATTATATATTACAGGTAAAGAAGAAATTATATTAATTATTATATTATGTATTACAGGTAAAGATTAACAGATTAATACTGATATTAATTAAAAATAGTTGATTTTTAAGGTTTGATTTGAATATTCATAATCTTTTTTCTTCAGTAAATTTGTTTTAACAGTTTAATGTAAACGTAATGTTTTTTTATTAGGTGAAACTTTATTAAAACAGAATAAATTAACAAAGGTATTTTACTGTTAAATGATAACTGATCCACATGTGATCCTGATCCACATCTGATCCACGTGTGACTGCCTCAGACTCACATAGCGACCCCGAAGAACTCGTGTCGTGCGGTGGAGACGACCACGTCGGCCTGAAGAAGAACCTGCAGGTACTGGTCTCTGGACAGGAAACCCCAGTTCTGGATGTGAGGGTCCAGCTGAAGTCTGGCCTCCGAGAAGATGTCTGAAGAAAAGACCACAGAAGAAGAGAGCCTCTGCTTTATAAAAGACATGTTTATTAAAGAAACTCTTGACTGAATAACGTCAGTTAGCTTAGCATAGAATGTCAGTTAGCTTAGCATATAATGTCAGTTAGCTTAGCATATAATGTCTGTTAGCTTAGCATATGTCAGTTACCTTAGCACAAAGACTTGTTTCCTCTCAAACTATGAAGCAGCTCTACATAAGTGCACACAGAAGAGAAACTAAAAAAAGTTATTCTTGTTATTGTGGGAGAAAAATGTATTTGTCTTGAAATATATTTGTGTAAAATCAATCATAAGGTCTTCACTGACACAGGGAGTCTAGTATAGAGCTGTTAGGTATTGAGTCATAAAGTCAAAGAAGCTGCTCATCAACTCCAACATTTGGCGAGCCAGCCAGGAGGAGGACTCACTTGGACCTTTGCTCTCTCTCAGACTGAACATGAGCTCAACATGAAGCTCATGTTCATCGGTGGTGTCAGGGTCAGGTTCGTATGTTCTGTATTGGTGGAGTCAATGACATAATTATTGAAATTGTTAGGTTTCTTATTATTTGTTTTTTTTCTGATGTTTGTTTTTTATTTATTTTTATTTTTTATTATTTGCCCCCAATCTCACCAAATTTGGCACACTTGTCAGGCCTGGTGAAAATAGACGTGTGACAGAAGTGTCATATTCGTGTGTAAAACAAAATGCACTCTAGCGCCCCATACCAGTTGGACCGGCGACGCCCCTCTGCCAGTATCCAGTTTTGAAATTTCTACAAAAAAGCCTCTCAGCTCCGCCGAATTTTGTGAAAAACTAATTTTTGCGAACTCCTACAGGCTTGGTCCGATTACCAGACGCTACCAAATTTGCTGTGGATAATAAGTGGATTGATATCATCTAAAATCATTCAAAGCTTGTTGATACCGCATTGCGTTTGGAAGATATAGACCAATAAACTTCGTAGGGGCGTGGCTTGTATATCAATACACAACACATTTCTAGGACTGCCTTTTTATCTCTTAAATCTCTCCAGCTGATTCAGAACACTGCAGCTCGTGTACGAACAAGAACTAGGTAAAGATATCATATTACTCTATTAGCTTCTCTGCACTGGCTCCCTGGAACATCTAGCTGATGTAACTCAGCTGGACTTGTTCCAAACAGATGCTTGATAACACTCATGGCCTGAGGATGTCTACGGGCTAATGTCCACTAATACTCAACGTGCCACCTACTGGCCAAAGGAAATCTGCATTTTTGTGAGAAACAGCATCCTATTTACATGACTTTTACACAGTGGTGTGTAAAAGTAAAGATACCTTCCTGGAAAACTACTCCAGTAAAAGTCAAAGTCACCTATTAGAATACTACTTGAGTAAAAGTCTTAAAGTATCTGATATTTATTGTACTTAAGTATCAAAAGTAATTTTCTGATATTAAATGTACTTGTAAAAGTACAAGTAAATGCTGTTAATAAAAAAGCAAAGGGTCAGAATTATGAAGTTTATTCTTTTAAGTGCTGTGGCACCATGACCAAGGACATGGAGCTGTGTTGAACATAATTGGGTTGGAATGTTCAACATAATATATTGTACATAAGTATACTTTTGCATCTACTATGAACTTATCATCATAATTCTCCGAAAAGCAATATGACACTATGAAGGAGTTGTAACAGTGCGTTTATAAGTCTGCTCATTAGACTAGAGGATGTAGAGGGCAAATGCATAATATTATGTTCAGCAAAACATATCCACTTGATGCATCAGGTGAGTGTTGTGAGAAAGGACGCCTGCCTTGTAAACTCCTATGGGCCTGATTTGAACACAATAGGCAAAGGTTTGTCTCAAGCTGAATCTGCAATTGGGCGACTGCTACCATCATAACTCCATCTGATCATCCACAAAATGACTCAGATATCAAAACATGATCAATACTAAAGCAGCACCGAAAGGAACAACCCAGTCATTACTTGAAACTGAAAAATGTCCTGTTCATCTTCAGTCTCGCTCTTCTTGAGCTGAAGACTAGTCCTGCGACGCTAAATAGTCTTTCACAGGCCACTGAGGCAGGTAGAGGTGTGTTCAGCGTCACAGACAGCTTGCGCACAGCTGCGAAGGATTTCCCTAATGCTAACGCTAATGCTAACGCTAATGCTAACACTAATGCTGCGCTCTCTCGGCTCCTGTCAATCCTATGGTGTGGTGGCTAGCTATAGCTAACGTTAGCCAACTAGTGCTGCACAACTGTCAACACTTCCTCAGCTCACTAACTCGCTAGCGATCCACGGGTGTTGGTCTTCGTCACCACTCTTTTTGCGGGAGTAGCAGGTGCTTCCATTTCTGCTTCCATCATGAAATCAGTCATCGTAGAGTGGAATTATACTCATGTAGTCGCCCGCTAGCTTATAGCATGTAGCATCCTGGGCATCACTGGGAATCAAAACACCGCGGCTTTGAGAGCACTTGTTTGCAATTGTGCATTAACGTGATTAACCAATGATTTAACTTGCTGCTCGGACCACTGATTCACCAAACCTGCTTGCTTGCAGTCTGTGTTCCACCACAGTCCCCGACGCTGGTCTCATCATTCATTTTGTTTCTAAAGATAGATTTGATTTTGTAGCGAGTAACGAAGGTTTCAGGGGAAATGTATCGGAGTCAAAGTATCAGTTTTCTTTGCAAAATGTAGTGAAGTAAAAGTCAACAGAAATATAAGTAGTAAAGTAAAGTACAGATACCCAAAACAACTATTTAAGTACAGTAACGAAGTATTTCTACTTCGTTACTATACACCACTGCTTTTACACCATGTGGTTTACACTTGATATAAAGCAACAGAATGCATGTTTGCACGTGTTGTGTAGCGCCACACAGCGGATACAGGAAGCGGTGCACGATTTGCAAACATCATTTCCAGCATCAGGCGGCCCACGCAGGAAGGAAACATCCGACTTAGGGACACGTTGTCAGACGGGCGAGCCGGAGTCCCGCCGTGAGGATGCGAGGGCCCGTTATTATACAACTATTATGAGCGAGTGAGCACCATGTCTTTTCTATAACAACACATAATATAATAAAGGAGATGAAATTAGTTTAAATGATAATCGGTCATGAACTAAAAGCTCTAATTAATAGAATATAAAAGTTTCTTCCGTCTGAAGAGAAATAAAGAGTGATTCTTTAAGAAGCGTGACGTTTGTGTCCGTAGCAGAAAGAACAGGTGAACATAATCATATATATATATATATATATATATATATATATATATATATATATATATATATATATATATATATATATATATATATATATATATATATATATATATATATATATATATATATATATATATATATATATATATATATATATATATATATATATATATATATATATATATATATATATATATATATATATATATATATATATATATTTAATAACGTGACCTTATTAACGACATCACATCCTAATGGATTAACTTCATAAACATCTTCACAGATATGAAGCTTTACTATCACACTGTTTATGATGCAGTAAAACTGTCTTAATAGCTCAGAGTGTGTTCATTAGGTTAAAACACACAGTCATTAATACACACAAACACACACACACCACAGCATCATCAGCTGACCCTGTGACCTTCACATCGTCTAATAACACAAACACACAGAAGGTGAAAGAAGTCAGACTTCATCAAACTAATGTGATGAAGAAACTCCTCATCATCAATATTTATCTGTTATTATTATGAGCTTCTGAAGGCTCCGGTCATGTGACCTCCACGGCTGACCAACACACTTAGAAAATCATTTTGTGCGTATATATGTGTGTGTGCGTGTGTATGTGTGTGTTTCTATGTATGTGTATATATGGGTGTGTGCGTGTGTGAGTATGTGTAAGTGTGTATGTGTGTGAGGATGTGTGTGAGGATGTGTGTGTGTGTGTGTGTGAGGATGTGTGTGTGTGTGTGAGGATGTATGTGTGTGTGTGTGTGTGTGTGTGTGTGAGGATGTGTATGTGTGAGGATGTGTGTGTGTGTGAGGATGTGTGTGTGTGTGAGGATGTGTGTGTGTGTGAGGATGTGTGTGTGTGTGCGCGTGAGTGAGGATGTGTGTGTGTGTGCGCGTGAGTGAGGATGTGTGTACCTGGTACATCAGTGAAAGTCTCTCCGAGCACCGACAGATGAAAGTCGACTTGTTGCTCTTTCAGTTTCATTAAAGTGGAGAAAAAGAGTTCAGGGTTCTTGTCGTGTTCCCTGAAAAACACACAAATATTAACTAAATATATATTAGTGCTGGGCAACGATGAACATTTTTAATCGTGATTAATCTCATTGTTATGCACAAAGTTCAATAATGAATTCATAAGTAGTGTATTGTGCACTTTTATTTTAAAGTGCTGCTCTATGAACAAAAGGTCAATAACATTTGGTTTAAACACTTTAAACACATCAGGTTGTTGTTAGCAGCAGTATTCCCGTTACACAGCAGCAGTTATAACACAGTTATAATGATTCTGATCATAGATATTCAGGTTTTCACAACTTTATCTTCATGTGTGGAAGAGATGATATTTAAATATACTTCTTGAAAACTGAAACGTATCTACGTCATGTTGTTATGGTTGTTAGATTCTCAGTAGTGATAATAAATGATGCTTATTATACATATTACAAACAAAAACACTTTAAAAACTCTAAAACAATCATTTAAATGAATCATTTATTTTTTGCTTTTTTGGTCAGACACATAATAACGCTGATTACCGTAATATGTGTGGTATTTGTTATAAATGTACGTTGGTACATAGAGGGTGATAAGAAGCTGTACATGGAGGGACTTAGGACCCAGGGGAGTGTAGGTGAAGGAAACAGGAAGAGACGGAAGAGACGCCACACAAACAGCTGTTCACCGCTCGCTGCCGGCCGGTTCTTGTGTTAAAAATGTCGCTTAATAATACAAGAAAACTGCGTAAACGCGCGATAAAATAATTGTCGGCGTTAATTAATTAATGCGGTAACGCGATAACTTGCCCAGCACTAATATATATTTAAACTTAAGAATGATTGGACATACAGCGGTGTGTTTGTGTTGCTCTTCTTCTGTGGTAATGATTGGACATACAGCGGTGTGTTTGTGTTGCTCTTCTTCTGTGGTAATGATTGGACATACAGCGGTGTGTTTGTGTTGCTCTTCTTCTGTGGTAATGATTGGACATACAGCGGTGTGTTTGTGTTGCTCTTCTTCTGTGGTAATGATTGGACATACAGCGGTGTGTTTGTGTTGCTCTTCTTCTGTGGTAATGATTGGACATACAGCGGTGTGTTTGTGTTGCTCTTCTTCTGTGGTAATGATTGGACATACAGCGGTGTGTTTGTGTTGCTCTTCTTCTGTGGTAATGATTGGACATACAGCGGTGTGTTTGTGTTGCTCTTCTTCTGTGGTAATGATTGGATATACAGCGGTGTGTTTGTGTTGCTCTTCTTCTGTGGTAATGATTGGACATACAGCGGTGTGTTTGTGTTGCTCTTCTTCTGTGGCAATGATTGGACATACAGCGGTGTGTTTGTGTTGCTCTTCTTCTGTGGTAATGATTGGACATACAGCGGTGTGTTTGTGTAGCTCTTCTTCTGTGGTAATGATTGGACATACAGCGGTGTGTTTGTGTTGCTCTTCTTCTGTGGTAATGATTGGACATACAGCGGTGTGTTTGTGTTGTGTTTGTGTTGCTCTTCTTCTGTGGTAATGATTGGACATACAGCGGTGTGTTTGTGTTGCTCTTCTTCGTTGGTGTCATGTAATCTGCTCAGGACAGATGGATTATTGCTTTTATTCCTCAGAGAGTTAATCTGTGTTTTAATCTGTTTGTGACCTGGATCCTCAGATTACTGCTCGTTTTATTGCTGCTGGGGGGGACAGCTGTTTCAGGTGAAGAAGCTGGAGCACCGTAGGGGGGGGGGGGGGGGGGGGGGGTTGATCACATGATGTCCACCTGATATGAACCAGAAAGCATCAACTACACAACTCTTATTTTACTGGTCTTTAGATGGAAGTCTGGCGCTCTTTAATCTTTTCAGTAACTGAATATCACATGTGATCCCACAATTAATGAATTAGGGTTCATAACTATTATTAAGTCCATTAAATTTAGACTTTTTCACAATAAAGTGTATTTCATTAAGACTTTTTCACAACAAAGTATTTTATTAAGACTTTTTCACAACAAAGTATTTTATTTAGACTTTCACAATAAAGTATTTTATTAAGACTTTTTCACAGTAAAGTGTATTTTATTTAGACTTTTTCACAATAAAGTGTATTTCATTTAAGCTTTTCCACAGTAAAGTGTATTTTATTAAGACTTTTTCCACAGTAAAGTGTATTTTATTAAGACTTTTTCCACAGTAAAGTGTATTTTATTAAGACTTTTTCCACAGTAAAGTGTATTTTATTAAGACTTTTTCCACAGTAGTGTATTTTATTTAGACTTTTTCACAATAAAGTGTATTTTATTTAGACTTTTTCACAATAAAGTGTATTTTATTTAGACTTTTTCACAACAAAGTGTATTTCATTTAAGCTTTTTCACAGTAAAGTGTATTTCATTATGACTTTTTCACAGTAAAGTGTATTTCATTATGACTTTTTCACAGTAAAGTGTATTTTATTTAGACTTTTACACAATAAAGTGTATTTTATTTAGACTTTCACAGTAAAGTATGTTATTTAGACTTTTTCACAATAAAGTGTATTTCATTAAGACTTTTTCACAATAAAGTGTATTTTATTAAGACTTTTTCACAACAAAGTATTTTATTAAGACTTTTTCACAACAAAGTATTTTATTAAGACTTTTTCACAGTAAAGTGTATTTTATTTAGACTTTTTCACAATAAAGTATTTCATTTACACTTTTTCACAATAAAGTGTATTTCATTTAAGCTTTTTCACAATAAAGTGTATTTTATTAAGACTTTTTCCACAGTAGTGTATTTTATTTAGACTTTTTCACAATAAAGTGTATTTTATTTAGACTTTTTCACAATAAAGTGTATTTTATTTAGACTTTTTCACAACAAAGTGTATTTCATTTAAGCTTTTTCACAGTAAAGTGTATTTCATTATGACTTTTTCACAGTAAAGTGTATTTTATTTAGACTTTTTCACAACAAAGTGTATTTCATTTAAGCTTTTTCACAGTAAAGTGTATTTCATTTAAGCCCTTTCACAATAAAGTATTTTATTTAGACGTTTTCACAGTAAAGTGTATTTTATTTAGACTTTTTCACAGTAAAGTGTATTTTATTTAGACTTTCACAGTAAAGTGTATTTTATTTCAACTGTTTCACAATAGTGTATTTTATTTAGACTTTTTCACAATAGTGTATTTTATTTAGACTTTTTCACAATAAAGTGTATTTTATTTCGACTTTCACAGTAAAGTTTATTTTATTTAGACTTTTTCACAGTAAAGTGTATTTTATTTAGACTTTTTCACAAAAAAGTGTAATTCTTAGGACATAATATTAGAATTTTGAAAATCACCTCTTAGGTTCAACATGAAGGAGAATAATTAATGACATGTTAATGAGTTATATATATATATATATATATATATATATATATATATTAGGGGGTGTAACAATACGCGTATTCGTATTGAACCGTTCGGTACGCATGACGAACCGAACAATACGTTTGAATTTAAAAATGTTTTTTTTTTTTTTTTTAACCTTTATTTAACCAGGTAGTCCCATTGAGATTAAAAATCTCTTTTGCAAGGGTGACCTGGCCAAGACAGGCAGTAACACAAGAAACACATAGTTAGACAGAAAAACACAGAAGACAAGTTAAAAGAAATTAATCTCGTGGATGATATATTTTGATTCAAAACGGAGAATTTCGCCAAAAAGCAACAAGTTTGCAGGTATGTAGACATAACAACAAGAGGATGACAAGAACAGTGGGATACAAGCCAGCAAACATCCTATAGTCAGTCATGTTAGTGCACCTATATGCTGAAATTCACGGTAAACACATTTAAACGGCACAGATCGGGAGCGAGCGAAGGACTTTCAAAGTTAGCGGAAACATTAACGTGAGACAACATCCGGTTTCTTCAGACGAACATCCGGTTTTCAGAATAAGATGCCAACAAAGTATGAATTATATTCACATTAAGTATGAAACATGCTACCTGCATCTCGTGAACCAAATGTTATTGCCCATTTATATAGCAGTACTTTTAAAATAAAAGTGCGCAATACACTACTTTATTATTCATTGTTGAACTTTGCCATAACAATGACATTAATCGCAAAAAATCCATGCGATTAATCGCGATTAAATATTTTAATCGTTGCCCAGCACTAATATATTCCTATTCATATATATATATATATATATATATATATATATATATATATTAGTGCTGGGCAAGTTAACGTGTTATTATCGCGTTACCGCATTAATTAATTAACAACAATTAACCGACAATTATTTTATTGCGCATTAACGCAGATTTCTTTTATTATTAAGCGACATTTTTAACACAAGAACCGGCCGGCAGCGAGCGGTGAACAGCTGTTTGTGTGGCGTCTCTTCCGTCTCTTCCTGTTTCCTTCACCTACACTCCCCTGGGTCCTAAGTCCCTCCATGTACAGCTTCTTATCACCCTCTATGTACCAACGTACATTTATAACAAATACCACACGGTAATCAGCGTTATTATGTGTCTGACCAAAACACCAAAAAAAGCAAAAAATAAATGATTCATTTAAATGATTGTTTTAGAGTTTTTAAAGTGTTTTTGTTTGTAATATGTATAATAAGCATCATTTAGTATCACTACTGAGAATCTAACAACCATAACAACATGACGTAGATAGGTTTGCAGTTTTCAAGAAGTATATTTAAATATCATCTCTTCCACACATGAAGATAAAGTTGTGAACACCTGAATATCTATGATCAGAATCATTATAACTGTGTTATAACTGCTGCTGTGTAAAGGGAATACTGCTGCTAACAACAACCTGATGTGTTTAAAGTGTTTAAACCAAATGTTATTGACCTTTTGTTCATAGAGCAGCACTTTAAAATAAAAGTGCACAATGCACTACTTTAGAATTCATTATTGAACTTTGTGCATAACAATGAGATTAATCGCAAAAAAATCATGCGATTAATCGGCCAGCACTAATATTTATATATAAATATATAAACAAATGTAACTCACCACCTGTGAGGCCAGACAATGTGAAGAGGTTTCATCTGGTCTCCAGTGTCCCCCTCACTAACTGGTCTCTGGTCTGTTCTGGGTTCACTACTGGACTCATGAGGATCTTCCTGCTGGTCCCCCAATGATGGAGACTCACCAGACCTGTAAGATTATAATAAAACCATTTTCATATAAACCTAAAACAATGATCAGAATCAACAAACCAACTGTAAAGTCTGACTGGCAGGACTCTGGGTGACGCAGCCGTGCATTCCTGTGACCGTCACACTCTGCGTGCACGAGTGAGATGATATTTCCTGCGTCGACCAGCAGCGTAGCAAGATCATGTTGCCAGGTCTGAAGCCTCAAATGTTTTGAGTGTACATCCGATTCAATCATAAATGTAAGCCGTTAAAGCTCATTAAGAAAATGAATGTGTGTGAATGTGCTTCAGTGTTTGTAACATAACAGACTGTCAGTTTACTGGGCTGGGGTCCTTGCAGTGTCCTGCTGATTGTATTTGGACTTACATGAACGTTAACAGAACAGTAGTGCCATTTGCTGTTCAATTTCACTTGAACAGCAAGTTCAAGTTCACTTCACTTCAATTCACTCACTTCATTCACTTCAATTTAACACTGTTTTCGTTTGAAGTTCTTCTGTAACTTTAGACTGTAGTGTGAAGCATTCATTGTAACGTTTAACCTGATTGTCATGAAGAAGCTCTGGACAGATCATTTATACTAATGCCCACTGACATGGTTTGAGAACCACTGTTGTCTAACTTTTGCTCTCCAAGCATCTTAGTTTGCACATATTTAGATCAGAGAATTCTTTTTCTCATGGTGTGCCCACGAACCCTTTCAATAAGTTCAGTGTTTGGGCCGCTGTAATTATAGAAACCTGCTTACGTCCGTGCTTATCAGTAGGTGGCGCTATGGCTATGAGTTAATATTGGCATGCAGAAGTCCTGAAGCCATGACAGTCAACAAGCATGTCAAGTTTGGGACAGTTTTGACAAAGTACAGTTGAGTTACAACAGCTTGATGGATGATGGCGAACCATGTAAAATGGCCATCACACCACATCCATGTCGTTCGATGAAACCTAAAGCTTTTGGTAACTTTTAATCGCTAAGGTCTTTAGATTGTTCTGACCAAATTCTAAGGTGATCGGATTAATTCCCTAGGAGGAGTTCGTAGTACAGCACCTGGAAATGGAAAAAAACGGAGAAATTCATACAAAATTCAAAATGGCTGACTTCCGGTTGGGTCTGATGATGTGGAGTCGAGTTACATCAGTTTATTTCTTCATGGTGAAAGATCGAAATTCGCCGAGCCGCCACGTCGCCGCCCTGCAACAACTTCTTACAATCTTCACAATGAGGCATTATCAAGGTCTTAAGGCTTTTCTGACTTGAGAGGGATCTGATGAATCTGTGAGGAGCAGGATGTCAAAGTACAAAACTTACAACTTCCAGTTGCCACTAGGTGGCGCTATTACTATGATTCTAAATTGTCATATAGATGTGCTTTTTTTGCCGTCAAGCCACGGATACATAGTACGATAACTTTTTCATCTTTGAATAACTTTTCACTGCCAAGGTCTCAAATCTGAAATTGATCGGGTTAAATCTCTGGGAGGATTTCGTTAAGGTACAGCGCCTTGAAACAGTCCAAAAACGTCCTAAAATAAAAAATGGCCGATGTTGGGGTCTGGCGCCACCTCCTGGCTGGCTGAGTAGCTCACGTTCCTTCCTCCACAAAAAGCTGACCTGGACTCAGAGCGTTGTCCACCCCAGATGACCACACCCCCGGCTCCGGCCATTTCCTGAGGCTAACCCTCCATTGGCCAAGAAAGGGCCCCCCACTGTTTGTGAGACCAGGTTTATAAGCACTAACACAGCGAGATTCTTTCTCTTCGTGCCGGACTCGTCCAGGCCACAAGAAGATCCAGCAGCCTCCTCAACCCTCATCTCAGCGCGCACGCGCCATTCGCTGGTCGAAACAGACCGTGTTCCATTCTGAGTGTAAGGCCCCTTTTCCCGCTAGAACGAATCACTTCCGCGATCCGTTCTCCGCTTTTTGTGAACACAGCCGGCAGGAAGACGTCGAATCCTCTACTGACCGATGATTCCCGGGAGGACGCACGGACCACGTCGCCTCAACCGAAGTTAAATCGCCCTCTCTGCAGCGAGGCGATCGAATCCGCGCCAGCTCCGAAGCCGCGCCGACACCAGCCCTCAACACTCGAGGACTGACCGTTTCCCATCACGGAAACGGACCGAATCCGCGCCAGCTCAAACGCCGCGCCGAAAAACAGCCCCCTCCTCGAGGAATGAGCAATTCCTCCACGGACACTCTCTCCTCTGCAAAGAAGCTTCTCACAGTAAGGTTCATGGTATCTGGGCATAGCTTAGCTTAATTTAGCCTTAGTTTAATCTAGGTTATTCATTTATGTGTTGTCATTCCCGTATCTTGTTGTGTTAAGACACTGTCGCGTTATACGGAGGTATTACGCAATCATCACGGACCAGAGGAGCTCCGTTGTATTGTGTATTAACTGCTATGACTGTTTTGTTTGGGGATTATTTTCATTTATTTTATTTCACTTCGTGTGGTATTCTCTCTTCATTAAATAGACTCTGTGAGTGAGGTGAGAGCCGTGGCTATCACTGCATAAGCTGCCGGCAGTTCACGACGACAGCGGTAGGCTTGTGCATGATAAGACCAGCGTACATCAACCCTCATTACAACATCGCAGCAGAGTTGATTCATGTCGCTCTCTCCCTCCTTTTTCTTTCTTCCTCTCCCGTAGCACACACACACAGTCAGGGCCCCTGGGGAAACCCCTCGCGGTCGATTGCCTCACACACGTGCTGCACCGGCACACGCGATTACATATAGCCACCTCTCAGCCATTTTGTCCGCCATCTTGGTTTGTAGTTCTTGGCTGTAGTTCTTAGATTGCCCCTCCTCCTTTCATCACTGATGGAATAGGTCACACACACACACACACACACACACACACACACACACACACACACACACACACACACACACACACACACACACACACACACACACACACACACACACACACACACACACACTTCATTTGACTTTAGGTATCAGACATATAAAATGGTATGATAGTGTTTGTTGGTTGCAATATTAATTGATTTGATCATTTACTATTTTGATTTCATAAACTCTGTTATACTTTAAAGAGCAGTCGTCTGTGATTACTTGTGCATATGCGTGTAAAGAAAACTATGTAGTAGCCTTGTGTACGAACTTAACCCTTCACTGTCACTGAATGTGTAGTCATACGCAGACTATTGACATTATGAGTGACTACTAATTATGAGACTTAGTTTTATCGTTTGGTTATTGGTCCCTGTTCGCAGGGTGGTGCCCCGTTGTTATTAATAATCATTAATAATTGTTACTTACATTAACAATTCTATTGATGTCAAGAATTCAGTTTCTTAAATGCTGATAACCCAAACACGCTCCTTTACGTTCCCCAACACCAACTTCCTGTTTGATTTAATGAAAGACTCCAAGAGAATTTTTTGTACGTCCCATCACGTTCCACATACCTACCAAATTTCATACAGCTAGGTGAAACCCAATGTTGGGGCTACTCAAAAGGTGGCGCTATCGAGCCACTATTTCATGCTGGACACCGCAATAATTCTGCGAGTTTCGCAAATTCTGGCTTGCGTGCCAAATTTCAAGATCCTACCAGTATTCCAAGCACCTCCCTTTTCCCTTCAAAGACAGAGTAAGAATAATAATAAACATTTGAAGAACAATAGGTCCTCCGCTCTGACTACGTCGGTACTCGGGCCCTAATAAGTGCTGTTTGGATGTAGTGAAATGTACAGCCTGTAGGGGGCGCTGTGAGAGATTATCAATGTCCCACTAAATATAATCTATATTGTCTCTATATAGACTAGAACGATTTATAGTAGTATAGTGCAGAGTATTTACAGTAGTACAGTAGAGTGTTTACAGTAGTATAGTAAAGAGTGTTTACAGTAGTATAGTAGAGTGTTTACAGTAGTATAGTAAAGAGTGTTTACAGTAGTATAGTAAAGAGTGTTTACAGTAGTATAGTAAAGAGTGTTTACAGTAGTATAGGAAAGAGTGTTTACAGTGATATAGGAAAGAGTGTTTATAGTAGTATAAGTAAAGAGTGTTTACAGTAGTATAGTAAAGAGTGTTTACAGTAGTATAGGAAAGAGTGTTTACAGTGATATAGGAAAGAGTGTTTATAGTAGTATAAGTAAAGAGTGTTTACAGTAGTATAGTAAAGAGTGTTTACAGTAGTATAGTAAAGAGTGTTTACAGTAGTATAGTAGAGTGTTTACAGTGATATAGGAAAGAGTGTTTACAGTAGTATAGTAAAGAGTGTTTACAGTAATATAGGAAAGAGTGTTTACAGTAGTATAGTAAAGAGTGTTTACAGTAGTATAGGAAAGAGTGTTTACAGTGATATAGGAAAGAGTGTTTATAGTAGTATAAGTAAAGAGTGTTTACAGTAGTATAGTAAAGTGTGTTTACAGTAGTATAGTAAAGAGTGTTTACAGTAGTATAGTAGAGTGTTTACAGTGATATAGGAAAGAGTGTTTACAGTAGTATAGTAAAGAGTGTTTACAGTAATATAGGAAAGAGTGTTTACAGTAGTATAGTAAAGTGTGTTTACAGTAGTATAGTAAAGAGTGTTTACAGTAGTATAGTAGAGTGTTTACAGTGATATAGGAAAGAGTGTTTACAGTAGTATAGTAAAGAGTGTTTACAGTAGTATAGTAAAGAGTGTTTACAGTAGTATAGTAAAGAGTGTTTACAGTAATATAGGAAAGAGTGTTTATAGTAGTATAAGTAAAGAGTGTTTATAGTAGTATTAGTAAAGGGTGTTTATAGTAGCATTAGTAGTGTTTATAGTAGTATTAGTAGAGTGTTTATAGTAGTATTGGTAGAGTGTTTATAGTAGTATTGGTAGAGTGTTTATAGTAGTATTGGTAGAGAGTGTTTATAGTAGTATTGGTAGAGTGTTTATAGTAGTATTGGTAGAGTGTTTATAGTAGTATTGGTAGTGTTTATAGTAGTATTGGTAGAGTGTTTATAGTAGTATTGGTAGAGTGTTTATAGTAGTATTGGTAGTGTTTATAGTAGTATTGGTAGAGTGTTTATAGTAGTATTGGTAGAGTGTTTATAGTAGTATTGGTAGAGAGTGTTTATAGTAGTATTGGTAGAGAGTGTTTATAGTAGTATTGGTAGAGAGTGTTTATAGTAGTATTGGTAGAGTGTTTATAGTAGTATTGGTAGAGAGTGTTTATAGTAGTATTGGTAGAGAGTGTTTATAGTAGTATTGGTAGAGTGTTTATAGTAGTATTGGTAGAGTGTTTATAGTAGTATTGGTAGAGAGTGTTTATAGTAGTATTGGTAGTGTGTTTATAGTAGTGTTGGTAGAGGGTTTATAGTAGTATTAGTAGAGTGTTTATAGTAGTATTGGTAGTGTTTATAGTAGTATTGGTAGAGAGTGTTTATAGTAGTATTGGTAGTGTTTATAGTAGTATTGGTAGAGAGTGTTTATAGTAGTATTAGTAGAGAGTCCAACAACATAGTGTTGTCCCATAGTGTATTCATCTATAAATCTGACCATGCTTGTCAATTGTTTGCTTACCATACCCACCATGTGTTCGAGAGGCTAAAGGGGGAGGCACCCATCCATTTCCTCTTTTTATACACTGGATGATGTCATCTGTGATGTCATTGGGTCAGACCAAGTATGGGGGGGAAAGTATGTACCGGTAGAGTTGTAGGTGGGTTATGAGTTGTTTTACATTGTTATTAGTGTATAGCAAAATGTAAACCATAAACAAGTGTGGGCTATCTAAAGGGGTGCTGTAAATTATAAGTTTTGTCTGTTAACTAGTGAGTCAGTAATTTGTGTCACCTGCACTCATGGTAGGAACTATATCCTGCTGATAGGAGGCTCTATATAAGGAGAGGACTGTGACTGAACAGGAGAGGGAAGACCAGTGGGTAGCTGTGTACATGTGATTATGTTACTGGAAGATGAGTTAAGGGTTATTAAATTAAGCTAAGTTAAATGTTTGTTTTGTTTGTATATATGTTTGGCAACATGTGTCGCAGGGCACTTTTTATCTGGATGTCTGTCTGTTTGTCTGGATGGCTCCTGAAGCAAAGACAAAGGAACAAATTGGAGACGCCATCATCATGGAGCAGTTTCTCAAAATCCTGAATCCAGACCTTTGTACCTGGATTAAAGAGCGAAACCCAAAGACTTCCAAAGAAGCAGCAGAACTGGCTGAAGCTTTTTTAGCTGCCCGCCGCCCATCAAAAGAGTACCTCCCAGCCAAGTCCCGCCCACCCAACCCATCGAGTAGGGCGTTTGGTAATGAATTTAGCGCTAACACAAGACATAGTTTCTTCCCCTCAGCTACATATGAACCGAGAAACAAAGCCCTCTTAGCATGTCATTCATGTGGCCAGAAGGGTCATTTTAAGGCAGAGTGTCCGAATGTACGGGTTAGTAACAATTACATGTGTTTTGCTCCCCAGTTACTTGTCAGTGAGTTGGAGAGGAATAGTGGCTTGGAATGTCAACATGAAGAACTTACAATAGCTGTGTTAATTGAAGACAGACCCTGTGTAGCTCTCCTAGAGTCAGGAAGTAATCGCAACCAAGTCAGACAGGACAGTCTCCCGAGGGATGTCATTTTTTGTGGAGGGACAGTTGACTAAAGCTGACCTGGAATCAGCCGGGTCACACTGAAGGTCTCATAGCTTGGAAGTTTCTGTCACTTTAAAACCGTCTCAGCTCTGGATCTGGATCCGGTGGACTGGAGGAGTCTCATCAGGTCATTCCAGCTCATTAAGATCCACATTAGAGTAATTAAGAGGAAGTCCACCGATGGTCACGTGTCTCCATGCTGCTGTCTGAACATGATGTAATGCTCATATAGAGGGAAAGCTGTGACATCCGGAGCGATGGGATTATTACCAGAGAAGAAGAAGCATCTGCTGTAAATCTGTAAAAGCCCCAAACAAAACAAGTTCAACCTGCTGCTTTCATCTGCAGGTTCAGCTGGGACACAAAGACCGGATCCACACGTCTGTTTGCAGTAATGTAATTATTAATAACAATAATTCATTTTAATGAAGAGGAACAAATTACGGATCAAACCTCACACGCACTGAAGCTGCTTCTTCTTTTATAAATCTCCATCAATCAGCTGTTCACGTATCAACACTTCTGCATCAGTCGGTAGAACACCAAAGAAGAAGTCAGAGGTGCCGCTACAACACCAGATGGACACTTAGTCATAGACCCGGTCCGTCACAGACCCGGTCCGTCACAGACCCGGTCCGTCACAGACCCGGTCCGTCACAGACCCGGTCCGTCACAGACCCGGTCCGTAATAGACCAGGTCCGTAATAGACCAGGTCCGTAATAGACCCAGTCAGTCATAGACCCAGTCAGTCATAGACCCAAAGACATTGAGACCAGGTCTGAAAAACAGCCGCCAACAACAACAACAGACCCGGTAGAAATAATCCCAACGACAAAAAAAGAGTCATTCTTTATTATTTAAATTCTACTTTATAGATCTGCTTTAGAACAGGACCCAGTTAGACTCTATGTAACTTAGACCCAACCCGGATTGTGGTCCCAGATCTGGTTTCAGGTACCAGGGACCAAATGAACCCATTCAGACCCCCTACGAAATAGACAAGATCCAGAAGAGAACCAGCGAGAACCTGGACCTTAAGTGAGGACCAGAGGACGGACAGACCTGAACAAAAGGGAAACCTGTTGCTTAAATAAGTCCAGAGACTAATTTAAAGACCCAGATTCAGGTCCTAGGTCAGGTTTCAGAAACAAAGAGGACCCATGAGACCTGTACCAGGTTGTAAAAAACAATTCGTCATCGTCAGAGTTCTTTAGAGAACAAAACCTTGATCAGGATTAATCTGGTCCCCCTCTGCAGCACCTGACGACCAGCAGAACCACGACAGCTGCACAACAAACTGGCCCCACCACAGAAGAAGAAAAGGCTTCTGGGACACCTGCCGGTCACGTGGGGGTCCACATTGATCCGGTTTGACTTGGCGGTGATGGATGTGATGTCTTTGTTTCTGCCGGCTCAGGTCAATCACTATTCAATTAAAGTCGTCCACTCAAAGGCCGGTTGATAGATGGACACAGAGAGGCCAGAGGGCCTCACACTCACTAAAGACCCGCTCTGGTTTTGTTCTCTTCTTTTGGGTCGACAGATTCTTCTTCTATGGAATCTACCTCTGACGTTAAAGGACTAAAAACTAAACTGCAGTTTGAGTCCGAGGAGATTCTTCTTCTTTGTGGGGCTTAAAGAGGAAACAACTAGAAGAACCGAAGTGTCCTTGATGGTGTTAAAAATCACACCGTTAATTATGGGTTGTTTAATATATCAAATATAAATGAGAGCAGATAAATCCAAAGGTAAGAAGAGTTAACGTGTTTAAGGGAGTTATTATTTCAAGCATCAGAGGAAACCGTTGACAGATTATTCTGCTCAGAATTGAATGTAATGTTTTATTGTCAGTGAAACCTTCTGATGGCTCACAGTTCATGTTTAGTATCACAATAAATTCAATGTCTGGTTTTTGGACAGTTGGTTAAACAAAGAAGACGTCACTTTGGACATTTTTTATGTGATATACAAATACAAACATATGTTTTCATTACATGAAAGTGAACTTAACTTTTGACTCTGATATTTTACAGTCGAAGTGATTCAATCAGCACATTAATTAATAATGATCATCGTTCGTTTAAGATTTAGAATAAACAGTTTACAGATAATTATTAACAACTGCTGCATTCAGAGTTCTCCCTCTGGACCGCTGGTGTTTATGAACACATTAATACCCCCCCTCCTCCACGTGAACACATTAATAACCTTTGATGTTTCCCAGGATCAGATTATTGGTTGTACATATGTATATACGTATATATATATATATACATATACATATACATATATATATACATATATATATACATATACATATACACATACATACATACATACATACATACATACATACATACATACATACATACATACATACATACATACATACATACATACATACATACATACATACATAATACATATATATATATATATATATACATATACATACATACATACATACATACATACATACATACATACATACATACATATATATATATATACACACACATATATATATATATATATATATATATACACACATATATACATATATATACACACATATATACATATATATACACACATATATACATATATATACACACACATATACATATATATACACACATATATACATATATATACACACACATACACATATACACATATACATATATATACATATTAGGGGTGTAACTATACGCGTATTCGTATTGAACCGTTCGGTACGAGGCTCACGGTTCGGTACGCATGACGAACCGAATATTAAACCTTTATTTAACCAGGTAGTCCCATTGAGATTAAAAATCTCTTTTGCAAGATGTAAGTAACAATACTACATAACATCAAGGAGCAGTTTTTGTTTTTTATGCTTGTGTTGCTAAGAAGACACCCCAGAAGATGGGTCACTCAGGTATAGTTCCATCATTGTTCAAAGTCAAAGAATAACTTTATGATGTTAGTTGTAATGAATAAATATATTTTAAAATCAAGTACATTTCTCTGCATTTATAGTTTTCTACTGTACCGAAACGTACCGAACCGTGGCTCCACTGTATCGTACCCAACCCAACCGTGAGTTTTGTGAACCGTTACACCCCTAATATACATACATATATATACATATACATACACATACATATATATACACATATACATACATACATATATACACATATACACATATACATATATACATATCCATATACATACATACACATACATACATACACACATGTATATATGTATATATATAGAATATATATATTTCATGTAACATGTTTGTTTCAGACTTCTTCTGATAGAAACAGACCTCAGGCGAGCTCTTACAGCTGATATTGATCATATATTGTTTATCTTCATAACAACAAATCTGTGATGTCACTGACCTGACATCAGGGAACTGGACTGGGTAGTAGAGGACCACACACTTGGGCCGGATCAGCAGATCCAGGTCTTTGGGTCGGTGGTCTGGGATCTTCTTCATAAAGGAGGAGATGGAGGACAGGAAGGAGTCCATGTTGAAGACAGAGTTAAACACCACGACGTCTGACACCAGGCTGCAAACACAAGAACACGACTTCTGATCAGAGACGACAAGGTGGCTGATAGAAGAAACGTGACTAATAATAAGAACAATAACACCACTAAAATAACAATAACACCAATAACACCACTAAAATAACAATAACACCAATAACACCACTAAAATAACAATACCAATAAAACAACAATAGACAAGGTGGCTGATAGAAGAAACGTGACTAATAATAGGAACAATAACACCAATAATAACAATAACACCAATAAAATAACACCAATACCAATAACACCACTAAAATAACAATAGACATGGTGGCTGATAGTAGAAGAAACGTGACTAATAATAACAATAATAACAATAACACCAATAAAATAAGAACAATACCAATAAAACAACAATAATAATAATAATATGATTAGTGTAAGCCTGAACCAGCTCTAACTATGAACCTGAACCAGCCCTAACTATAAACCTGAACCAGTCCTAACTATAAACCTGAACCAGCCCTAACTATAAACCTGAACCAGCCCAAACTATAAACCTGAACCAGTCCTAACTATAAACCTGAACCAGTCCTAACTATAAACCTGAACCAGCCTTAACTATAAACCTGAACCAGCCTTAACTATAAACCTGAACCAGCCCAAACTATAAACCTGAACCAGCCCAAACTATAAACCCGAACCAGTCCTAACTATAAACCTGAACCAGCCCTAACTATAAACCTGAACCAGCCCTAACTATAAACCTGAACCAGTCCTAACTATAAACCTGAACCAGCCTTAACTATAAACCTGAACCAGCCTCAACTATAAACCTGAACCAGCCTCAACTATAAACCTGAACCAGCCCAAACTATAAACCTGAACCAGTCCAAACTATAAACCTGAACCAGCCCAAACTATAAACCCGAACCAGTCCTAACTATAAACCCGAACCAGTCCTAACTATAAACCCGAACCAGCCCTAACTATAAACCCGAACCAGCGCCAACTAGAAACCTGAACCAGCGCTAACTAGAAACCTGAACCAGCCCTAACTATGAACCTGAACCAGCCCTAACTATGAACCTGAACCAGCCCTAACTAGAAACCTACCACCAGTACACTCACTGTTGTACCTCTTCGCCACTCAGCTGATGCTACACTTCAGACAGTTTGGAGAGTTTCTTTTAGTTTTTGGTGAGATTGTTTGACGTTTGTGACCTGGAGGAGATCTGCTCTTCACTGAGTGAACCTCTGTAGTTTTGATATAAAACACTGATACACTGAGCTTCAGAGGCTGATTTGAGTCTCATAATGAAATGAGTGAATGTGGCTTCGATCCAATCACAGTCTCTTAATGACCAGCTGTTTTTAATGCTGCAGTAACGACATTAGAGGATTGTGACTTATTGATATGCTGCCCTGTAGATCAACAACAATCAGTCTTCTGCTCTTTACTGTTAGACGTCTGATTAATGACAACTAGACCCACAGCATCAGAGCAGCTCGTTAACCAATCATGTGCAGTCTGACACGCTCATTAAGACAAACATCTCATTTATTATAGTACTTATGTACTTATGAATCAGTAAACCTCCAGCAGCAGTAACATCACAGAAGATCATATTATGACTTTTAACCTTTAATGTGTGGAACATTTAACATTAAACACAAGAAAGATTTCTTTATTCAGTCTAACGGCTCATCTCTGTATTTAGTTTATATGTGCTGAGTTTAATACAGTCAAGGAGGATGGATGGGTGGATGGAGGATGGATGGGTGGATGGATGATGAGTGGATGGATGGATGGATGATGGGTGGATGGATGGATGCTGAGTGGATGGGTGGATGATGGTGGATAAGTGGATGGATGATGAGTGGATGGGTGAGTGGATTGATGGATGGATGATGGATGGGTGGATAGTTGGATGATGGGTGGATAGTTGGATGATGGGTGGATAGTTGGATGATGGATGGATGGGTGGATAGTTGGATGATGGATGGATAGTTGGATGATGGATGGATGGGTGGATAATGGATGGATAGTTGGATGATGGATGGATGGGTGGATAGTTGGATGATGGATGGATAGTTGGATGATGGATGGATGGGTGGATAGTTAGATGGATGGGTGGATAGTTGGATGATGGATGGGTGGGTGGGTGGGAAATGGATGGTTGGATGAATTGATGGGTGGGTGGGTAGATGATGGTTGGAAGGATGGATGTTTGCATCCTACCTGACAGGTCGATCCTACCAGGTCTACACAACATCTCTGGGTTCTGTTATTCGCTCGCATGACTTCTCTTACCATTGTTATGCCGATGACACCCAGCTGGTCTTGTCATTTCCTCCGGTGACACTCAAGTGGAGGCATCGCTGCGTGCTTGGCTGACATCTCGAAGTGGATGACGAAACACCACCTCAAGCTCAACCTGGACAAAACCGAGCTACTGTTCCACCCGGGGAAGGGTTGCCTGCACCGAGACCTGTCCATCACCATTGATGATACCGTGGTGACGCCAACTCAGACTGTGAGGAACCTGGGTGTGACCCTGGATGACCAACTGTCGTTCTCAGCAAACATTGCATCGGTTACACGCTCCTGCAGATTCCTGCTCTACAACATCAGGAGGATTCACTTCCTCACTGAGGAGACAGTGCAGGTGCTCATCCAGGCTCTTGTCATCTCCCGCCTGGACTACTGCAACTCACTACTTGCCGGAGCCCCGGCCATCAGACCTCTGGAGCTTGTCCAGAAAGCTGCAGCTCGCCTGGTGTTCAATCGCCCCAAGTTCTCCCACAACTTCCCTTCTCTACACTGGCTCCCTGTAAGAGCTCACATCCAGTGTAAGACTCTGGTGCTAGCCTACAGGGCAGGGAAAGGAACAGCTCCTTCCTATCTCCAGGCCATGGTCAAGCCCTACACCCCCGCCCGACCTCTTCACTCTGCTGCCTCGGGGTGATCGGTTGCCCCGTCGCTCAGAGGTCCCTGCGGCCGATCGACCCGGTCGCGGCCGTTTCCTGTCCTGGCCCCTCAGTGGTGGAATGAACTCCCCACTGACGTCAGGACAGCAGAGTCGCTGCCCATCTTTCATCAGGCTGAAGACTCACCTCTTCAAGAAGGCCTACCCTGAGCCTTCCACTTAGCACTTACTCAGCATCTATTGTATTCATACTAGTTTGTTTCTGTACTATTGCTCTGCTTTATGCTCTTAGATGACTGTAATGTAATGTAATGAAATGGGTGGATGGATGGATAGATGGTGGATGGATGAGTAGATGGCTGGATAATGGATGGGTGGATGATGGATAGATGTCAGGCAGCTGTTCACACCATGACCCCACTAACATACATCGTTGTAAAGTATTAATGTTTACCATGAGAGGACCTGGTTGTATCCGTACTGGAAGTCTCTCTCCTGGTCTTTGCGGACCGGATACACCAGCTGGTTCTCATGGAAGTACAGAACCTTCTTCAGACGAGCCAGATCTGGTCTGAGGGCCACCAGCTCACACAGGTTCAGGACTGAGCTGCTGAACAGGACTCTGAGTAGTAAACCACACAGAAATAAGATGTTAATGGACGAGAGTCCTGAATCAGGAAGCAGGATTTGTGGTTAATGAGGTATCTTCAGGGTTAACTCTGGGTGTTCAGTCCTACGACGGCGACTGTGGTAGGTCACCATGGTAACTGACTCCGTTTGTCAGGTTTAATAACCCTTTTTATTCATATAATAATACATTTTTATTCATATATACTTATGAAGGACAAAAACCACAACGAGGCACCGCCCCGTACAAGTACTGAACATCAACATCTATGGAGAAATGAACCCTAATGATATATTAATGATGACCGTCCTCTCAGAGCAAGTAGGCTCCTCTGTTAATACCTTCTGTGAGTTCCATATCGTAGAACCTCGATGCAACCAAAGCACTTTGGATGAGCAACTGGGACTTTTCAGCTGGTATAAAATGCTTTGGTAGACACGGCCACTTGTCGGTCTGGACTTACTTGGGACTTGCTGTTCTCGTCTTACCTGGGACTTGTTGATCTTGACTTACTTGGGACTTGTTGATCTTGACTTACTTGGGACTTGTTGGTCTGACATACTACACCCAAGTTCCACCCAAACAGGAACTACAAACAAACTGAAGTCAACTCTGACTAAATTCACAAAGAAACGACACAAGCATTGAGAAAAAGGTCTTCCTCAGCTGAAGTGTTCAGATGATGATATGGACCACCAGGACCAGGTCTTCCCCTGTGGTGGTCCTGTAGTCCTGACCCCTGATGACAATGTACCATTAACTACATCACCTGTTACCTGTGAGAGACTCACCTGTATGAGGGACAGGTGGGGACGGTCTGGCTGAAGTGCAGCGCCGCTGTCCTCGCCCTCCAGTGCCATTTCTTGGCAGGGAGCGTGAAGACGGAGCAGCCGGTGATGTTCTGCTGCAGCAGGTCGATCAGCTGTTTGTGAGAACCTCCGTAGAACGGTTCCACCAGCAGAACGCTTGGACCCTGAGAGCTCCGACAGAGAGAGACACGTGTTGATCACATTGATCGGCTAGAATCAACATTCACTTTGGATTCATCTAGTTTTTCTTTGTAAGCGTGGATTCTAATAAATATGAAATAACTTCTTATAATCAGTTATAAATGTATTGTTTTCATCATTAACGGATTGTTTTTTAGGCATAAACGATCTATAAGTTTAAAGTTTGAGCTATTTAAAGGATTTCATCTTTTATTGTGATAACAATGTGGTTATTAAACTTTCTTAATATGTTTAGCTGCAGCAGTAACAGCCTTTAAGAGATGAGAACACATCCTGTTGTGTCACAGAAAGTCAAACTAAACATTAAACATGAAAAACTATCTTTATTCAAACATCACGTCTGCTCTGAACATTTGTGCATTTAATAACTTGAATGAGTTCATTTCTAAATATAAAGACGGCTCAAAGGTTTTAAATATCAGAACTTTATTAATCCTCAGAACAAGTTTAGTTCAACATGTGGTGAGAATGTAATATATCTAAATATTTATTAGAATAAACTGATGAATTAAAAGCTTTAATTAGCTCAAAGGTGAAGTTTCTGAAAACAGTCTAAAAATACATGCAGTACCTGAAAAAACAGCTGTTGGTTCAACATCTGTACGCGTCTCTGAAGTCAAACCATCAGCCTCGTAAATAATAATAATAATCCTGTTTATTATTAAAGCCGTTACACCAACATCCACCATGTGAAGGAAGCATCTTAAAGTGACGTCAGAGGATTTAAGCTTCTAATAAACATGAGAATGAAGATAACAACAATAATAACAACAACAACAACACAATAAGAATAGTCTGAATGACGTTAATGTCACAAACTAACATTATCCTGAAGCAGACATATTGAGCTGTTCATACATTTTATTGTTGTTCATCTTTGGATTAATCAGACAACAGAAAATGAATCTGTTTCATAGTCCAATAATAAAGTTTATCAGGAAAAGTGTCAGAGAAGCAGAAAGTCATTGTGTTCTATAGAAAAGTGCTGACAGACGTAAACAGGTGAACCAGTGGTTCTCAACCTGAGGGGCAGGACCCCTCGGGGGTCCCCAGATAACGTGAACACATGTGTTTATGCTCGTGTTTACATGGAGGAGGAAGAAGAGGAGCTGATCCTCTCGACGTTTACACAAATGGAAAACTATTGTTGCAGAAACTCTGCAGCAATGAGCAGATAGGAGTCCATTATGAGGAGGAAGTGGATGTCTCCTCGTCCTCCCACTGATTCACAGTCCTCGTCCATTACGACGGCCACAACGGAGCTAATGCGCTGCAGCACTTACTGCCCACAGACGCTCGATATCTGGAGCTGCCATCAGAGCGAGGAGATGAGCTGTGACCATGTGACCATGAGGCACAAAGAGAAAGTGATTGGAAACACAAGCACAATGTCTCCCATTGTGTTTGGTACCAATGAGGGAACGAGGCCTCAGCATGTTTCTACAGAGGACCCTGTCTGATCACCATCTGACCCCTCAGGAGGTCCTGGACCACAGGTTGGGAACCACTGGATGAAGAGACTTCATCATTTCACATCAGCTTCATTAGTTTAGAGTTGATATAGATATAATGATCATAGTTCATCCTCGAGTAGATAACAACTCAAAGTCAAAATAGTCAATATGATATTAAAATGTTCAAATAAAACACTAGAAGTGACGGGCTGGAGACGGACACTGGAGACGGACTAGAGATGGACTAGAGACGGACTAGAGACGGACTAACGGTTGAGGTGGAATGGAGCGGCCTACGTTCAGTCTGACTCTCTGCTACATGTGAGATCCATCATTCCACCTTCAGACCACGGGGGGATTCCAGATACTCATCTCAGATGAACACCTTCACTCTTCACTCGCCCACTGACGCTCACATGGAACACCGAAGGGTTAACGTCAGGGAACCCCCTCTGAACCCATCGAGGGTTAAAACCAGTCAACTGAAAACTCACTGGAGTCAGTCTCATGATGAAGATGATGAAGATGTGAGTAGCAGGAATCCACTGTCATGTCCTCTAATAATCACTACTCTATCAGAGACCAGGTGTCCTCTAATAATCTATCAGATTAGAACAGTTTGAAAACAACAACTGACGCACTAATGATAATATCAATATGCGGTATTACACACAGTACTGTGGTATTAATTATACAGTGGTATTACACAGTATACTGTGAGTATACTGTGGTATTATACAGAGTATACTGAGAGTATACTGTGGTATTATACAGAGTATACTGTGAGTATACTGTGGTATTATACAGAGTATACTGTGGTATTATACAGAGTATACTGAGAGTATACTGTGGTATTATACAGTGCTATTACACAGGCTGTCCAGCAGGCCTCGGGCCACTGTTCTACCTAGAGACACAGAGGTGAGATCTGATTGGATGAAAGCTCTACTTAAAACAAGCTGCACTGGAAGCAGAGCAACTGAGGAAGACAGTAGCTGTGCAATGAGAACATAAGATAATGTGACAAATATTACAATACATGTAGTGTATTTAAGAAACATTATTAGATTATAAACTGTGTATAAACACAGCAAGTTTCAGAAGTGATTTGAAGAAATTACTTTTGAAACACTTGTTAAAAGTACAACAACTAACGTAAAAGTACAACAACTGAAGTAGAAGTACAACTACTGAAGTAAAAGTACAACAACTAACGTAAAAGTACAACTACTGAAGTAGAAGTAGAACTACTGAAGTAAAAGTACAACCACTGAAGCAGAAGTACAACTACTAAAGTATAAGTACAACGACTGAAGTATAACTACTGAAGCAAAAGTACAACCACTGAAGCAGAAGTACAACGACTGAAGTATAAGTACAACAACTAACGTAAAAGTACAACAACTGAAGTAGAAGTACAACTACTGAAGTAAAAGTACAACTACTGAAGTAAAAGTACAACTACTGAAGTAAAAGTACAACAACTGAAGTAAAAGTACAACAACTGAAGTATAAGTATAACTACTGAAGTATAAGTATAACTACTGAAGTATAAGTATAACTACTGAAGTATAAGTATAACTACTGAAGTAAAAGTATAACAACTGAAGTAAAAGTACAACTACTAAAGTATAAGTACAACAACTGAAGTAGAAGTACAACTACTAACGTACAAGTACAACTACTAAAGTATAAGTACAATGACTGAAGTAGAAGTACAACCACTGAAGCAGAAGTACAACCACTGAAGCAGAAGTACAACTACTAACGTACAAGTACAACGACTGAAGTAGAAGTACAACCACTGAAGCAGAAGTACAACCACTGAAGCAGAAGTACAACTACTAAAGTATAAGTACAATGACTGAAGTATAAGTACAACGACTGAAGCAAAAGTACAACTACTAAAGTATAAGTACAACGACTGAAGTAGAAGTACAACCACTGAAGCAAAAGTACAACTACTAAAGTATAAGTACAACAACTGAAGTAGAAGTAGAACTACTGAAGTAAAAGTACAACTACTAAAGTATAAGTACAACGACTGAAGTAAAAGTACAACTACTTAAGTAAAAGCACTTCTAACTCCAAGCTGTACTCAGATGAAGTAAAGGTACTTTATTATGTGTATTATTAAACGACAGGTGACGTTCATAGAACAGTTCTGCTGTGAGTTTAGCGCCGTTAGCTCCGTTAGCTCCGTTAGCTCTGTAAACATAACAGAGAGCTGCTAACAGCTAACCGCTAACTAGCCGTCCTCCTCCTGATAAAACCCCCTGGAGACCCCAGCTGTGTCCCGGATGTTCACTAACTTAAACCCGGCGACCTGAGTATGAAAAGGCCCAACAGCACCGGGACACTCACCTCTGACTGCATCTGGAACAGCTCACGTACACCATCCACGTCATCACGTCGCTGTTTGAGCCGAGCCTGGCGGGAAACAGAGATGTAATGACGTCATCGAACTGACAAAAACGCTAAAATCCCAATGTCCCCCCTTACGGACTCACGGACTTTGAGGCGCGCTCCCGCGAAGTCCGTGAGGGTTTAGGGATGTCCGACTGTCAAACCGTGAAGTGTTTGAGGCTCTCTGGCAGACATGTTGAGCCCTTTATGAACCCTTTCCGTAAGTCAGCATGGTGCTGACTTAGCCTAAGGGAATTACCCACAAATCATTGTAATGTGACGTCAAACACGGGGTAACCAGTGGACGAATGGAGGCGTAAAAAAAAGGTAAACAAAGAGGACGGCTCACGTGTGTTCAGCCTGGAGTATTACATCTACTCAGAAACATTAAGGGTTAAAGATGGAACAAAAAATAAACATGAAATCAGAAGATATTTATTTATTTATTCATCAAATATTTGATTTTGTCATTGAAGCCGTTTTGACAAAAACGAGTAAATAGATGACATAAAATGACCTCATCTTGTGAGGAAAGAGCCTGAAGATGTTCAAATCAGGGAGTACAAAGTATACAATAAATACCCACAATTATACATCATATTTCTTGCAGTTTTCATGTTAACGTGATATGTTGCAGCAAAGTGCTGTCCCGTTCCTATTTACACCATCTCAAGCCCTCTAGAAACTATAGTATGATCTCTTTTCTTCGTCCTGCAGTATTCTGAATCAGCTGGAGAGATTTAAGAGACATACTAGAGCAGCCTGATAATAAGGAATCACAGTAATCTAGAGGTAACAAATGCATGAACACATCTTTCTGCACCGCTTTGATTCCTAAAGGAAGCAGATATAAGGTGAATAAAACGGGTCCAAGCACAGAACCTTGTGGAACTCCGTCACTAACGTTGGTGTTCATCCAGGTTTCATGGTTTACGTTGCAGAAACCCGTCTGACTCAGAAACAGGAAACTGTCTCTGGTATGCAGAGCTGTAGACATGAGTCAGCATTTAGTCCTAAACCCCCTGAAATGAGTCAGCATTTAGTCCTAAACCCCCTGAAATGAGTCAACATTTATATACAGTCAGTGTGTGTTTTGATACATTTTGATGAGATGTCCGAAATTGGACCTTTTGGTTCACACAAGATGGAAAGATTTCAAAGTATTGTTCTACAACATAAACTACGTCAGTAGTTTCACCAACAGGAACTTTCATTATGTGTTGATATCGACAGTTTCACCAGAGTCCCAAACCTCTCGTTTTACTGCAGAAATAAAATCTAAACTTTAAGAGTTTGAGAGAAATGTGACGGAAACATGAGGAAGTTTAAAGTGTCATCATCATCATCATCACTGAGTGTGTGTGTCTGTGTGTGTGTGTGTGTGTGTCTGTTAATGAATCAAACAGAAGTTCAAGAAGAATAACAGTTTTATTAAAATTTTATTTGGCTATATTTATTCGAGCATGGTCATTTCCAAGAGAAATTAAAAATTCACTAATAATACTTCAGACATTTCAGGAATTCCTTCATCATCATCATCATTATCAGTCCTTCGTCTCCTCCTCAGTGGGATGAATAAAGTGGATTTAACTCTCAAAAATACAGTGTTTTCACAATAATCATCATATCAAAAGTTCCCCAAATTTAGAATTTCCAGCAGTTTCAAAGGAAAACAAACAAAACAAAAGACAAAACAATGAAATGTTCCAAACAGCATAAACGCTCTGTATTCATATTTTTGCTCCAATAGTCAATGACAGAATATTTTGTATTAAAATATATCTATTTGTGAGGAACTGCAATACTGTACACTACAGTATGAAATAAATAAAATTAGGAAATATAAAATGACTCAGATAAATAAAATGGTAAATTCTCAATTAAAAATCAAAAATATGAAATTTATGTTGAAAAATTCAACAAAAACAAAATAATACTGACAAGAAATACTATCATGGACCAAACAAGTAGAGGAAATTGCACAAAGGTATGTAAACTAACAAAGTTCATCTATCTAACTAACACTGACGAGTCAAAGGTTGGAGGACGTGTTAATGCTGAAGCAGAGGACAGAGAGTGGAGGACGTGTTAATGCTGAAGGACAGGTGAACAGGTGAACAGGTGAACAGGTGAGACACTGTACAGGGATGGCACAGGTGAAAGGTTTGCATATAAGGCTTTCTCTGGAGAAACAATTCAACACACAAACAAAGGCTCTGTCCTTTTGTATTTTTAACTTTCATATTACACTCCTTCCTCTCATTTTTTAAGACTAACATCAACATTTTATTTTGAAAATCACACAGGTTTAAATGTTCCTTCACATAAAGAAAAAAAGAAATGCGGCCCAAAGTCGTGTGGTTAGTTGGCAAAAATAAAATAAAAGGATCAAAATAAAAATGTCACAGTAAAAGAGACAATAACAACAATAACACTGACAGGAAGTGACCGCGTGTTCGAGGCTTTTTTCCCTCTTTTGTTTTTAAATTCCTTTTTTTAAATTTTGTAGTGATTCGAGGAGTCGAGAAGTGCAATTTCCTGAACGGGGATTCGAACACAACGACACACAGGAAGTTAAGAACATCATAGCACCACACAGGTTTTAGGCCTTTATAATACTGTACATTAAAAACAGCTTCATTAGAATGATCATCATCATCATTACTTCTTTTATTTCATCCTTCATTTTTTTGCATAATGTGGATTTTTAAACAATCCCACCAGCTTCATGACATCATCAGGTTCTTCGGTTGAGAACTGAACACAAATGATTTGAGCTTCAGAGAACGAGTCGTTGATATTTTATTAATTAAACATATTTCTGAACTAATACCTGAACTTTGTACCAAACATCTGCAGAACCATAAAGTTCTCTTTTATTTGATAAACAACCCTAATTTAGAAATAAATAAGAATCAAAGTCGTTTCACATTTTTTATTTTTGTATTTCTGAATAGACGTTTTAAAGGTGCAGCATCGTAATTAATCTGCGTGTCTTTGCTAATTATATGGCTAGCTCATCAACCACTGTAGCTGGAGAGCGAACCGCTAGCTTGTTAGCCAGGAACATGCTAGCACAGTTAGCAGCGTGGTTAGCATCTGATCAACAACTAGCAGCTAGAAACCAGAATGTATTTTGCATGATTTTACATCTATAGTTGTCACTAAAGTGAGTTGCATTGCTAATAAACGTTAGCATTAGCTGCAGGCTGTCGAACATGTTAGCTAAATGTAAAAATCTGCTTTTAGCTTTCAGGTTCATAAGATTGGACACGTTGTAGGAGACATTGTTGAGATTGGACACGTAGGAGACATTGTTAGGATTGGACACGTAGGAGACTGTTAAGATTGGACACGTTGTAGGAGACTTTGTTAAACTAGGACACGTTGTAGGTGACACTGTTGAGGTTGGACACGCTGTAGGAGACATTGTTTGGCTAGGACACGTTGTAGGAGTCATTGTTTGGCTAGGACACGTTGTAGGAGACATTGTTAAGGTTGGACACATTGTGGGAGACATTGTTAAGATTGGACATGTTGTAGGAGACATTGTTAAACTAGGACACGTTGTAGGTGACACTGTTAAGGTTGGACACAGTGTAGGAGACATTGTTTGGCTAGGACACGTTGTAGGAGACATTTTTAAGGTTGGACACGTAGTAGGAGACATTGTTAAGATTGGACATGTTGTAGGAGACATTGCTAAGCTGAATGTGGCCATATTGGACTCATAAAGTCCTGACAGGAAACAGGACTGGGGACTCGTTTAAATAAACCAAAATCATTTGTTTTCAGTCCTTCAAAATAAAAGCTAGCTGTTCTTTGACAAACAAACCGAAGCAACGTGACGAATGTTCGGAAGAATCTTTGTCTCTCAATCCTCGTGGTCTGACTTCCCGTCCATCTTCCTTTCTCGTGAGCTCTCGTCCATCAGCTGCATCGTGTCCTTGTCCTTGTCGTCCCTTGTCGAGTCCTTCTGGCTCCTGCTGTCTCCTTCCTCCTCCTCCTCCTCCTCTACCTCCTCTCCTTCCCTGAAACTCTGCTCCTGTCTGTCTGTCAGCTCCTCGTACGTCTTGTCGTCTTCCGTCTCCTCCCGTCCTCCGTCCCTCAGGATCGAACCCCCGTCCTCCTGCTGGTCCTCTGGGTCCGAGTATCCGATGGGTCCGAGCCCCTGAAGGTAGGCCCTCCTCATGAGCAGCTCGGTGGGTTCCTCACCTCCTCCCCCCTTGTCCCTAGCCTCCCTCTCGGCCGCCTCCCTCTCCTCGGCCTCCCTCTTGCAGTACGAGTACCGGTGGTTCATGTGCTGCGAGTATGAACCTGAGTGGGAGAAGCGTTTGCCGCACTTGTCGCACTGATATGGTTTCTCTCCGGAGTGAAGACGCGAGTGTTCGATGAGATGGTGTTTGTGTTTGAAGGCCTTCTTACAGATCTGACACTGGTGAGGACGCTTCCCTGCAGAGAAACAAGAGCAGAAGAAGAGTGAGGACGCTGGAGGACCAACATCTACAGACACACAAGGACAGAAGAAGAGTGAGGACGCTGGAGGACCAACATCTACAGACACACAAGGACAGAAGAAGAGTGAGGACGCTGGAGGACCAACATCTACAGACACACAAGGACAGAAGAAGAGTGAGGACGCTGGAGGACCAACATCGACAGACACACAAGGACAGAAGAAGAGTGAGGACGCTGGAGGACCAGACGTCTACAGACACACCATGGGTACATCCCAAGTCTCTTAATTGTTATTTCCTCGCTCCTCGGTCCTCGCTTGAACTGGAAGTTGTTTCTGCGCCGCCATATTGACGGCCGTCCCAAAGCTCTAATGTAGCTCAGAGGAGCGAGGAGGGAGGCGGGAGGAGGGAGTTACTGTTATTAAGTACAGTGGTGATTACTGTGTGTCTTTATTAGTTATTATATTATTAGTTACTGTTATTAAGTACAGTGGTGATCACTGTGTGTCTTTATTAGTTATTATATTATTAGTTACTGTTATTAAGTACAGTGGTGATCACTGTGTGTCTTTATTAGTTATTAGTGTTATTAGTTACTGTTATTAAGTACAGTGGTGATCACTGTGTGTCTTTATTAGTTATTAGTATAATTAGTTACTGTTATTAAGTACAGTGATGATCACTGTGTGTCTTTATTAGTTATTAGTATTATTAGTTACTGTTATTAAGTACAGTGGTGATCACTGTGTGTCTTTATTAGTTATTAGTATTATTAGTTACTGTTATTAAGTACAGTGATGATCACTGTGTGTCTTTATTAGTTATTAGTATTATTAGTTACTGTTATTAAGTACAGTGGTTTTCACTGTGTCTTTATTAGTTATTAGTATTATTAGTTACTGTTATTAAGTACAGTGGTGATCACTGTGTCTTTATTAGTTATTAGTATTATTAGTTACTGTTATTAAGTACAGTGGTTTTCACTGTGTCTTTATTAGTTATTAGTATTATTAGTTACTGTTATTAAGTACAGTGGTGATCACTGTGTGTCTTTATTAGTTATTAGTATTATTAGTTACTGTTATTAAGTACAGTGATGATCACTGTGTGTCTTTATTAGTTATTAGTATTATTAGTTACTGTTATTAAGTACAGTGATGATCACTGTGTGTCTTTATTAGTTATTAGTATTATTAGTTACTGTTATTAAGTACAGTGGTTTTCACTGTGTCTTTATTAGTTATTAGTATTATTAGTTACTGTTATTAAGTACAGTGGTGATCACTGTGTGTCTTTATTAGTTATTAGTGTTATTAGTTACTGTTATTAAGTACAGTGGTGATCACTGTGTGTCTTTATTAGTTATTAGTATTATTAGTTACTGTTATTAAGTACAGTGATGATCACTGTGTGTCTTTATTAGTTATTAGTGTTATTAGTTACTGTTATTAAGTACAGTGGTGATCACTGTGTGTCTTTATTAGTTATTAGTATTATTAGTTACTGTTATTAAGTACAGTGGTGATCACTGTGTCTTTATTAGTTATTATATTATTAGTTACTGTTATTAAGTACAGTGGTGATCACTGTGTCTTTATTAGTTATTACATTAGTAGTTACTGTTATTAAGTACAGTGGTGATCACTGTGTGTCTTTATTAGTTATTAGTGTTATTAGTTACTGTTATTAAGTACAGTGGTGATCACTGTGTCTTTATTAGTTATTAGTATTATTAGTTACTGTTATTAAGTACAGTGGTGATCACTGTGTGTCTTTATTAGTTATTAGTGTTATTAGTTACTGTTATTAAGTACAGTGGTGATCACTGTGTCTTTATTAGTTATTAGTGTTATTAGTTACTGTTATTAAGTACAGTGGTGATCACTGTGTCTTTATTAGTTATTAGTGTTATTAGTTACTGTTATTAAGTACAGTGGTGATCACTGTGTGTCTTTATTAGTTATTAGTGTTATTAGTTACTGTTATTAAGTACAGTGGTGATCACTGTGTGTCTTTATTAGTTATTAGTGTTATTAGTTACTGTTATTAAGTACAGTGGTGATCACTGTGTCTTTATTAGTTATTAGTGTTATTAGTTACTGTTATTAAGTACAGTGGTGATCACTGTGTGTCTTTATTAGTTATTAGTGTTATTAGTTACTGTTATTAAGTACAGTGGTGATCACTGTGTGTCTTTATTAGTTATTAGTGTTATTAGTTACTGTTATTAAGTACAGTGGTGATCACTGTGTGTCTTTATTAGTTATTAGTGTTATTAGTTACTGTTATTAAGTACAGTGGTGATCACTGTGTGTCTTTATTAGTTATTAGTATTATTAGTTACTGTTATTAAGTACAGTAGTGATCACTGTGTGTCTTTATTAGTTATTAGTATTATTAGTTACTGTTATTAAGTACAGTGATGATCAGTGTGTGTCTTTATTAGTTATTAGTGTTATTAGTTACTGTTATTAAGTACAGTGGTGATCACTGTGTGTCTTTATTAGTTATTAGTGTTATTAGTTACTGTTAAGTACAGTGGTGATCACTGTGTGTCTTTATTAGTTATTAGTATTATTAGTTACTGTTATTAAGTACAGTAGTGATCACTGTGTGTCTTTATTAGTTATTAGTATTATTAGTTACTGTTATTAAGTACAGTGGTGATCACTGTGTGTCTTTATTAGTTATTATATTATTAGTTACTGTTATTAAGTACAGTGGTGATCACTGTGTGTCTTTATTAGTTATTAGTATTATTAGTTACTGTTATTAAGTACAGTGATGATCAGTGTGTGTCTTTATTAGTTATTAGTGTTATTAGTTACTGTTATTAAGTACAGTGGTGATTACTGTGTGTCTTTATTAGTTATTAGTGTTATTAGTTACTGTTATTAAGTACAGTGATGATCACTGTGTGTCTTTATTAGTTATTATATTATTAGTTACTGTTATTAAGTACAGTGGTGATCACTGTGTGTCTTTATTAGTTATTAGTGTTATTAGTTACTGTTATTAAGTACAGTGGTGATTACTGTGTGTCTTTATTAGTTATTAGTGTTATTAGTTACTGTTATTAAGTACAGTGATGATCACTGTGTGTCTTTATTAGTTATTATATTATTAGTTACTGTTATTAAGTACAGTGGTGATCACTGTGTGTCTTTATTAGTTATTAGTGTTATTAGTTACTGTTATTAAGTACAGCGATCATGTGAACAGACACTAACTTATCAAAAGTCTCTCCAGCTGTTAAAGATGACTGACAGCTGATCATGTGATCATCAGCACCGTCATCAGAAACAGACGTCGCTTCACGTGACGCAACTGAGGAAAGGACGTCTCATGTCTCCTAAAACATATTTCCTCGTTTCCTCTCTCCTCGCACGGTTTCCTCCATGCATCCCTGGTGGGAGGGACTAGGACGCAAGGAAAGGACCCAAGTGAGGGAAACGGGGATGCACTTAAGAGACTTGAGATGTACCCACAGAAGAAGAAGAGCGGGTACGCTGGAGGACCAACGTCTACAGACACACAAGAGCAGAAGAAGAGCGAGGACGCTGGAGGACCAACGTCTACAGACACACAAGGACAGAAGAAGAGCGAGGACGCTGGAGGACCAACGTCTACAGACACACAAGGACAGAAGAAGAGCGAGGACGCTGGAGGACCAACGTCTACAGACACACAAGGACAGAAGAAGACAACCTAAGATGCACATTTATCTCCTCCAACATGAATATTTACAACTTTTCTTATTTTTCGGTGACAGTAAAGTGAATATTTTTGTTTGTAATTAAATTAATCCGTAGAATTTAAATTCTGGATTTCTTGAATCATTTTCTTTTAGTTTTGTGTCTCATGATTTACAATCAGATGATAACTATTAATAATTGTGAGATGCGGCTCATCAGCGTTATTAAAAGACAGCATAGAAAAAAAATGACAACATTTCCAGATCAAATATAGAAAATGGCTTAAAGGTCATAATCACAGATGTTAATAAAACAACCAACATTTACCTTCAGAACAACAAAGATATCAATAAACCTGAAGAGGAGCAGAATCCTTCACAGCTGTACCCCCCCCCCCCCATCACACACACACACACACTCCTGGATCTACTACGACTTCCGTACGAGTGATCATTTCTTCCATCTGATGCTTCAGGCTGCTGCAAACCGACACGTCCCACGCACACACACACCAAAACACAGCTTCACCCCGACAAAGCCAACACACACACACACACACAAACACACACACACACGCACACAAAGTATGCACGTACAAGCACAGCTCCTCACAAACACACATGCAGGCAGATCGTAGCCACAAATAGACCTGGAACGTCTCAAACATCCATCGCTGGCATAGTTTACTGTAACACACACACACACACACACCTACAAACATACACACACACACACACACACACACACATACACACACACACCTACAAACATACACACACGCACACACACACACACACATACACACACACACACCTACAAACATACACACACACACACACACACATACAAACATACACACACACACACACACACACACACCTACACACACACACACACACACACACACACATACAAACATACACACACACACACCTACAAACATACACACACACACATACAAACATACACACACACACCTACAAACATACACACACACATACACACACATACACACACACACACACACACACACAGAAACACAACCACGCACGCGGGAAAAATAACCGAGACGGCAGATTCTTGCTCTAAGTGTCGGGGGGGCGGCCGTGAACGAGGGATGATGATGATGCAACGGAGTGAAAGAGACGAAGGTAGAACAGGTCGTTACTCAGGTAACAGCTTCGTCCACCA
Organism: Ophthalmolycus amberensis; assembly: GCA_024529925.1. NCBI lineage: Eukaryota > Metazoa > Chordata > Actinopteri > Perciformes > Zoarcidae > Ophthalmolycus > Ophthalmolycus amberensis. Next base: position 263,179 of record JAFEUB010001534.1, on the reverse strand, counting down.
GACTTCATGTGAAAAACACTCCTTCTGTTTGTAAAGATGATTTATGTCTCAACGCATCAGAACATTTGGTTTCTTGGACGGATCAGAAGATTGATCTGGAGATGCTTTCCATGAAGCCTCCAGAGCTCTGAGGAAGATCTTTGCTTTCTACCAAACTTTGTAATGCATCACAACCGCCTCCAGTAGAAAATACCGAAATGATTTGACTGCATTGAAAACCTCTTCCTAATGTTTGACCTCAACATGTTGTATGTGATGCCTGAACTCTGACTCCAAACCACAATGAATGTGGCCTTTTAACATTTGGACCAAACAAACAGAGAATGTGAGATGGAACGTTGTCGAAGTAAAGCTGTGGCTCCTCCATCTCATCCTGCCAGCAGCTTTCAAAAGGACGCTCGCATCTTTCTGATTTGAACTAGGTTTTAAAGAAGGTTCAGGTTGATTTGTGTGAACGTTCATCTACTCATAGTTCAACAGTAAAGGGTTGAGAGACAGTGAGTAGTACTACTACTACTACTAGTAGTACTAGTAGTAGTACTCGATAGTTCACCCGTGAGATGTTTACTGATTTTATTCACACCACAAAAACTGTTTGTTTCCAGTTGAAATATGTAAAAATGGACCATCTCTCTGCTGTAATTAATATTTCATTTTGATCTTCAGAGCACACACACACACACACACACACACACAAACACACCTCTTCCTCTCCACACAAACACATCACAGTATGAATGAGATGCTGCATGTTTATGTAATTATCTCCATATGAACTGATCCCACAGCTGTAAAGAAAGGAGCATGTTAAAGGTTCACAGAGGAACAGAAGGACAGAACTAAAGGTGAGGATCTAAGTGACCGAATGAAACCAAAGAAAAGAAGGGAGAGGGCACAGAAGCATCGGGGGTGGGGTAAAAGAAAGAAGTGTCCAAACGTTATATATACCTGTGTGCTCATATTTGTGTCTTAGGAGGGAACTGGTCTTCTGGAATGTTTTGTCGCACAAGTCACACGCGTACATACCACTTTCAGTCTTCTTCATCTTCTTCCTGGACAGAAGCGAGTCGCTGTCTGTCAGGTCGTCCAGGCCCGACAGATAGTCCGCCGTCCCGTCCAGCAGCTCCCCCTGAGGCACAGAGAGAAGCTTCAGTACGTCTGGTAATCCCACACCTGTCGCCTCAGAGACACCTTCTGGTCCAGACCCCCCTTTTTTACTTTAACAACACAATCTCTGACTGTGTCAGCCTCTCTTCTTCCTTATTACAGTCATTTAGCAGACGCTTTTATCCAAAGCGACTTACAATCACATTTCTACACCGTAGGCACAACTACAGGAGCAATTTTGGGCTTAAGTGTCTCGCTCACCGACACATTGACATGCGACTAGCAGAGCCGGAGCCGGGGATTGAACCGCCGGCCCTCTGATTGAAAGACAGCCCTGCTATCCACTTAGCCACAGTCGCCCCCATTATTATGATTCCTCTCAGCACTTTCTGACTTCTAGCCGTTTAAAGGTTGAAAGTTGAAAACAGAAGTCGATGAGGTCACCGTGGCCGAAGAGTTAAAGCTCTAAAATCTACAATTCGTCGACAACTGGGCGACTCCATCTTTTGATAAGATACGATGTGATTCCGTCTAAAGCTACTGAACCTTTTCTAGTGTGGTGAGATTGTTTCACTAATGGGACCTGGTCGGACCCTAATCTAACCTGAACCTTTAACCAGAGAGGTCTTAAGATCAGGAAACACCCATAGAAGCTAACTTTGGACCGCTTTGAGAAATGTCCTGTTTGGTCATTTAGCATCACGAACAATATATACATTTGTTCACTATATTTACCTGGAAACCTGGTTTCCGTTGGTACTTCCTCTTCTGCTGCATTTCAGCAAAAGTGGCGGCCTCGTTGACATAGGTGTAGGCCATGTGGAAGCTCATGGGGTCGAGCCCTGGGTAGGGCCTGAGGCCCGGGATGGTGGCCTGTCCAGGAGACATGAAGGTGGGTGGAGGAAACGCTCCGTGAGGCGGCAGAGAGGTGTAGGCGGGACCAAAGGGATTAATTCCAAAGATGGGACTGGTGCTTTTCTCCAGCTGGTGGATGGAGTTCCCTCCACCATCAGAGTACAGGACTTCTTTCTTGATGTTGACCAGATCCATGGGCCTGGACACCTGTTCTCGTCCTAGCGCCTCGCCATTGCGCTTGATGAGGAAACCGTTGGACCTGGGTTGCTTCTCCCTCACAGACATGAGCCTCTGGGCCATGTGTTTGGGCAGCGACAGATCCAGTGGTGTATCCCCATGGGCCTCCTCAGAAGCCAGGCTGTTTGGAGTGTAACAGCTAGAGTTTTTGGAGGAAGTAGAGGAAAGGTTGAGGGGTGACGGAGTGTTGCTCCTTAAGTGGTCTAAGGGGTCTAATGCTTTGTCCCCTGTTGTGTGCCGGTTGCCTGTAAACTTGTTGGCCTTTGTGAGTCTGTGGGAGGCATCACCGTTAATGAAGCCTCGGTGTAAATCTACGATCGGGAGGGACATTAGCGTTCGGCTAAAGCTGTGGTTAACATCCAGTCTGCCTCGGTCAGGAGGGGGCGACTTCTTCCTCAGACTGCCTCCGTGGTAGTTCTGGTTCTTCCACTGGGAGAACCACTCCTTGACGAACTCTTGAGGAAGGCCGACGGCAATTGAAATCTTGAGCAGTTCCTCTGAGTTGGGCTCAGTGTTCATGGCAAAGTAGGCCTTGAGCACTGACACGTGGTCCTTAAAGGGGTTGATGGGGCTGGTGGCCTGCTCGTTGGTAGACAGCTCCGTGGGTATCGCCCCCCTGCGTCTGGCAGGACTGCTGTCCGTCGGCTGCAGGACTGCTTTGATCTCCTCATTCATTTTGCACAAGTAGCGCTCGTGTTGATGCAGCGGGATCGGCCCGGTGAAGGTCTCCTTGCAGTACTGGCAGGAGAACGGCAGGAACTGGTTCTGGCTATCATGAGACTTCTCCTCACCGCAGAGATCAGTTGAGTGGTTTAGCTTCTCCTTCTTGATGTCCACTTGCCTCTTGGAGTCGTCGATCAGACTCTTGGCCTCGTTGACCTTCTCCAGCGTGTAGTCGATGATGCTCTTTGTGGGGCTGCCGTGGCCCACCACCTGGAAACCGGCCTGGGCCAGCCTCTGCTCCTCCATCTGGGCCCCCAGCTCCTTCATGTAGGCCCTGAGCTTGGAGATCTCCTCTGGGTTCCCATCCATCTTCTGCCTACACACTGTATTGTCCACAATCTGAAGCACCTTCTGCACCTCGCTCAGGTTGTTCCCGAAAGAACCCGAGAACCCCAGCAGGGGGAGGTCCAGCCCCAAGCCTCCAAGGTGTTGAAGGGGGCTCTGGGAGGAGCTGTGGATGCCCAGGGGGCTTCCACCACGACTGTTCAGGTAAACCCCCGAACCCCCAAACCCGTGCTGAGAGGCCATCAGCAGCCGGTACTCGTTGAAGTCCATCGGCTCGGCTTTGACGTCGAGCTGACCCTGTTGGTCCAGAGGGCAGAGTGGGTGCCCGTTTTCCAGTTTGTGGCGGAGCTGTGCGAGGGCGGGGCTTCCAGGCGATGAGGTCGTGGAGTTGGGGGAGGAGCCGGGCTTGTTTCCGTTGCGCACTCGTCCGTTGACGGCAATCAAGCCGATGCATTTCTTGCTGCTGATGTGGGAGCTGTAGGAGCCGGAGTGGGAGAACCGCTTCTTACAGTTGGAGCACTCGTACGGCTTCTCACCTGCAACACAACACAGAATATTTAGACTTTAGTTTCTAATAATACAGTTTTATAATTTAGGATCAAATTTGTGATCTCTGATTGGACAGTTTACTACTTTTGATTTGGTAGATAAAAATGTTGAATTAAAAGTCAGGATCTAATTCAATGGGTCGGCCTTCCTCTCCTCAAAAATGACATCACAGTTCCTTACATTTAGTCTGAGCTTGGTGGGTATAATGTCAGCCACGTTAGCAGCACCGCTACGGATGCTAATGTGAGTCTGTCTGTCTGTCCACCATAAGTATTATGACTATACTGTATTGAACTCTTCCTGTATGTTGTTATTTTACAGTTCTGTCAGTTGTTCTAGAATAATGATTGGAATTAACAGTGTAAAGATGAACCTTTCATGAACAGGATTATTGTTATTAAAGGGAAAAGATAAATGACGTCACAGTGAATTCTATTCAAAGAGAAGTACTTTTATTTGTGTTGAGCTGTGATGAAGCGCTCTGATATGAAACAGGTGATGAGTCATTCAGCAGCAGATTATCGATGTTCGGAGGAAGGACGACTCACCGCTGTGAATACGAAGATGCTCCTTCAGGTGGTGTTTGTACTTGAAGGCTTTTCCACACTCGCTGCATTTGAACTTGCGGTTTCCAGCTGCGTCGCTCAGCAGCGGCGGCTGCAGACAGAAAAACAAAAGCAGAGATATGTTGTGATGGAGGACGAGTGGGAGTCGCTGAGCAGAGAGGGAAGCAGATTACAGGGGAACAGAAGTATTTAGTGAAGCAGATCTGATACGACTCAAAGATCCTTCCACTCCTTTTTATCTGCAACACATTCTGAGAAAGCGTGTGGGCCGACTCTGTTCAGAGGTAACAGTTTGTCATGTCGCTGTATTCCCCACATTTGAAATGCAAATAGAGAGACAAACAAACAGCCAGGGGGAGACCCCCCCCCCCCCCCCCACCCCCCCACCAGAGTGTAGAGAACGTGAAAAGTTAATACTGAGAGGGGGGGGGAGGGGTTCAGAGGAAAATAAAACTTGAACTCGAATAAGACTCAAACCTTTCCCTTACTGGATGAAAAGGTTCCAAATGTGTTGGTTCTGTTTTTTATTTCAAGTTCAAATCAAACAAGTGCTGATTCGTCAAAATACACACAATCGCAAAAATATAAAATATATATACATATATCTAACATTTATGTGTTTAAAATGTTGTGATGATGAAAAGTGAAACAAAGAGAGATCTTTATAATGTAACAGTAATATATATTTATTTACCACTATTTTGTTCAGGTTGGGATTACACAACTATCATACTACTACTTGTACTTCCATTATATATTCTGTACTTATAGTTATACCTGCACTATATATTTTGACTGATACTCATACCTGTACTATATTTTTGTACTATACTTACACCTGCACTATCTTTTTTGTACTAATACTTATACTTGCACTATATATTTTGTACTAATACTTATACCTGCACTATATATTTTGTACTAATACTTATACCTGCACTATCTTTTTTGTACTAATACTTATACCTGCACTATCTTTTTTGTACTAATACTTATACCTGCACTATATATTTTGTACTAATACTTATACCCGCACTATATGTTTTGTTCTAATACTTATACCTGCACTATATATTTTGTACTAATACTTATACCTGCACTATATATTTTGTACTAATACTTATACCCGCACTACATATTTTGTACGAATAATTATACCTGCACTATATATTTTGTTCTAATACTTATACCTGCACTATATAGTTTGTACTAATACTTATACCTGCACTATATGTTTTGTACTAATACTTATACCTACACTATATATTTTGTACTAATAATTATACCTGCACTATATATTTTGTACTAATACTTATACCTGCACTATATATTTTGTACTAATAATTATACCTGCACTATATGTTTTGTACTAATACTTATACCTGCACTATATATTTTGTACTAATACTTATACCTGCACTATATATTTTGTTCTAATACTTATACCTGCACTATATGTTTTGTACTAATACTTATACCTGCACTATATATTTTGTTCTAATACTTATACCTGCACTATATGTTTTGTACTAATACTTATACCTGCACTATATATTTTGTACTAATACTTATACCTGCACTATATATTTTGTACTAATACTTATACCTGCACTATATGTTTTGTACTAATACTTATACCTGCACTATATGTTTTGTACTAATACTTTTTTACGATTGTAACTGCTGCACAAGTTAGTTCTGCTCATATAGTTTACTATTTGTATTATTACTATTTATATTACCGTCAGTGGCGGCTGGCCAATAGAGGGTGCTTGGGTGCCGCCCCCCCCCTTCTTGAACCACAAAAGATTAAAAACAAAAATAATAACAATAAATTATACAAATTGTCAATATTTATGTTTTTGAAATATGGAATGCACACAGTAATATGTGTAAAAGATAATATCTGCGCAAAATATATGCTTTTCCTGCACGTCCTCTCCGCCTGTCTGCATATCTCAGCAGTGCCCACGGGAGGCGGGTCTACGAAGCAGTTTAGCCAATTGCTGATTAAAGATATGAATGTATGACATACAATTTAGCCAATCAGCTTCCTTTTCAATTTAGCATTGGGTGAAAGTTTTATTGCCCCAAACTGAGCGTCCTTGTCAGGACGAGTGTCTACAGGCGAGCGCAAGCACTACTCCTTTAAGACCCGTTTGAGAGGAGAACTTTAGAGGAGACTAACCCTAACTGCAGTGAACGAGCTGATCCCAGATCAGCCTGACCTCACAATCAGACAGCAGACTCGCAGGAAAGGGAAGCAGTACATGAAGCTTCACGGCTAGCTGGATGACGTCATGCTAATAACTTATTCAGCTTTTTAAAACAACAGGGACAGATCCAGCACGGACAGTTAGGGAGTGAGGGATGAGGAGGTAAGGAGACATGAGAACACCAAGGTAGGGAGTGAGGGATGAGGAGGTAAGGAAACATGAGAACACCAGGGTAGGGAGTGAGGGATGAGGAGGTAAGGAAACATGAGAACACCAGGGTAGGGAGTGAGGGATGAGGAGGTAAGGAGACATGAGAACACCAGGGTAGGGAGTGAGGGATGAGGAGGTAGGAAACATGAGAACACCAGGACACACATGAGAACTCTGTCTTTTCTTCTACATAGTTGTCCTCAGTCTCATCTGCTTAACTTGGTCATGGAGGCATCAACATGTAATAGAGATGTTAAATTAACAGTGAAAACTCATCATAGCTTAATTTAACATCAGTATTCATAATTACACTTCATGTTTACTTCTCCTGATCTTTACCTCCTATAACAAGGTCCATAGGACATCTCAATAAATGAACATGTTATGTTATATTTTACGGTGATTCGACCCGGTCGAGGCTGTTTCCTGTCCTGACCCCTCAGTGGTGGAATGAACTCCCCAATGACCTCAGGACAGCAGAGTCGCTGCCCATCTTTCATCAGGCTGAAGACTCACCTCTTCAAGAAGTACTACCCTGAAGACTCACCTCTTCAAGAAGTACTACCCTGAAGACTCACCTCTTCAAGAAGTACTACCCTGAAGACTCACCTCTTCAAGAAGTACTACCCTGAGCCTTCCACTTAGCACTTACTCAGCATCTATTGTATTCATACTAGTTTGTTTCTGTACTCTTGCTCTGGTTTATGCTCTTAGATGTTTGTTTAAAGGAGATGCACTTATGACTTCTGGTGACAAGTAGTTCTCTTGAATACCGATGTTGAACACACTTATTGTAAGTCGCTTTGGATGAAAGCGTCTGCTAAATGACTGTAATGTAATGTAATAATAAAATAGTAAAAATAAGTTATTGTGAATAAATCAACAGATGTGACATCATGAATATGATGATTGGAACAGTCTCTCTTTAACAGTTTAACTCAGAGTACGGACACAAATAAACAAGCTCTTAAAGTCATTTAAGGATTATGATTATTTAAAGCAGCAGAGAAAAGACCATCTGCTGGGGGGGGGGGGGGGGGGGGGGGTTAACTCTTTATCTCATTACCATCAGTGGAATTAGAGACTTGAATGGCTGAGACTCTAATGTGAGTTGTGGTTGATGAGGAGCAGCGGACAGGACGTCTTTAACATAACTTATTATGAGATTAGTATTTCACTGTTTAACACCCTGAACTGTGTTTCGATGATGAAGAGAATTTCAATAACATAGAAGTCTTTATTAGCTCATTTAGAATCCAAACGGTTCCACTTTCAGTTCCAGTAACAGCTGATTAAATACAGCGCTAACGAGATGAACGGGACACGTTTTATTAAAGAAGAAGAAGAAATGAAGTTTACTAATGTGTACAGGTGTGCTTTACCTGGTCTGTCACAGCTTTGTGTGTGGTCATGTGACGCTCCAGCTGGGCCCGGTGGACGAAGGCGTCGGCACATAGCGGACAGGTGAAGCTCTCCTCGTTCTTCTCGTGCCGGTATTTGATGTGTTCCTTCAGAGACGTTAGACGCTTGTAGCCGCGGTCGCAGTACGGACAGGTGAGCAGCTGGGAGAAGTCGTCAGGTGAGCCGGACAGCAGGTCTGCAGAGAGACGGGGAGAGGTCACAAGTCAGGGGGCCTGTCCTTATATATATACATACATATACATACTGTATATATATATGTTTTATACCTGGGCCTTCAGTGCTGTCCTTCTACAGTTGAACCACCTCCTAATAACCTCATTATCACGCCACAGCTGCGGGTTAGTATTTGTTTCTTTGGTGTAATAATACACGTATTCGTATTAAACTGTTCGGTACGAGGCTGACGAACCGAACAATATGTTTGAATAATACGAGTGCATTTGGAAAATGCAGAAGCTTAAATTGTGGGAAATATAATGTTCTCTCGGTGGAGCCACTGCTCAACATGGCAACGCACCCAACGTGCTGCCTGACACACCCACCACGGAATAAAAACATTGTACTCCGGTGATGCTCGTGTGTTCTGGGAGGCTACGCTAAACTAGCTTAGCAGAAAAACAACAGCAGCACACAAGCTACGAACTCTCCCCGCAGCGTTCAGCTGTTCCTACTGATCCAAACAGGCTAAAGCAAGCGCCACACAATCCCCATCCCTCCAGACATCATTCCTGCTTTGTTAAAGAAAACAGATGCATGAATACGCACATGACGCCGAGATGCTTCGTCATTGATGGACAATACATATAGTCAAAATCAATGTAATTAACACAATGACAAGAACAAACTCACAAGAATCCAGCAACTCTACAGCACTAAAACACGTATTCATCCGCACACTGAAGAGCACGAGCCATTCAAATATTATTCACATCAGAGGGAACAATATGAACCACATCATAAAAACGACACCGTAGACACATGAACACAGTAGTGACGCTGCTGCAGATGTACAAACTAGTGCTGGGCAACGATTCAAATCTTTAATCACGATTAATCTCATTGTTATGCGCAAAATTCAATAATAAATTCAAAAGTAGTGTATTGTGCACTTTTATTTTAAAGTACTGCTATATGAACAAAAGGTCAATAACATTTGGTTTGTAAACACATATCCATATCTATATCTATATATATATGTATGTATATATATATTTATATATTGACTCGTCTCACCGTGCTCGCTCTCGTCCTGACCGACGGCTTCGGGGGTTCCCAGTCGCGTCACCTCCTCCGGGGCTTCTGGGTAAATGATGGCGGTGTCGCTGCGCTGCAGGTACTCGGCGATGGTTGCCGGGTGACCGTCTCCATCCTCATGTTTACGTTTCAGGAATAAGTCGTCGAGTTCAGAGACTGAACACAGAACACTTCATCATCAGCATAGAAATGTACAAAACAGAACTGACATCATGTAACATGAGTATACGTGTGTAATTATTTACATATATAGATATATATATGTAAATATATATGTATATATATACATATATATATATGTATATATATATACATACATATATATATATATGTATATATATGATGTTCTCACCTGTTCTGTTTCCTTCTGGACCGACAGCTTCATACTCGTCTTTCCTGTCGTCTGTTAAATGAAAACATATTTATATTTAGTCATCCTCTCCTCCTCCTCCTCTTCTTCCTCATTTTCCCCCTCTTCCTCTTCCCTCTCCTCCATTTCCTCCTCCTCTTCCTCCCTCCTCCTCTTCTACCTCTTCCTCCTCCTCCTCTTCTACCTCTTCCTCCCCCACACCAACAGAGAGGGACGACGAGCGAGGAGGTATCTCCCCCCATAAACCCTCGGGGGGAGACAGGATAATTAATAAATATGTAATTTTACACACAAAAAGACTTCTAGAGTAAATAATAAAATAATAAATAATTTAATCTGAAGAAAGAACACATCCCACATGTTGTGAGACACAACATGTGGGATGTTGTCAAATCAAATCATAACAATAATAATAATAATAATAGTAAAAATAATAATAATAATTAAAGCTGCGCGGCCGAGAACATCCGCGACCGTCGGACAGCGCATCCGTGATTGAGACGTTTTCAATCCCGCGTCGACCGCCTGATGCTGGAAATGATGCTTTGCAAATAGTCAGATGCTTCCTGTATCCGCTGTGTGGCGCTACAGAACACGTGCAAACATGCATTATGTAGCTCTATATCAAGTGTAAACCACATTGTGTAAAAGTCATGTAAATCGGATGGTGATTATCACAAAATGCAGATTTCCTTTCGCCAGCAGGTGGCGCTGTGAGTACTTGTGAAAATTAGCTTGTAGACATCCTCAGGCCATGAGTGTTATCAAGCATGAGAAGTTTGGGACCAGCTGAGTTACATCAGCTTTTTTGATGGGGAATCACATAAAGTAGCCTCCCGCTACGGCTAAACGATTGTGTCAAATGTAAAGCTTTTGCTAACTTTTAATCACAACGGTCTTAAGATTGTACTGACAAAATTTAAAGTGGATCTGATGAAGTCCCTTGGAGGAGTTCGTTAAAGTATAGCGACTAGAAATAGGCCAAAATCGATGGAAAAATGACACATAAATCAAAGTGGCCGACTTCCGGTAGGGTTTAGATCATGGTCCCAAGAGACTTATTTTTAAGTCTCCATAGGATACATGTGACTACAAAGTTTCATACATGTAGCTGAAACCTAGCGCTGGGGCTGCTCTTTTGAAATATTGTAGGGGGCGCTATAGAGGCAATTTAAAACGGCCAAGCCAACCCATATAAACTATGTCTTCCTATGACCTGTGACACATGTACAAAGTTCCATGAGTTCTTGAGCATCCAAAGCCACGAAACCATCAGCTTCCTTTTTCATGGAGAATGATGCGTTGCCACGGCAAAGGCGTTCAACGAAAACGCACAATATTCATGATGACGCATCATCAATGTCTTAAGGCTAGCCTTACCAAATGTGAGACTGATCTGGTCAACTGGCTAGGAGGAATAAATAAAAGTATAAAATATGACATTTCCTTTTTCCAGCAGGCGGCGCTATGAGTTATTGAAATGTTTTCCATTGAAGTATGTTCAAGCTTGAAGTCGCATCATGCATAGGAAGTTTTGTGCAGATTGAATAATGTGCCTTGGAGTTATAACAACTTCCTTTTTTCATGCCGAATGAGGCAAAATGGCCGCCACGCCACGTCAAGGTTCTTCGATGAAAACTCACGATTTTGATAAATTTTCATCACAAAGGTCTTGAGAGCATCCAAATTTGAAGAAGATCGCATAAATTCTGTAGGAGGAGTTCGTTAAAGTTCGAAGGCTGACAAATGCAAAAAGTGACAAAAAGCATAGCTTTGCGGGTTTACTGTAGGGGCCCCTAGTGATTGAATGCAAAACAAATCTCAGGGTATGTTAGAGCAGGGGTTCTTAACCTTTTTGACCTCGGGGCCCAACTTTTCAAGTACAAAGTGTCCCGGGGCCCACTCTGACTATACGCATCAAAAGTGTCAGAAAACCTGTAGGTCATACAGAAACAGAGCAGTGGGCCTTTGGAGTCAGTAAAAATTGAAGATTTTTGTCCGCATAAAATAAAAAAGTATCTTTCAGTATAAATAACTGCCTGTGGCTGTATCTGTACAGGTAAAGGACAGTGTAGGGCTGTAACTACACTATCAGTGAACAACTGCCTCAAATTTGAAGAATTGGACAAAGTATGACCATTCTACAGTGTTTCTTCCATGAAGAGATCCAGGCGGAGCTCTAAAAGGACATTTGGAGACCCAAATGGACACATGGTAACCAAATGATATTCTGACACATTAAAGGTGTTTCTCCCTTTATATTTTGATATTATATTATTTTCCTTTTATTTTTAGCCTTTGCAAATTGCAAAAACTACGTATATATGGTCGAAGACGTGGTGTGTGAGTAGCAGACTTGCTGTGCGTAATGGCTGCGACCGAGCGCACGATCGAGTATGAGAATAGCTCAGTTACGCAAACGTTGGTTGACGGCTTATATAAGAGGAAGATACGGTTTGTACTATAAGTACTAGCGTTTTCTAAAGCCAGTAGCTCCATGGTAACATCCGCTAGCACGTTGTCGGGTCTGTAATGTGTCTTTTTCCGTCGAGATGCTGCAAGATACGACTTGCAGCGGTTATGGCGACTTTGGACAGTGTGTGTGTGGGCTCCTTTTGTGGAGAAACCATAAGAAATGAAAGAAAATCGATGATTTCTTTGCAAAGATGAGGATTTTGGGCATGCTGGGATACCAAACACGGCCATGTTTTGTGACGTATTTGCGCAAACAAGCCGTAGGAACGGAAGGGGAGGGGATCGAGGATGCCGGTGTTGAACAGGCAAAACCCTTGTTAAATAAATGAGATGATACAATGTGATGATCACAAAGACATTTATTATCATGTGTATGTAAACCTGCATACACAACAAGAAGCCCAACAGGCTTTCCCACGAGCGTTGGATGTTTCGTCGCTACGTGTCGCTTTATTTTTGAAGGCTTCAGTGCTTCGTTTGATAGCATTAGCCCACATTCCACACACTGAGCCCTCGGCTCTGCCTCGTTGCCTCCGTTCACAAAGCCGTACTTAAGAAAGTCAGGGTTGTACTTGCGCACACATTTAGACTTTTGGGGGGGTATGGCACCACTGTCGTCTTCATTTTTTCTTTTTCATAACTTATCCATAACTTTCGCTACAGGCTAGCGGCTAGCTGAGTGTCTTCTTCTGCTTATTGTAGCTTGTTAAACAACTGACTGACGCATTACCGCCACCAGGTGGTGGGAAGCTGTATTGTAACTGAGCGTCTCATGGATAACAGTGATATCTCTGCTATCTTCAATTGATAACCTATGCGGTCCCGCGGCCCTCGCGGCCCACAGGTGCAAAACTGAAAGTTTTTCGCGGCCCTCTAGGTGGCGCTCGCGGCCCAATCATGGGCCGCGCCCTATGGTTAAGAATCACTGTGTTAGAGGATGCGATGTGCAAGTTATGTGTATTGATATATAAGCCACGCCCTAAAAAGTTAATTGGTTAATATCTTGTAAACGCAAAGAGATATCAAAAAGCTTTTGATAACTTTTGATGACGTAGATCTAATAATGATCCACAGCAAATTTGGTAGCAATCGGAACAAGCATGTAGGAGAAGTTTGCAAAGATGTGTTTTTCACTAAATTCAAAATGGCGGAAAATCTAAGTTGGAGGACCTTAGGGGTCTGAGAGGCTTTCTTGTAGATCTAGCGGAGTCGGACATATGTGTCGAATTTCAAGTAAATCGGACATACTGGCCGAGGGGCGTCGCCGGTCCGATTTCTAGGGGGCGTTAGAGAGCCATTTCTTTACACAGAAAGATGCATCCTTTTTCAGATGGCTATTTTCACCAGACCTGACAAGCCTTCAAAAAATTGGTGAGTTTTCATGCATGGCAAGTATCCCAAAAATGTTCCCAAAGTGCAAAAATCTAAATCACGAAAAATAATACCCCATATAATTTCAATAGGGCCTTCACTGGGCCGACGTTGTCGGTTGCTCGGGCCCTAATAATAATTCACAAATAAAAGTATATTCCTACATTCATATAGATAAAGTTTGGAAAACCAGTAACACTGTGTGGTTTCCTCTGCTGGGAACACTGGGACACATTTCTTCTTCTGTCTGTGGGCTCTACTCTTCTTCCCACTGTTGTTGTTGTTTATTAGAAAGTAAAATGGAGTCTCTTTGTGTGTTTTCTTTCCTTGAGAGACAAGATGGAGGAACAATCACTTCTTCTCTTGTTTCTTCATTTCATTTCAACTAAAAGATAACCAACCAATATATATATATACATACATATATATATACACACACCACACGTAGCCTTCTGTTGACTCACCGCTGCCGTTCAGGTGTCTGTTGGGGTCGTCTCCGAGTCTCCAGGTCTGATGGTGGTCCTGTGGACCCTCTGAGTCCTCCTGGTCCCGGTAGGACAGCGGGGCGTGGGCGACCCGGGGCAACGCCTCCAAAGGGCTGCCCTCCTCTTCCTGCTCTTCATTCTCTCCTCCTCTTCCTCCTCCTCCATCTCCGTTAACGAGGCCGTTCTCCTCAGAGACCAGAGTCCTGTCGTCCTCGTCGGTCTCTGAACCCGTCTCCACATTCTCATAGTTTAACACTGAAACACAAACACCGGACCATGTTAGACCAGGGCCATGTTGGACCAGGACCAGGAGGAAGAGGAGCAGGAAAGGAAGGAGGAGGAAGAGAAAGAGGAGGAGAAGGAGTAGGAAGCACATTCCTGGACTGGGAGTCTTTTTCTGTCTCAGAGCCCAGGGGACTGAGCACTGTCAATGTCCCATGACTGAACATAAACCTGGTTAAACCAGGGGACAGAGTACTACTACTACCACTACTACTACTACTATGTCCACTCCTACTACTACTAGTACTACTACTACCTCTGCTGCTACTGTTACTACTACTACTTTCACTCTAATTACTACTATTTCTACAACTAATACTACTACTACTGCTGCTACTGTTACTACTACTACGATTACTACTACTATTATTACTACCACTGCTGCTGCTGCTACTACTACTACTACTCATAGTAATACTACCTCTGCTGCTACTGTTACTACTACTACTACTGTTACGACAACTACTACTACGCTGTACACATACTTTGTTACAGGTGAAAGGAATAGATCAAACACTATAGTTTGTAGCTAGATAGCCTAGCTTAGCATAAAGACTGTAAAGGGAGGGGAAACAGCAAGCCGAGCTCAGAAAGAGACAAAACAACAGGAATTTATCCACAATTTATCCAACAAAACATGAATAAGAAAAGTAAAACGTCTTCAGCACAGTTTGAAAATATTACTGATGTAAACGAGCTCATCGTCAGCAAAATGAAGGATTTAACAGAAAGAAGCTTTCAGACTAAGAACCACATGGATCCACTAGAACCACATGGATCCACTAGAGCCACATGGATCCACTAGAACCACATGGATCCACTAGAGCCACATGGATCCACTAGAGCCACATGGATCCACTAGAACCACATGGATCCACATGGATCCACTAGAACCACGTGGATCCACTAGAGCCACATGGATCCACTAGAACCACATGGATCCACTAGAACCACATGGATCCACTAGAGCCACATGGATCCACTAGAGCCACATGGATCCACTAGAACCACATGGATCCACTAGAGCCACATGGATCCACTAGAGCCACATGGATCCACTAGAGCCACATGGATCCACTAGAACCACATGGATCCATGTGGATCCACCATAACCACATGGATCCACTAGAGCCACATGGATCCACTAGAACCACATGGATCCACTAGAGCCACATGGATCCACTAGAGCCACATGGATCCACTAGAGCCACATGGATCCACTAGAGCCACATGGATCCACTAGAACCACATGGATCCACTAGAGCCTCATGGATCCACTAGAGCCACATGGATCCACTAGAACCACATGGATCCACTAGAGCCTCATGGATCCACTAGAGCCACATGGATCCACTAGAGCAGGGGTCTCCAACTAAAATTCCAAAAGGTCCAGATTGAGAAAATCTCCTCGGGCAAAGGTCCGAAACATTACAATAATAGCTAACTCGCGCTATTTAGTGCCATATATATATATATATATATATATATATATATATATATATATTCAAGAAGCCTAGTAGTAGTAACAACGTCTCTGTGTAGTCAACAACTGTCAAATCAAATAAAGAAAGTACACATCAATTATATTTTAACAAATTATTATTCTCAGTTTTCAAATTGAACTGGATGGATTATGAATAATACATGAATAAATGTTCTTCTCATTTCAAGTAAAATAATGTCTGGATTAAAGAATAACTGACATAACAGAAAGCTTTTGAAGAATGTGCATCTTAAAATAAAGTCATTCATTTTAGAAACATTAATTTCACTGAATTGTCCTGCAGCTTTAAATTCAGTTCATTCAGATGTGAAGTGATGTCAATAAAAAAGCAACAATATTATATTTTTGTCATCTAAAGAGATAAATCAGTGAGCATGACTTTCTCTGGTTATTAACACTTGTTTCAGCTCTATCCTCTCTGTAACATCATCGTTGAACAGTGAATTCATGTGTTAGATTCGGATCATTTTGGGCTCTTAGGTTTATTTTCTGTCTTCATGTCAGATGTGAGTGGATACGTTTGTTCAAAGGAGTTGTGCTTTGCCTCGTAGTGCGCTTCATTTGCCGCTTTTATCAATAGTTACGGTTTCTGAACATATGACACACTGCCTGTGGGAATTAACATAGAAGAGTCTGTTCATTCATGCTTATAAATGATATTCTCTCTGAACACGTTTCTCTTTTTGGAGAACGTCGTGTGAGATAACCTCTCTGCACTAGAGCCATGAAACCAGTTCATGACATGAAATGAAACTATAAACGTAACATGTCAGTGTTCACGTTCCCAGGATGGAGATTAGTCCGTTCATATCTCTATAATATCATCTTTGTCTCCCCCCCGACAACTGCACAACAGGTGCAAATTAAAAAGGGGGGGCCACGGTGGGCCGGGCCGAAAATCTGCTGACCTGGGCTGAATACCAAGAGCAGGGTGTGTGTGTGGGGGGGGCTTTAAGAAGAGGTGTGACCAGCAGGATTTAGACGGTAATGCCCTCTGTAATGAGAGGCCGCAAAGAAAGAGCTGAAGAGTGAGACGTGAATGCTCGTTGTGTGGTCGAAGGTATGTGACCACACAACGCCCCCCACACACACACACAACACACACACACACACACACACACAACACAGACACCACACACACACACACACACAACACACACACACACACACTGCCATTGTGCTGTTTGCCTTTTGACTGAAATAATCTGATCTGAAGAAGTGTTCACATCCTCCACTGCACTTTGATCCATACACACACATACACATATATACACATATACACGTATATACATATATATACATATATACACATATATACACATATACACATATATACATATATACACATATATACGTATATACATATATATACATATATACACATATACACGTATATACACATATATACATATATACACATATATACATATATACACATATATACACACATATACACATATATACACATATATACATATATACACATATATACACATATACACGTATATACATATATATACATATATACACGTATATACATATATATACATATATACACATATATACACATATATACGTATATACATATATATACATACATACACATATACACGTATATACATATATACATATATACACATATATACAAATATACACATATATACATATATATACATATATACACATATATACACATATACACGTATATACATATATATATATACACATATATACACATATCCACATATATATACAGATATATACATATATACACATATATACACATATATACACATATATACACATATATACATATATTGATCCGTGATCAGTTTGGATCACTCCTCACGGTTCGGCACACTTGTGAACCGCGGATCAATTGAGTATTTTTATTTTTTTTACAGTGTAATCATCATAGTGTGTAATAAAGTTCTGCTGCTGCTGTTCCTTTTCAAGTAACAAGTCCCTGAATATCAGTGCAGAGTGTCAGTGAACAGGTATAAAGCAGTGGTGTGTTCAGTGAACGGGTATAAAGCAGTAGTGTGTTCAGTGAACAGGTATAAAGCAGTGGTGTGTTCAGTGAATGGGTATAAAGCAGTAGTGTGTTCAGTGAACAGGTATAAAGCAGTGGTGTGTTCAGTGAACGGGTATAAAGCAGTAGTGTGTTCAGTGAACAGGTATAAAGCAGTGGTGTGTCAGTGAACAGGTATAAAGCAGTGGTGTGTCAGTGAACAGGTATAAAGCAGTGGTGTGTTCAGTGAACAGGTATAAAGCAGTGGTGTGTCAGTGAACAGGTATAAAGCAGTGGTGTGTCAGTGAACAGGTATAAAGCAGTGGTGTGTTCAGTGAACAGGTATAAAGCAGTGGTGTGTTCAGTGAACAGGTATAAAGCAGTAGTGTGTTCAGTGAACAGGTATAAAGCAGTAGTGTGTTCAGTGAACAGGTATAAAGCAGTAGTGTGTTCAGTGAACAGGTATAAAGCAGTGGTGTGTTCAGTGAACAGATATAAAGCAGTGGTATGTCAGTGAACAGGTATAAAGCAGTGGTGTGTTCAGTGAACAGATATAAAGCAGTGGTGTGTCAGTGAACAGGTACAAAGCAGTGGTGTGTCAGTGAACAGGTATAAAGCAGTGGTGTGTTCAGTGAACAGATATAAAGCAGTGGTGTGTCAGTGAACAGGTATAAAGCAGTAGTGTGTTCAGTGAACAGATATAAAGCAGTGGTGTGTCAGTGAACAGGTATAAAGCAGTGGTGTGTCAGTGAACAGGTATAAAGCAGTGGTGTGTTCAGTGAACAGGTATAAAGCAGTGGTGTGTTCAGTGAACAGGTATAAAGCAGTAGTGTGTTCAGTGAACAGGTATAAAGCAGTAGTGTGTTCAGTGAACAGGTATAAAGCAGTAGTGTGTTCAGTGAACAGGTATAAAGCAGTGGTGTGTTCAGTGAACAGGTATAAAGCAGTAGTGTGTTCAGTGAACAGGTATAAAGCAGTAGTGTGTTCAGTGAACAGGTATAAAGCAGTAGTGTGTTCAGTGAACAGGTATAAAGCAGTGGTGTGTTCAGTGAACAGGTATAAAGCAGTGGTGTGTTCAGTGAACAGGTATAAAGCAGTAGTGTGTTCAGTGAACAGGTATAAAGCAGTAGTGTGTTCAGTGAACAGGTATAAAGCAGTAGTGTGTTCAGTGAACAGGTATAAAGCAGTGGTGTGTTCAGTGAACAGGTATAAAGCAGTAGTGTGTTCAGTGAACAGGTATAAAGCAGTAGTGTGTTCAGTGAACAGGTATAAAGCAGTAGTGTGTTCAGTGAACAGGTATAAAGCAGTAGTGTGTCAGTGAACAGGTATAAAGCAGTGGTGTGTTCAGTGAACAGGTATAAAGCAGTGGTGTGTTCAGTGAACAGGTATAAAGCAGTGGTGTGTCAGTGAACAGGTATAAAGCAGTGGTGTGTCAGTGAACAGGTATAAAGCAGTGGTGTGTTCAGTGAACAGGTATAAAGCAGTGGTGTGTTCAGTGAACGGGTATAAAGCAGTGGTGTGTTCAGTGAACGGGTATAAAGCAGTGGTGTGTTCAGTGAACGGGTATAAAGCAGTAGTGTGTTCAGTGAACGGGTATAAAGCAGTGGTGTGTTCAGTGAACGGGTATAAAGCAGTAGTGTGTTCAGTGAACGGGTATAAAGCAGTGGTGTGTTCAGTGAACGGGTATAAAGCAGTGGTGTGTTCAGTGAACGGGTATAAAGCAGTGGTGTGTTCAGTGAACGGGTATAAAGCAGTGGTGTGTTCAGTGAACGGGTATAAAGCAGTGGTGTGTTCAGTGAACGGGTATAAAGCAGTGGTGTGTTCAGTGAACGGGTATAAAGCAGTGGTGTGTTCAGTGAACGGGTATAAAGCAGTGGTGTGTTCAGTGAACGGAGCAGCTTAGAAGCGTTTAACGGTGACGTCATGGCGAGCGGAGGAGCGTCAGAAGCTCCGGCGTCGTTTAAGTCGCAGGTTTGGGAACATGTTGTCTTCCCTGTCACGTATAATGACGGATGAGGCTGCTGGACAAACCGTTACGGTATGTAGACGTTGTTTAACAGCAATACATCGGCATGTCCACACATATGAAGAGACACCATCCGGTCTGTCAGCGACGGGGCCAAGGCACAACAACAACAACAACAACGTATCATTGCGGCATTTGAAAAAGCGTTTGTGTAGAATCAGACCGGGCTGAAGCTGTCACAGCATCTATGAGGTCTTTATTGCTGCAGACATGAGGCTATACTCCGTTGTGGAAAACAAAGGATTTCAAAATGTGGTTAAAACCTCTTATCACTCCTGTAACATGTGCCTAAAACGCCTCTCCAAGGCGTACCCAAAGTAAACTGACAGCTCTTACTGAACCGTTGGGAGTACATGGATGGTTTTAGTCTCTGTTGAAAGGTAACACTCTGAAGTTTCTAAACAATCACTAAAGAATCACTGTAAGTGCTGCTAGCATTGAGCTAATGAAGCTACAACACACTGAAACAGAAGGTTTTTATTTCCGCCTGGATTTTTTGGCCAACAGATGCCTGCAGATAACCATGGCTGGGACTTATGAGCTGGAAAACACAATGGTACCAGAGCATGAAGTCATAGTACCTGGTGGAAGTTCAAATTTGACAACAATACGACAGAAAATGAATAGTTCACACATGGTTTACTAAGAGTACGTCCGGGTAAAAGCGCATTTGGAGGCTCATAGACACCATGTGAAAATGCACAGACTACGAGGAACTACGTGTCCGAAACTCAAACCATAGTTTGTTTATGTCGATGTATGGTGATCTACAACGTATTTAACCGTTGTCAACTTTCACAGATTCTTGTAAATTCTCACTAACTACACTTTGGTGTTCAAGATCGGTAACAAGTACCTCACTGACGGTGCGAGATTTGAGTTTGCAAACATTTACCCAGCATGCACCTTGTGAATCTGCATAGCGTTCTCTTCGTAATTTCATTGGCTATTTGAAACCTGAGTTTGATCAGGATCTGTTGCAATTGGCTCGAGCGTTACCCAAAGAAGAGAGGCGGGCATTGTCTTTCAAAGCGGACTCTCGTTGGCTGTTCCAGAATGTGATCGGGCTATGGAAGCTCCTATTGGGTCAAATGAGGTGTCAATCTAATCGGCGGAATGCAGGCTCTATTTTGAGACACAGAGACCGGCAATGTTGACATGTTACCGGGAGATATGACTAAAATACATAGAAAATGATCAATATCTGCTGGCTAATTTGAAATGATGCAACAGCCCCCCGTGGGTGTTTATGGACGTACTAATGTGTTTTGGACTAAATCTTTTACTGGAATCGATCGAGTGGACCGTTAGCGATCAAGCAAGACCGTTTTTGGTGGAGTAGCATGCACGAGGGAGACGTTATGAATCATAATCGGTGAATCACGGCGATATTTTATCGGCTACTTTTGGAGTGGTTGTTTGACAGAGACGTTAACTGTACCTGCTGTTGTGATTGTATCTTGCAATGGTTTGCATAAATCCAAGTACAAGAACCGTAGCTTTCTAATGAGATATCGCATCAGTACCTGTCTTGACAGAGCAGTTGTGTACATGACATGTACACTGAACAACAGGTTTTAAAGTGCTTTCTTTCTTTCTTTCTTTCTGTGTTTCTCACTCTTTTGATGCTGTAGCTCACTGGCGGTTTCTTTCTTTTAATATTGATCAACGGACGAGGGTACCAACATACCTCATGTTGGACTTAAACTTAACAGAATTGAGTATTCTTGAATGTTTTATTTTTATTTGCTATTTATTTCATTTTGTTTCAAATTGGACATCTTCAATAATTATGTTGTTATGTAAGACTATAGCCCAAAGTTCTTTGCTTTAAGTGTTCTTGAAGTTCTTTAATTAATAAATGGAAAGCAAAGATATATATTTGACTCCTCCCCTTTTCTTTGCTGATCCGAACCGTGACTCAAGAACCGTGATCCGAACCGAATATATATATATACGTATACGTATAGGTATATATGTATATATATATATGTGTATAGATATATATAAATTAATGCTGAATGTCAACATGTCAAAAACACAACTAGTCTGATCAACAGAGAACTACAGATGATCAACTCAAGAAAAACCAGAAGAAGAAAAATCTGATTTCAGAAACAGGAATCATTCCACCTTAAATCTTCAGCGAATCATTCCACCTTAAATATTCAGTGTAATTCAGCAGGTTGCTGCTGAGAGTGTGTGTGTGTGAGTGTGTCGGCGTTGTGATTGGTCGGCGGCTGACCTCCCAAACAAAAGCCATTCACGGTGCTGTTTGCCCACTGGGTCACATGACTCTGGCAGAGAGTGGCAGATGTCACCGGGGGCAACGCAGCCGTCTGAAAACACTGTCCACCATTTTGTACACACACACGAAACACCTTCAGCTCCTTAAAGTCCAGACTGTCCGTCCTCCATTGTTGGACCTGCTGATCTCACAGAGCTCTTATTGTCCGTCTTTGTGTCCATTCAGGCCTCGAGGACAAAGGACAGACCCCCCCCCCCCCCACACACACACACACACCCCTCTAACCAGGGCGTTCTACAAAGACACATTAATCTCCCCCCTCCTCAGGGTTGTCATCCTCTGCTCCGACCAACAAACACCTCCAGCTGTTTCTGAAAGGGGGTGTAATGACAGGTGTTTATCAGAAGGAAAAGATGTGTAAATATATATAAGATACATAAGGTATATACATCAGGTATATAAGGTAAATAATGTACATAGGTTATATAAGTTATATAAGGTATATAATGTAAATAAGTATATGTATATACGTTGTATAATGCTGCGTTCACACCAAACGCGGCGCAAATTATTCGCGCGAGTAGATTACATACAAAGTCTATGCACAGACGCCATGAGACTGGAGTGATGCGAATTTGCGATGGCGGTGCGCGCTTGGCGCGGATTCGGGCGAAGTCGCGCGAATTCGCATCAAATGCCAAATCGCCCCAAACGCGTGAGTTGAAATTTTTCAACTTTGCCGAAAAAATGCCGTTACGCTGTGGCGC
This sequence comes from Ophthalmolycus amberensis, assembly GCA_024529925.1. NCBI lineage: Eukaryota > Metazoa > Chordata > Actinopteri > Perciformes > Zoarcidae > Ophthalmolycus > Ophthalmolycus amberensis. The sequence continues at coordinate 240,216 of JAFEUB010001534.1, read as the reverse complement.
GATAGCCTATCAGCGTTGAGTTGCTCCCCCCGTCATCACTGACTTCCTGCCGTTGTTGAATCAGGAAATAAATCCTGTAGCCGTCTTTGCGCTAAGCTAGGCTAACCGCTTCCATCTGATTCCAGTCTTTGTGCTAAGCTAAACATGATTCACAGATTTATCATAAGGACTCTGGATGATAAAGTGAACCTAATCAGAGCTGAACGTACCTGAGAG
>JAFEUB010001534.1:232500-235000 GCA_024529925.1 Ophthalmolycus amberensis | reverse complement strand
AGGACCCAGGGGAGTGTAGGTGAAGGAAACAGGAAGAGACGCCACACAAACAGCTGTTCACCGCTCGCTGCCTGGTTCTTGTGTTAAAAATGTCGCTTAATAATAGAAAATAAAACTGCGTTAACGCGCGATAAAATAATTGTCGGCGTTAATTAATTAATGCGTTAACGCAATAAAAACGCGTTAACTTGCCCAGCACTAATATATATATATATGTATACATATATATAAATGTGTGTGTATATATAATCCTGTTTTCTGTGACAGTGCTGGACCTTCAGATGAAGTCCTGGCAGCAGAAACAGATCATTTCTCTGGAATGTAGATGAGGTTCTAAGAATGGAGACAAATCCCTCAAAGACATGGGGGGGGGGGGAGTTTCCATGGCGACCTGTTGGCAGACTGATGTGTAATTACAGTCACCACATCCCAGCCTGTTCCTCCATGTGGTCGACCAGAAAACAAAAAGAGAGTCGCTCTGTAATTCACCCCTCAAAGGGAGGAGGGAGGAGGGAGGAGGGAGGAGGGAGGAGGTTTTAAAAAAACACAACCACAGAGAGAACTTCAGGATATTTTACTCTCCGACTGAAACACAAGTTTCTGAGCTCCAAAAACAGCTGAAGAGCAACAGAAAGACAAAAACCCATAATAATATATTATGATATAGTCACCAGAAGTCTTAAGTGCATCTCCTTTAAACAAGCATCTAAGAGTATAAACCAGAGCAGAAGAACAGAAACAAACTAACATGAATACAGTAAGTAGAACAAACTAGTATGAAAACAATAAGTAGAACAAACTAGTATGAATACAATAAGTAGAACAAACTAGTATGAATACAATAAGTGGAAGGTTCAGGGTAGTACTTCTTGAAGAGGTGAGTCTTTAGGGTAGTACTTCTTGAAGAGGTGAGTCTTCAGGGTAGTACTTCTTGAAGAGGTGAGTCTTCAGGGTAGTACTTCTTGAAGAGGTGAGTCTTCAGGGTAGTACTTCTTGAAGAGGTGAGTCTTCAGGGTAGTACTTCTTGAAGAGGTGGGTCTTCAGGGTAGTACTTCTTGAAGAGGTGAGTCTTCAGGGTAGTACTTCTTGAAGAGGTGGGTCTTCAGCGTAGTACTTCTTGAAGAGGTGAGTCTTCAGCCTGATGAAAGATGGGCAGCGACTCTGCTGTCCTGACGTCAGTGGGGAGTTCATTCCACCACTGAGGGGTCAGGACAGGAAACAGACGCGACCGGGTCGATCGGCCGCAGGGACCTCTGAGCGACGGGGCGACCGATCACCCCGAGGCAGCAGAGAGAAGAGGTCGGGCGGGGGTGTAGGGCTTGACCATGGCCTGGAGATAGGAAGGAGCTGTTCCTTTCACTGCCCTGGAGGCTAGCTAGTATAAAAAACGTTTATCAGAGGTGGGCCGTCAGGGCCTGCAAGGCCTTCTCTGCTGGCCTAAACAGAATCACAAAGTTACATCTGTTTTATAATCTAATAATGTTTCTTAAATACACTACATGTATTATAATATTTTTCCCATTATCTTATGTTCTCATTGCACAGCTCCTGTCTTCCTCAGTTGCTCTGCTTCCAGTGCAGCTTGTTTTAAGTGGAGCTTTTATCCAATCAGATCTCACCTCTGTGTCTCTAGGTAGAACAGAGCCAGATGCCTGCAGACTCTCAAGTGAATCCATGTGCAGATTAAGTGAATGGGGACCATATTGTTGATTGTCATAGTCTTCAACCAATAAGATCTTTAGTTTGACATGTTGGGCGTATTCTTTGACGTGTCAGAGCTGCTAGCTGGCCTACAAGTACGTGATTGGTCAGTGGGCTAGCCTGACATGTTTGGCGGTGACAATCCCAAAATCTGCTGCCTCTGTGGAGCGGACATGTTCAACCTCAAACCATTAAAAGGTATTCAAGAAATACAACTGGGGAGACTCCACTGTCTTCACTAGCGTCCATGAATGGAGAAGGACTTCTTACTGGAACTAAAACACACGGATGTACTGAACAACCGTGAGATTAAACTCTTTATAAACAAAGAGAGGAGGATGGACTTTGTCTTCAAATAGTGAACAGCTTTGTGTCTGCAGCAGCGTCACTACTGTGTTCATGTGTCTACGGTGTAGTTTTTATGATGTGGTTCATATTGTTCCCTCTGATGTGAATAATATTTGAATGGCTCGTGTTCTTCAGTGTGCGGTGGAATACGTGTTCTAGTGCTGTCGTGCTGCTGGGTTGATTTGTTGCTTTGTTGTCATGTGTCTGGTCACATGTGACTGGTTCTTGTGAGTTTGTTCTTGTCATTGTGTTCATTACATTGATTTTGACTATATGCATTGAGGGTGTGTGTGTGTGTTTATGTGTGTGTGTTTGTTATCAGTGTAGAAGGTGTGTGAGCGTGTGTGTGTGTGTGTGTGTGTGTGTGTGTAGGTGTGTGTGTGTGTGTGTGTGAGTAGGTGTGTGTGTGTGTGTGTAGGTGTGTGTAGGTGTGTGTGTGTGAGTAGGTGTG